>ML797880.1:135006-171022 GCA_009831015.1 Picea engelmannii
CGAGGCGAGTGGCACCCTTGGAGCACGTAGTGCGTCCTGAAGGGCACGTCGCTTTGAGGATGATGATGAGACAGCCTAGATGACCCTGAGACCTTAGCACCTGATAAATTCTTACAACGCCTCCCCTAATTAAATTGTCTCCCGGTTCAAATCAAACCTAGATTAAAACATCTCTAAGATAAATTTGACCAGCCATAAGAAAAGATCCTCCAAAACAAACTTAGGGCGTAAACTAACACCCGCCTAGGAGTTAATAAAAGTCTTCTAAAAAGTAACGGGGGTAAAGTAATGAGGGGGTTAATTTAAGCGAAACCCATGGCGTTTAAATTTTAAAGGGGAGTTAAAAAGTATTAAAGAGGGGAGTATAAAATTTAGGATTTCAAAAAAATATATAATAATAATAATAAAAATATTTGTATATATATTGAAAAGAATATTAAGCGCATTTATCATGTGGGGGTTTTAACAAAAAAAAATAATAATAATAAATAATGGAAAGAGAGAAAGAAAAAGAAATATAAAAATAAAAATAAGGAAACTTGGGATTAGGGAANAAGGAATTACTAAATTTCAGAAACTTCATTTTAGGAAAGTGAATAAAAGCATGAGAGGGGATCTAGGGACCCTAGGAGAAATTTAAGGAGCGATTTTGGGGGAGTGAGGGAATTTAGTCTTTTAATTATTAAAAATAAATTAATTATTGGAGAACCCTAGGGATGACTGACACTTGGACGACGGAGATTGTTGAGAGGTTTTCCATTAAAAATTAATTAATTAATAATCAGGAAAGTAGGTGGGTCTCATTTTTCTATAAAAGAAAGGGAAATGAAGGAAAAAGGGGATGAACGGTTAGCGTAACGTTACGCTGCCGAATTGTGGTTGACGGATTTTCTTGTGAGGAGTTGGGTGTATCTCAGCTGTGTTGGAGTGGTAGCTCAGCCGTGGAGGCGAGTTGAGACGCTAGTCTATTTCTGGTTCTTGTGTGGCCCCTTTGCGGCTCGGGGGGCTAAGGGGGAAGCAGAGTACCCCTAGCGTTTGGCTAGGAGGTACCGGTGAGCTTTGCACGGTCGGCAAGCAGGAGCAGCAAGGAGTGCGGGACTTCGATCGAGGGGCGGACATCAATCAAGGCCGGCTAAAAGGCAAAGGTATGGTCACTTATCTGGTAGAATAGAAAGCGCTAAACTGATGTAGATCCAACTGTCATTGGAAAAGTGAATGGCATTGAATTTAATAATGTTGTTGCATCTGTCGTTTTCCTGGATGACTCGTATAGATTCAATTTAAAAAAAAGAAAATGCTTGTGGAACCTCATGATTTTATTTCAACGGTTGCTGCGCGATAACTTTTATAAACAACCATGTAATTAACCCTTGCCGAAAAACTTGGTTCTGCTGGTTTTGTCCACTGAATATGGTTTTTAATCTCTGCGTCGTTGTTAAAACTTCTCTGCGATTTGGAGTGGATAAATTCCTGAGTTTTTTTTTTGTAATAATCTCTGCATGTTTTTGATATAAATTATTGTTTAAAGATCTTGCGTTGATTTCGTTATACCTGTCGGACTTAATTTTTCTTGTTGAACCCGATTTACACCAGTGGAAATTCGCTTATCCTCCTTAAAGATTTTTGCATTGATTCGTTGAACCTGTTGGGCATATTTTTCCTTGGTTGAGCTCGATCTGCACCAGTGAAATTTCTCCTTTCCTCTTTAAAGTTTATTGCACCAAAATCTGTTGAAACTATTGGGTAGTTTGTGTTTTTCTTTTAATACTCTGCGTTCCGTAATAATTTTCGTTTTTAAATGATGAAGGGCGTTTTATAATTAATCTGCGTTCTTTTATCTGCTTTCAAAATGAATTCTGGGCGCAATCGTTCCTGATTACCCTTCAATTTTAGTCAGTGGGTTCTGCGTTTATTTATATAACAATAACTGGCAATCTGGGTGCCATGCGGGTTCTTTACTCTCCCATTTCAAGTATTGGGGTTTGCATTTTTTTTGGGGCCATACAAACTGATGAATCTGAACGCAATCATTTATGTATGCATTTCAAATCAGTCCGTGGGATTCTGCGTTTTTCTGTTGCCTTGGGCGTTTTTTACATCTGTGGGTTAGGGAATTTACTATGCACAGTGGGCAACTGTGCTTGGGCATTTTATTTAATTTCGAGCTGCGTATGAGCGCGTTCTCGTCCAAGCCGAGCATCCTGAATTTTCGTTTTTTTTGTGTCTCCACTTGGTCTGCGTTGAGTGGTTACGGCCGCGTTTTATTCTGGGTGTGCGTCCTCTTACATGGGCGACTCACCGTTGAGATTTCCTTATGGGATTCTGCGCTTAAATGCATACAGTGGCTTCTGCGTGGGGAGGGCGTTGTATGCATGGGTTGCTACCTTCCTTTGCGCGCGACTAAACCTGGGAGGCTTGATTAACGTGCGTGTGGTATTCCTGGATCAATGCATGCCTGTCATTCCGTAATGACTACCCTTACTAATCGCTGATTTCCATAACTGCTAATTTTCTGACCGTTTCAAAAAGAATTAAAACAGGAAGAATAAAAACTGTCAAGTTGATTCTGTTCTCCCTTTTATTGAGCAAATTATTCTCCATAAAACTCGTACTGATTATGTCACTTCACATTTGTCCCAGTTGTCAGTAACAACTCTTGCATAACTATGCAGTGACCCTGCTTTTCAACTGCCCACAGTAGGAAGACGCCCTTTGTATCAATGGGAAAGTTGCTGCGAAGTCAAGCACGATTTTCACAGTTTATATTTTGCTGTGTTAGGAAATCATGATTTACTGAAAATGCGATCAAAGTCTGAAATTAAATCACTAAACGGAGATTTGGGCATTAAATTTTATAATTGTGAGATAAAATATATTCTTTTGTCACTGAGTAACCGCCTTCCAAATGTCTGTTAAAGGCCAGTAGCCGCCTATAGTAAGCGATCCATTCACTCTGCTGTCACAATAGTATGCAGACATCAATTAATGTTTAAAGCAGTTAAACAATTAATGTTTAAAGCAAATTTAAAGCAATTAAAGCAATTAATGTTTAAAGCAGCCACTCTCGATTATGGTAACGTTTTTAAAATAGATTCTTAATGTTATCTATCTCTAATGATCGTCATTTTAAATATTGATAGATTAGCCTTCCCAATATTGCCTTTAATATTGTCATTTTATGTTTTATTATTTTTAGATTGCCACCTTAAAGTAAGAGGTATATTGTTATTCCAATTTAATGTTACTTATAATTATGATGTGTAACACATATTTAATGCTTAATTGTGTCATATGGTCATTCTTAACTATGTCATATTCTTAATCATGTCATTTTTAAATTATGTCAATTGTTATTCGAATATGAGGTTACTAAATATAGGAGATTCTCTTATCTATGACATGATGGGTGGTAAACTTTTATCATTATCATTTTAAACAGGGTCATTATTATATGCTGACACTTTGTTATATTGTTATGTTCCATTGTGATGTTAGCTATATATATGAAGTAGATGATGTGACCTCCTTAATAAATTGCTATCCTATTTTCTTTTGTTACTTGTTTATTGATAGTGGTCGTATCCAATAAAGCCCTTTTTAACCTTGACATTTAAATTTTATTAGTTAGATTCCATTTTAATTTATGATGTATGTGTCATTTTCGATTGATCATACCTATCAATATGATGTCGTTTTTAGCGCTTTACTATTGGAACTTAATGAAGGTTTTATCTTGGTAGGTCATTATCATCGTGTGGGTCATAGCATATCAGAGGTTGTAAATGTAGAATCTCGGTCCGGATAGGTGATACAATGAGGGGTGGTGAACTTTATATGACAGTGGTTTATTTCTTATTGATATAAAATAATACATGGTGCAATAACTTGACTTACGTACTTTAAATTAATCCGAGATGGTCATGCAGGAGGGTGGTTCTTTAGATGATGTTGAACTTGAGTGTTCGTTGTCAGAGTCCTTGTTGCGCACATTTCGTCAGGGGCGCAAATTGTTCTTCTTATTATGTTGTACATCAATTGTGTTTAGTTGGTTGCATTGGTCTGTCGTGTCGGGTGGGATGTAGACACCTCCATGTTCCTCAGAACAGTCGCCAGCCCTGAGACCTTAAATGGTTAAAAGCGATGGGAACCTGGGCTTGAGCGTTGATTATGTGTCTTGGAGGTCCTAACCTTGCAGGGTAGGACGGGCGGGAGGTCAGTCGTATTTAGTGGTCAGTTTTACTTTTTCGCTAAATGTCTGCGTTGTGCACCTCTGCCTATGGTTGTGTTTGTTGTAGTTCTCATTGAGGTCTTCAGCGTTCTTGTGCTGAACTTCATGGTTGAGTCTTGTTGTTGTCGAGTGGCGTCGTACAGTTCAATATGTTGCTACTTCTACAGCGCGCACACACCGAAAAAAAAATAAAAATTGCACCTGTTACTAGAATGGTTGTCGTAACGGGTAGTCCATTACAAAAGAAGTGCACTTACTGTAGTAAACCGAATCACAAAGAATATGCATGCATGAAGAAACAGATTGATCTTATGGCACATACACTTCAGTAGAACAACCTTGGAAACTTCATTCCAGAGGGAGTCAAGAAGTAGAAGGAACAATATCATGCTCCTAAGAAAGGTAATCATCATGCTCTGGTTGCAATTAATTACTCATCTAATTCATGGATTATAGATTCTGGTGCATCCCATCATATGGAAATGAAAGAGGAAGTTTTCTCTTCTTTGATTCCATGCTCAAGACCCCCTATTCTCATGGGGGATGATACTCCAGTAGCAGTAGCAGGAGAAGGGAGAGTGGAACTCCACAATGGTATTTTTGAGAATGTTCTACATGTTCCAAATATTTCTATGAATCTACTCTCAGTTTATGAGATCAATCAGAAAGGTAAAAAGATTGAATTTACATCAGATTCAGTTGTAGTAATTTCCATGCATGAAAATTCCATCATTGCAATTGGTGAGGTGGATCACAAGTCAAGGTTGTATAAATTCTCTAAGTTTTCTGACAATGGCTCATCTATTCTACTTACACATAAGGAGAGCACTTTGTATGCACCTTCAATGCAACATGCATATACTCTCGTGCTTCCATCAGTTTTAGACATCAAAGATGATTCCATACACTCAGATTCTGTACATGGAAATATGCAGGTAATACAACCAGATAAGAAGCCAGCACCAAAGATTCAACAGATGCCCAATAAGGCACATACCACACTTTAGAAAGCAGGGAAACTTGCAGAGAATCATTAGGATTCGAGGAGGATTCAATCTCAGCATGAGGAGCCTTCTCATGTATTTTCAACTTCAGACCCTGCAATGCCCATGCATTGCTATATTGTTCAATCTACTGATCCAAAGAACTACAATAGAGTTGTGGGAAATCCATTATGGAAAGTAGCCGTGAAGAAGGAGTATGTCGCACTCCTACAGAACCAGACTTGGAATCTGGTTCCACGTCCACCGGAAAGGAATATTTTTAGGTGCAGATGGGTCCACAGGATCAAGAGGTACAAGGCCCAACAGGTTTCCAAAGGACTTCATCAGATCCATAAATATTTCTACATATTCATGAACACTTTTAGTGAGCAGAAGTTTCATACTTTGGGGGATCGTCTTGCAGTGAAGAACACAGTTGTCTAGCATCTGCTATTTTCTTCTTTTGATACACTATCGTTTGAGGGGGGGTTTTGTTCCCACGTGGTTTTCCCTCTTTCCTCACTTTTATGCACTGTTCATTAGTTGCATTGTACATGAGTACCTAAAATGGCCTATTAGTATGGACTCATTTTTTACTCCATAATGATGTTCAGGGGGGGTGTTGGAGAAATTTCTATTTTGACACACTAGTTCAGTGGGAGTTAACTGACTAGTTCTATTTTAGACTTTCTATTTTTACCATTACTTTTATGCATGCATGCATTCCTAAGGAAAGTTAACAGCTTGATTGATTTTCTTAATTATGGAATGTTTTTCCCTATATATGAGTGTATTCCACTCATTCATTGTATCATATTGATCATGATCTATGTATCAATCATCAACTCATTGAAGTAGTGTGAATATATTTTCTCATTTTTCCATATTGAATCTCTCTTCCTTTTCTTGATAAGCTTTGTTTGTGCATGCTTTAGCTATATCTCCTATGTAAGTTTACATGAGACACTGACAGGCACCCCTTTACTTCCATGAAATAGATCACAGATCATTGATTGGAGTGAAAACCCAATACGGAGCCTCCACATCTTATACGTGTTACCTATAAATTCATACGATGAAAAAAATTATATCAGATTAGCTCTACCCTTTACTGTAAAACATAATGTGTTGGCCGATTTTTGCACAAATATGTTGCCGTTTAAATAAATTTTATAAAGAAATCCAAGGAATTAAACTACTTACAATTAACATTTACGACAATCTAGCTTTTTAAACTATCTGAATTATGGGATGATAACCTCTACAAATTATCATCTTATTTGTGAGGATTAAAAACCTGAATCAGAAGTAGTGGAGAGTCTTTGATGTTTTTCTATCCCATAACATTATAGATAAATTCATCTCCACAAGGAGTTGGTGGATATATATCTCCAAAGTCTTCCAATGAAATATCGATGTCGGATTCTATGAAAAGAACCCCTTCACCAGTGCATTCCACAATGAGTTTACCATTATCTGCAGCTCTCAATCTTTCGACAAAAGGATAGTAATGCACTGGAACCTTTTCTAGAGCCTCTTAGATGAAGACACAGAGGCTTGTGGATGAATCGCTCCACGCTCATGCATAAAATGAAACATTGATGTAATATGAAAGGTGGGACGGACAACTAAGGAAATTATTTAAACATGGAAATCATATGGTTCTACTTTAATTTCTTAATATGATTAGGTAAATGTTAAGAAGTAAACACGTTAACCGATGCATTAAAAAATACAAGGAAGTTATGAAGAGTAAATCACATGCATTGATTTGGGAGGATGACTAAGAATATGCCAACATCTTCAATTGTTAGCCATCAAATTATAATTTTAGATTAAAAGGTGATTAATTGTGCCCATCTCCAATAAGTATACGCCTTTCGGCCAATTATAAAATTATAAAGTTTATCTAGTTTATAAATTATTTATGATTTATATTAAAAAGATAAAAGATTATTTAATTTTTTTTAAATTATATTAATATATTCAAAACGCATTGATTACTTATATAATTGGACGTGAGTTATTATTTGGATCAAATTTGAAAAATGTAAATATTATATCAATAAAAAATTTAAATTGATTATTTTTTATTAAACTAATTGAATAATTATTTATCTAAAAATTTATTTTATTTATTAAATATCAAAAGTATTAATATATTTGTTAGGAGTTTAACATGTTTCTCATAAGAATTGAATTTAGATGAAAAGATAATAATATTTCTTCTATATCATTTAACCTAATTCCAATTAACATATTTAAAATTATATATGATGAAATGATCTTTTTAATTTTTATATTAGCTATAAATATAATTAACAATCGTTATAAATAAAATTTTTAATTTTTATATTAACTATAAATTTAACAAACATTGTAAAGAACAATTCATTTAAACTATGAAAAAATGGTCTTTCTATAAAGTTATTTTTAAGGTACACTTTATAACTTAAGAAATCAGTGATGCTTAACTTGATGAAAAATTCAGCTCATTTAGATTTTAACCCACATTTAATTTGAAAAGATATAATTAACTTTGTCTTTCTAATACACATTTAAAATCAATTTACTAACATTTTAAGTTTTTATTGTATTTTCATTAAATTTATTTCTCTTCAATTTATTAATAAAGTTGTTTTCAATTTATTAATAAAGTTGTCTTATTTGAAAAGTTTGCTAAATGTATTATTTACTAAATTTATTTCTCATCCATTTAATAATAATTGACATATTTGTTAAATGCTTTATTCATAATAATATTTTATTTACAATTCCAATTTTGAAAAAAAAAAAAAAAATTCCATTCCACTAAATTCATTTCTTGAATTTGATAATAAAATTATACAAGTTTATTAATGTGTTATTCATTAAATTTAGTTATCTTTAATTTGATAATAAAATTGTCTTATTTAATAGACATTTTATGTTTTTATTGTATTTTCATTAAATTTATTTCTCTTCAATTTATTAATAAAGTTGTTTTCAATTTATTAATAAAGTTGTCTTATTTGAAAAGTTTGCTAAATGTATTATTTACTAAATTTATTTCTAGTCCATTTAATAATAATTGACATATTTGTTAAATTCTTTATTCATAATAATATTTTATTTACAATTCCAATTTTGAAAAAAAAATAAAAAAATTCCATTCCACTAAATTCATTTCTCTTGAATTTGATAATAAAATTATACAAGTTTATTAAATGTGTTATTCATTAAATTTAGTTATCTTCAATTTGATAATAAAATTGTCTTATTTAATAGATTTGTTAAATGTATTAGTAATAACAATATTTAATTTAAAGTTATAATTTTGTCAAGAATAATTCCATTTCAAATTATTAAATTATTAATTTATATTCTTACATATAATTTTATATTGAATTAAATCTTTTTTTTTATATCTTCAAATATTATTATATTGAATCCTTTTAAAAATCCAAAAAACTTAATAAATTCATTTTTATTTTAAATAATAGAAAATCTCTGATTTTTAATATTATGTTGTTAAATTTTTTTATTTTCCATACTATAAAAAAATTAAAAAACCAATAAAATATTGTTTTTTCCTTTTATAAATTTTATTAAATAAAAACAAACTATAAAAGATAGCATTATAACAGAAAACCTTGTATACATGTTCCACATTCCCAACAGATAAACATAATCATTGATTGTTAAAGACCTCAACAAAGTTAAAAAACAAGTCCTTTAATTCTTTGAACTTTTTAATAATGAACTATATAAAGCATAAGGTGCATGAGATATTCATAGTCTAATGTTTTCAAAAAAATTGTAATAATGAACCTTATAAAGTATAAGGTGCATAGTTTAGTTTTTTTTAAATCTCATTTTTATTTGTTAAGGAAATTTTTATGATTAAATGTGATTAAATTATAAATATTTATAAAATTATTTCTTATAATTCCTTATTTTCATACGAGAATGTGATTAAAGTATAAATATTTATAAAATTATTTCCTATAATTCCTTATTTTCATACGGAAAAAAAATTAATTGAAAATATAAAACAATTATAATTTTATTATATTTAATAAATGAGAATACTATCAGTTTACAAATATATCATTATAATTGTAGTTTATCATTGTTAGAGAACAATATATTTTTCATACAAATAAAGATAAACCATTTTTTTTATATTATAAAAAAACAATTAACATAATTTTTATTTGTTTGATGTTATGGTTGGATTTTTCTAGTATCTCCTCGTCCATCCAAATTTATGAATGATTTGGCATATTTATTAAAATATATATTATTTATATTATAAAAGAAGAATTGATATTTTTATTGGTATCTCCTCGTCATGCTAAAAGAGGCCCATCCAAATTTATGAATGATTTGGCAAATTTTTTTTTAAATATTATTTATATTATAAAAAAAAATTGATATTTTTATTATTTTTTTAATTAAAGTAAATTTCAATTTTAATATGTTTTTATTTTTTAATAATTGAAAAAGAAATTAATTTTAAATTGAAATTAAAATAAAATTAAATAGTTTTTAAATAAACTTGAAAATAAACTAGTCGTTAGGATTTGTCTTATCTTCTTGATCTTCTTGTTTCGTTTTCCTTTTATAGCTTTAGCTGATCATCTAATACAATGGCATGCTCCGCACATTCTTGTTCCCATTTTGTCTACTATGTTTCTTGTTTCTTTCTTAGCTTCTTGCTTTATCATGGTATTAGAGCGCGGGAGGTAAGACTCTTCATAGAGATTGGAGAGTAATCCGCTAAACAGAGCACGGGAAGTAAAAATCCTCACATAGCCTGGAGAGAAATCCACTCAAAAGTTCATTGGAGACATCACAACGCGTGGAGACATTCCTACGAACAAAGATTCAAAGGATGAAGCATTTGAGAGTTCGTGAATCTTTTTTATTTGAGAGGAAAATGTTGAAAGGGAAGAGGAGAAACTACAACAATCATTAGATCAGCCGTAGGAACAGAAATGGTCGTCAGATTGAGCCCATATGAAATGAGGACAACACAGGAGTAGATAAGATCAGAGCCATTGGATCTGGAGGAATTATGCAGGTTATAACCTTTAAAGAACTTCGATGTGAGAACACTTCATAGGTTTAAGGAGTTTGAGGGAGTCACGATAACCGAAGTCCTGAAGGCCGAATAAATCTGAACCGTTGGATCCAGGGAAGACACCTAGCAGACATCCGTGTGCTCGGAGGAGAGGCACTTCGGGGGAAAGCTTGTGTACTGGAGCACGGAAATCCCGAAGGCTGAACGTCGAAGTTCATCACAGTCATCGATTGAAGCGACAAGTGTCAGTAGGGAGAGACTTCATAAGTAAGGAGGAGAGGGAAGCCTCAAACCGCCCGGAGGCACGAAGGATGAAGTGTTGTCAACCGTTGATCTTCTTCGGAAACGAGCCAAAATATACTCTTGTTCAAAGGTTTACCACTCCAGGAGGAAGGGGAGAAGGGATAGTTGACCGGAGGTCAAACAAAGGCTCGAGGTAGGGACAAATACTTCTGACCATCAGATTTGAGAGGGACACGCGGAGAAATCTCATGGGTTCGATGACAAAAAATTTAGAGAGTTTGGAAAATTGTTGGGTGCCAATAGTCCCAAAGCTCGAAGGATTAGGGCCTTTTGGATTAAACCCTGGGTCATAGCTCGAGGTCATCTCAGGAGATCTGAGAGTCGTTAGATCTGTGCATCTCCAGAAGATTCTCCCCTTCAAAACTTTGTGGGTATTGTGAATTCAAGATGTGGAAGGCTCTGAAGCCCATAGTCCCGAAGTAATTATGGGTCATTTATTTCAGATCAACGAGGATTATTCTCCTATTCGGTCATTTGCCTCTTTGGAGGATTTGAGGTCTCAACGGATTGAAAATCCCAGAGCTCGGATCTCCTGAAGCAACGCTTCTTGGGCTAGCACCTGCTTATCAACATTTTGGTCATATGAGGACATAACTGAGAAATTTATTTTCTTTAAAAAGAAATAAGCTTTGTCTCACGAGTAAACTCAGATAACTCGATTATTCCATAAAAAGGGGTTGCACTTGATAAAGAAGTGTTCTTGGAGTTCTGACTCTATAGATTTCATGCTCAGATAGTCAGATCCAGCCAGATCGAAGCTAAAGAAGTGGTCAGGCCCACATTTTTCGACCCGAAGTCACACAGAGGATTTCGAGGACCTAGTTTTACGCATAGGAAAAAGGAGGCCTTTTTTTCTTGGATATATTAGAGGTATTTTTCATCCATGAGAAAAAGCACAAACAATACTATCAGTTTGTTTTTTGTTCTAAATTATTTTTACAAAAATGGCCACCTCTAACCATTTAGGACCAACACAAGGGCCAATTCTTCTAGGAAATAACTATGAATTTTGGTCTCTCAGAATGAGATCATTCTTACAAGAACAAGAGTGTTGGGATCCAGTGGATATCATAGAATATAAGTGGATGTTTCTCATTTTACCATTAACAATACCCTTGTCACCTAACCATAGGTTGAATCCACCCTCCGAGCACCTTAACCTTGACAAATAATCACTCTGAAAGCAAACCCTAGGCTAGATAGCCAAACAAAGGGTAGCGCATCTTTCCTCAAGGATAGTGCACCAACAAGAGCTGATCAAATAGTCCAAACCCTAACCAAGAGATAGTCCAAGCCAAACATGATCTACTGGCTGCAGCAACTGCAATGGAAGCTCTCCTCAAACCTGCGCACAAGACTGGGCACTACAGTGTGCACAAGTTGCTGCTCTACAATTATGATATTGCCTGCGAGAATGAGAACTGGCCTCCTCTATTTATACTAATTTTGGCTAACTTCCTAGCCCGACTTCTCATTCTGGGTATCTCTCTGTTCAGTATATATTATTATTTCTGACCGACTTCTTCTCTTGGAGGCTAATAACCTAATATAAATTATCTTCTTGAGCAGACAAGTCTTCTAGGGTTATTAGGAAACTCATGAGGGTTTCTTCTTGCTTCCCGGAGTATTCTATCCTTGTCAGGTTTACACGTGGAGGTAAATACCTCCCACAACTACCATAATATCAACACTCCCTCCTCGCTAGGGAGGTATTATAGGTAATGGTCTTGGGCACAAAAAAAATACCATTCACTTGGTAGCATCAACATAGTTGTATAGACTAGATCATGACTAGATCATGAGCACCATCATCATCATCAGTTTCATCAGTTGCATCATCTCTCGAAACCATACTCTTGATGCTCACTCCACAAAGTGATACAAGAGCCATTCTTCTAATCTAGAAGAGTAAATGCACTGAACCGTTTTTCGTCTGGGAAATCTTTGTCCTTTGATTATCCATCTAACTAATAATCATTTCCAATAATGTTGATAATCTTCAAGGCAATCGAATCAAAATAGAAAACAATTGTGTCTATCCATAGTAGTACATAACTACAATCCAGTGGTACACTACCACACCAAGTAACACACAAGTACTTGATCAACAATATATAGTCATGAACAGTGGAACACATCCACCATAGTATACATCTACTGTCATACAGTCTTCATAACAATCACCTGATATCAACCTGCACAGAAACAATGTTATGATATAAATTGAATCATCTCGGCCAATCTTTCACTCACATCTGTGAGATCTGAAAGAATATTTTCCCTTAGAGTAGAACAATGATATATCTGGACTTTTCTTCTCAAGAAAAGAAGAATAATTGTCCTGTCTTCTGAACCTGGACCATTCCCCAACCTGGGGCATTCTTTCTACACTAATCAAAGTGCACCCTGGAGAGAATGTATAAACCCTAAGGAATGCCTGTGCTTGATTGTTGAGCCTGGACCATTCTCCACCCTGGGCCATTCCTCCTACACTAATCAAAGTGCACCCTAGAGAGAATGTATAAACCCTAAGGAATGATTGTCCAGACCATTTCCTCTATTAACCACAAGAAGAAAAAAATGTCCCGTATCAACCTCCAAAACAGACCATTCCTCATGTTAACCATAATGAGAAATCATTGTTCAACGAGGCGGGCCAGTCTTCTTGAGTAACCCTCAAGAAGAGGGACTTCCCTAGACCACTCCCGATGTTAACCACAATGGGAAGTCGTTGTCTATGATACATCAACAATCTAGACCATTTCCCATGTTAACCATAATGGGAAATCATTGATTGTCAGAAATCTCAATCCACTTTCCGAACTGGAAAGGAAGCTTCTCATCCTGGACCATTTTTTGAACTGAAAAATGACTGTCCATAAATCAATACATATCAGTGCTCCCTCCCAACCTGGGAGTCATCTCTTCCTTTTTCAATAAGGAATTTGTCTCCACGAGCTCCATCTTCAGTATGCAAACTCTTTCATATTGGATAGAAGCTTTACCAAGATGTCTGTTTATCTGCTCATTTGTGGAGATATGTATTGGCGAACCTCTTTCTCCTTTTTGAACTTCATCACGAATAATGTAATGCTCTATTTCAAATGTACTTCATTCTGGAGCACTGGTTTTTCTTTGAAGGCTTCATGTAGCTCTGATCAATAAGTATATCATTGTTGGAACACTGGAACATATCCATGTGGCACTTCTTCTGTCATCATGAGATCTGATCTACTGAGTAATCATCTTGATACAATATCTCTGTTATAGATAATCTTCACCACACTTCTGTTGTGCATTGGATGTTCTTCACCAAGTTATCTTCTTCCATATGTATACAAGAGTCTCTTTTTGGTATGCTTCAATGTATTGCGTTTGCTCTTCATATGCTCTTTGTTCAATTTATCTGGAGAGAAGTCTTTGCATTCATCTTGATGTAGCACTCCAACCCATGGATGATATAATGACTCATGTAGAGGTATGTCTGGTTTACCGGAACAAGTAATCATCATAGTCTTCTCCCTTCATCTGGGAGAACCTCTAGCTCTAGATCTCGCAATGCTTTCATTCATAAATCTTCCATACACTATTCTTCATCACGACTTTCAGTTCCTTTCCTTGATTGCTTTTATTGATTTTATATCAGGCTAACAATTTTGTGATTCTTGATACAATGACTGGTTGTTCTGGCTTCTCTTTCTTTCTTGGAATATTCATGTTCTTCCTCGTGTTTATCTCTTGGGTCCATGGAGTAGATTCCATTCCCTAAAGATTTTATTTCTTTCTTTCATCATAGGATCACGGTTGTGGATGGACAACCAGGGATACTTTAAGGCTTCTCTTCAAAGAAGACTTCTTCTGAGATTGAACTGGACACGTATTGTCTTTCATGGCTGCTACCATGGATATATATACTTCATCATCTTCAATGGATCATAGGATGATCTCCCTGCTAATCCTTGATTCATGTATGACTGCATATAATCGGCTCCCTCCATCTAATAGAGTCCATGCTTCTGTCTGCATCCTTATTGTCTTCTACAATATATAATTGGCTCTCTTTGTCTAACAGAGTCCACGCTTTTGTCTTGTTGTATTCTACAGAACGTCATAAGTCTTTTTCCAATTTCCTCTTCATTGCTAACTTATTTCTGTCTTTTCTTCTTCTAAGTCTCTTCGTGATTTATTCAGATTATCTTGCAATAGTTTCCACATGATTTGTTTGATGTAACTTGTATAATGATAACAATCCTTATTTTGTTGTTTTTCCATTGCTATAGTTCTTCTTGGAATACATTATCTTTCAAGGGATAGATATACATGATATGTACAGAGATGATACAAATGAGATATGTACAAGAAATAAGAAGAGTATTTTTACCTGAAGAAGAAGAAGTCTCTTTCATCCTTCTTAGTCTTCTTTGTAGGTTCCTTTTCTTCGACAACTGATGCTTCGTGTTTCTTCTTCCTTTTATTTAGCTCGGGACAATGATTCTTGTAGTGGCCATACTTTCGACAGTTGAAGCATTGAAATTATGAAATGTCTTTCTCTTGATTTGGCTTCCTCCTTGAGCCAAACTTCTTCTTGTTCCTGAAATTCTTGAATCTTTCTGTGAAGGATTGATCATCGTACTTCTTTTGGGGTTTCTCTTTTGCACTGATCCTTGATTCTTCTTGAGCATAGAAAGTCCAAAGTTCTTCAAATGTCGGATACTCCTTTCTTGTGTTCATGCTTGCAACAAATGCATCCCACGTCTTGGGAAGACCATTGAGTACTATGTTTATCAATTCCTTCTCTGAGATGATCTCTTCAATATCTTGTAGTTGATCTCTTAACTGAGAGATTCTCACAAAATACGATTTTATGTTGTCGTCATCATTCATCTCCATGTCATAGAGCTCATTCTTCAGACTCATTACTTGTCCAATGTTTCTGACTGAGAAGAGATTTGTTAGGGCATCGTACATCTTCTTCGATGAGTCAAGATGGGAGATGTAGGGTATCAAGTGGTATTTTATATATTCCAATATGATACTCATAGCATTGATGTCACTACCTTTTAACTTCTCCATAGCTGCAACATTCTGCAATTCCTTCTCTTTTCCTTCTTCAAACTTCGGTTTCATGATCTTTCCTTTCACGATATCCAACACTTTATTCTTGGAAAGGATGAGGTCAATCCTTGTCTACCACACTCTGAAGTTAGAGGCTCCATCTAACTTGTTCTTTGACTTCATAGAATAAGTCATGGTTGCTTTGACTTGGTCAAACCCTAGATTTGACCACAAACTCAAACTTCACATCTTGGCTTGCTGAGAGTATCAGGAGATGTGATAGGGAAGAGTGCACCGATCTATCCGAATATTAGGTCAATCCATTCACTTAAGGTACCTCAACAAGAGGATTAGGGTTTCTGCAACTACACCTGCTAGTAACCCTAGCTACAGTTCTCTGGTGACTGCTCCTGCTAGAAACCCTAGCGACAGTTCTTCAATGAGCTTAATATCCTTTTGGCTATGTTTCCTTCCAGCGGTTAGACTGAATGAAGGAGGCGTGGGTCCATAACTTGTTAGAATATAAGTGGATGTGCTCATTTTACCATTGACAATACCCTTTTCACCCAACCATAGGCCGAAGCCACCCTCCGAGCACCTTAACCTTGACAGAGAATCACTCCGGAAGCAAACCCTAGTCTAGATAGCCAAACAAAGGGTAGTGCACCTTTCCCCAAGGAGAGCACACCAACAAGAGCTAATCAGATAGTCCAAACCCTAACCAAGAGATAGTCCAAGCCAAACGTGATCTTCTAGCTGCAGTAGCTGCAATGGCATCTCTCCTCAAACCTGCGCACAACATTGGGCACTACAGTGCGCACAAGTTGTTTCTCTGCAATTCTGATACTGTCTGCCAGAATGAGAACTAGCCTCTTGTATTTATACTAATTTTGGCTAACTGCCTGGGTCATCTTCTCATTCTGGGTATCTGTCTGTTCAATATATATTATTATTTATGACCGACTTCTTCTCTTGGAGGCTAATAACCTAATATAAATTATCTTCTTGAGGTGACAAGTCTTCTAGGGTTATTAGCCAACTCATTAGGTTTTCTTCTTTCTTCATGGAGTATTCTATCCTCGTTAGGTTTACACGTGAAGGTAAATACCTCCCACAACTACCATAATATCAACAGGATCTTGGCTATGTGGAACTAGATCCAACGGACCTATCTACCATGAACAATCAAGAGAGAGATTCTGAGGAAGAACAGAGGAAAAGAGAGAATAAGAAAAATTTCTTGATTCAGAACTCAGTGGATGACTCAATTTTCTAAAAAATCACAGGTGTTTTTACCTCTAAATAGGCCTCAGACATCCTACAAACAACCTACCAAGGAAATGACATGGTCAAAATAGTCATGGGAATTGTAAACGAGATCGGGTTGACTGGTGAAGACATTCCTGATCAAAGGATTGTTGAGAAAATCCTTAAAATTCTTCCAAAGAAATTCGAAACGGTTGGTACAACCATCCTTGAATCTAAGAATCTATCAAATTTCTCAACAGATGAACTAATGGGCTCTATGTTGACACATGAGACCAGACTACATCTAGAGTATGATTCAATAGCTAACACCTTCAAGACCCAATTCTCTTTCAACAAAGGGAGAGGTAGAGGTAGAGGCAAAGGTCACAAAGCAGGAGGTCACACACATAAAAACCAGAATCATAATTTCCAACCTCAAAGAGGCAAAGGGAGGAGATCAAATGACAAAGCAAGAATACAATGCTATTACTGCAAAAAGTATGGGCGCTATGAATTTGAATGCCAGAAGAAGCAAGTCGGTCAACACTCAGGCATAGCACATGTCTCAAATCATGAAGGAGACACCTCAGATGGGATGTTTCTCTCATGTCACAAAACTGAAGAACAACACAAGGACCTATGGTTGTTGGACAATGGATGCAACAATCACATGATAGGT
Organism: Picea engelmannii; assembly: GCA_009831015.1. Taxonomy (NCBI): domain Eukaryota; kingdom Viridiplantae; phylum Streptophyta; class Pinopsida; order Pinales; family Pinaceae; genus Picea; species Picea engelmannii. The sequence goes on from ML797880.1 coordinate 152,568, forward strand.
AACAAAGATTTACATTCATGCATTGATTCTTCTATTTCATCTGCTATTACACTTGGAGATGACCCTTTAGTTAAATTTCAAGGAAAAGGAAGTGTATCTATTCTCACTAAGCAAGATGTAAAGAAAGACATAAATGATGTCTATCATGTCCTATATCTAAAACATAATCTCTTAAGTATAGGAAAATTAGTTGAAAATGGTTATACGGTACTTTTTGAAGGAGCATCATGTAGGATATATGACAAAACTCCCAACAAAAAATTGATTTCTGAAATCCACATGACTAGGAATAGAATGTTTCCCCTCACTCATAGAATGGAAAATATGAACCAATCTCATGCACAAAGTGCATCCACCCCCAAAGAAATTATGATTTGGCATGCCAGATTTGGAAATCTACCCTTTCAGAATCTAATCCTTTTACACAAGCACTCCATGGTCAAAGGTCTACCTATATTCAAAGGGAAAATTCCCCCATGTGAGTTCTGCATTCTTGGAAAAGACAAGAGAATTGGCTTTCCATAGTCCTCCACTAGAGTCAAACAACACTTAGAGTTGGTTCTCACTAACCTATGTGGACCAATGAAAACAAATTCAATAGGTTATAGCTTTTATTTCCTAAAATATATTTATGAATTTACTAAGAAAATATGGATCTATTTCATGAGACACAAGTATGAAACCTTTACAAAGTTCAAGGAGTTCAACGCTAAAGATAAAAGGCAAAGTGGGAAATATGTGAATATTCTCATGTCATATGGAGGAGGAGAATACTCTTCAATAAAATTTTCAAATTTATGCAAATCACAAGGCATAATCCTGCAAACCACAGTGAGGTATACTCCACAACAAAATCGAGTGGCTGAGAGGAAAAAACAGACTATAATGAACATGGTAAGGATCCTTCTCAGAGAGAAATGTCTGTCAAATCTATTTTGGGTTGAAGCAGTAGCATGCATAGTTTATCTATTGAATAGATCCCCAAACTCTAGTGTCAAGATGAAGGTCCCTCAAGAAGCATGGAGTGGGACAAAACTGAATGTTGCTCATCTTACGACATTTTGATGCATTTCATTCGCTCACATACCTTCTGAATTAACAAATATAATTGATGATAGAAGTGAGAAATGCATTTGTTTTGGCTACAGTGATACATCCAAAGCCTAGAGACTCTACAATCCGATTTCAAATAAACTAATTCTCATCAGAGATGTCAAATTTCTAGAAAATAAGTTCTGGAGTGAGTCTGAAAATTTTCTTATGGACAATCAAAATCAATTGTTGCCACTTCGTGAAAACACCAAAAAATTAGGACAACAAACACATCAACCTATCCTTCGAAGATTGCACGTACAAGGACAACCTAAAATATCTCAGGACAACTCTTCTTCAAGAATAAATTCATCCTTTGAACCTCAAAATTAGAGAACTTGAAGCTTGAGATAAATCCATCAACATTTAGATGATATGGATCATCACAATATTTTTGCATGAATTTCATGTCAACCTACATCTTTTAAAGAGGCAGCTAAAGAGCCACATTGGGTCCAAGCCATGAACCAAGATATTGACTCCATTGAGGAGAACAAGACATGGGATCTTGTTGATCTGCCGAGACATAAGACAATCATTGATGTCAAGTTGATGTACAATACTAAGCTCAATGAAAAAGGGAATATTGAAAAACATAAAGAAATACTTATTTCCAAAGGCTTCTCACAAGAACCAGGCATTGATTATAGTGAAATTTTTTCTCTAATAGCAAGGTTGGACATTGTAAGGACTGTTTTAGCCATAGTAGCTCAACACAAATGGCAAGTATACAGGATGAATGTTAAGTCATCTTTTCTGAATGGTGTCTTAGAAGAAGAGGTCTATGTGGGTCAATCACATGGATTTGAAGTCAAAGAATAACTAGCCAAAGGGTATCGGTTGGAGAAACCATTGAATGGTTTAAAGCAAGCTTCAAGAGCTTCGTACAACAAAATTAACACTTACCTGATCAAGAGTGGCTTCAGCAGAAGCCAAAATGAGCCAACTCTACACACCAAAAAATACCAACAAGGTAAAATTCTTATTGTATGTTTATATCTTGATGACATGATATATACTGGAAATCTTGAGTTAACCAATTTTAAACATGCCATGCAATCTGAGTTTGAGATGACAGATCTTCGCATAATAAAATATTTTTTGGGGATTGAGGTTGACCAATCACCCAAAGGGATTTTTGTCTGTCAGCAAAAGTATGCAGCAGACATCCTCAAAAGATTTCAAATGGAAGACCGCAATCCAACAGAAACTCCCATACCCTTAGGAACAAAATTGAGCAAGCAAGATGAAGGCCCTACAATGGATTGTACCTTGTACAAAAGTTTAGTAGGAAATTTGTTGTATCTTACAAGAACTAGGCCTGATATTATGTATGCAACCGACTTTCTTTCCAAATTAATGGAAGCTCCCATAGATTCTCACTAGAAGATGGCGAAAATGATTCTGAGATATGTTGTTGTCACTCTCAATTTTGGTTCATGGTACACTCAGTTTGAAGATAATCATCTTTATGGGTACACTGACTGCAGGCAGCCTAGATGACCGAAAAAACACCTCACGGTATGCTTTTCACCTGGGCACAAATCTGATTTCTTGGGTATCAAAGAAGCAGCCCATTGTCTCAATATCTTCTGCAGACGCAGAGTATGTCACTGCTACCTCGACTTCCGGTCAAGCTGTGTGGCTGCCAAGACTATTGAATGATATGTCACATACATAAAATGAGCCTACTCCTATCTTATGTGACAATACTTCAGCAATTGCTTTATCTAAACACCATGTTTTTCATAAGAAAAGCAAGTTTCAATTTTGTGGCTCACTATATCAGCTCCTAGACATCTTTACAAAGTCATTAGGAAAAACCATTTTTTATTTTCAGAAACAACACTTGGACATTATCACTGGGCACATTCTTGTTACCATTCTGTCCACTGTGTTTGTTGCTTAGCTTCTTGCTTCATCAAGAAACACGTAGTATATTTTGAATTTAGTGTGTCTGTTCCTTCCTAATTCCAATGCAATCGCGATTGCTATTGATGTACCCTACTCTTCCAGGAGTCTATTGGAAAAGCCCCGTGAAGGGAGACGCATACGCGTCCTCCCCACATACTCAACAATGAAGATTGGGAGAGCGGGTGGGCGGGTGGGAAAATGGGGAGAGGGGCAGATGATAATGATCGCCCGGGCTGAGAAAGAGGGCGAGGAGGCTTGGGCTTCGGTCAGGATCAATGATTTCTCTAATCGGATGAGAGTGATTTATGGGCGGGTGAGGTAGACGGAAAATGAAAGGAGGTGGGCAGTGTCAACGGAATATCTGAATGGTAGGGTCGACGGAAAAGGAAACGGGGCCGCTGAGATAGACGTAAAGTTAAAGTCGCTTGGCGCTGTCCAGGAAAAAGCAGAAGGGTGGGGTTTCGGCGAAAAAGGAAAAGGTTTTGTAGAGCAGAAATTAAATCAAAAGCAAAATGGAGGAAAATTAAATGAAATAGTCGCGAAAGCATGATTGCTTTTCGTAAATATTTCCTTGCTCCTCATATTCTTTTCTTTGTCGGTGTAAAAGAAATAGGTTTAATTACTCTTCCTTTTTTTTAACCGTAAAGATGATTATTAATTACACTTTTACGCAGAAATATTCTCTTTGTCACTGTAGACAAGAATCCTTCAGAAATATGAATGTGAACACATTATACTTTACAAATAATTGCGTATAAAAGAAGATAGATATGTTGGTTAAAGCGGAGACAAAGATAAAGATAAAAAAATAAAAATAAAAGTCTATAGAAAAGAAGATAGATGTGTTGTCTAAAGCGGATACAAAGAACAGAAAAGGTCTATTCTAAAATCAGATATTCGAATATTAGCTGGTAATTATATGGAGGACCCGCCACCAACGAATTCGGCACTTCAAGTTGCATTGCAGCAGACAATCCATCTTCTTGCTACAATAGCCAATCCTTGTTTTTCGTTACTGTATGCAAAACTAAAAGCATATATATTTATCAAGATGATCTTATTAGACCTTTAAATTAAGGTGTAGGCGGTAACGTGGTGGCGGGATGACCAAAAGTTAAATTAACCAGGGAGCCTAGAGAAGGAATGCAAAGCAGTTTTGTTGCTTTTGCAATATTAATATATCTTTGTACCTGACTTTTGATCTTTAAGAATACAAAATAAAAATGGAGACCATATTATAAAAGTGGTTGATTGAAGCGGAAATGTCCCATTAGTTTTGAAAAAGTGCAAAATGGCGGATCTAAATATATCAGTCATTTTTATAATGGGGTTGTGCTAGTTGACTATGGGGAGGATTGGTAAACCATGATTGATTATACATCAATTTAATTAATTAATAATAAATAATGCATTAATGCATTAATTACTATATTAATTAATTCATATATTAATACATAAATGTTTAATTAAATCAATTAGTAATTTATTTATTTAAACATAATCTATTAACTTTGTAGACTTTAGCACTCAAATCAGTGGATAAATATGCTTAAGAATTAAACCAATAATAAACATCAAACCATTCACCATTAATGAACACAAGAAAAAGCCCTTGAGCTAGGGTAACACCATATATTATTCCTTAAATAAGGAATGCACTCCTCAAACAACACTTGCTTGTACAATAAAAATATTCTTCACCGTGTCAATTACATTGCTTACATTTTCTTTTATAGTATTCTCTATCTCCTTGGAACATTCTAGAGAAAGAATCTTCTAGAAAGACAAATGGTTATATCTCATTATCCATTTGTTATATCTAACTACCATAGTGGGTCTCATTTAATACTATGGTGGACCTAGTCTACCTTACATTTAATGGTTTCTTCTAATAATACATAACCCCATTCCCATTGGGTACCTCCCATATTACGTCCCTAGGTATAGTACAATTCCATGATTGGAATTGGTAATTTAGTGGCAGTAAGGTATTGTCTTTGCTCTTTACTATTTATTTAGGCTGTGTGGGCTATATCTTCCTCTCTTACAATGGTTTTCTAGGCTTATGACTCTCTGGTTCTCTTATTCCTTTCCTTTAAGCCCTCAAATCACTTCTTAATATTAATTTTTCATTAGAGGGGAGATCCAAAGCAGGGTATAGTCTATTATAGTTTCATGGCTCGCCGCAAACGCTAAGCTACATCCACTTCACAAGATTTGCCACATTTCTCTATTTCATCCTCCTTTGGTTCTCCCTCTACTTATTTTCCCTCCAGAGCTCAGAATTGGAATGAATAAAACTGGGGACTGGTTTGAATCCAAGAATAGCTCCCTCTAGTTCCTCCCCAGCCTCCAATGGGTTCCTAGTCGATAACTTCTACATATATGCATAATTATTTGATCAATTCCCCTCGAGAAACAGGTGTCTCTCCTACCCCCGTGATGGAGGAGACTTGGAGCTTCCCAATTATGGAAGAGGTAACTGCCATGCTACTTGGTGATACGGTTCAGGATGTGGCCAGTGATCACTCCCAACAAGTAGGGATGATTTTAAGGATGGAAATTTATTTTTAAATGTAGAAACCTTGGCGAATCGTACTAATCCTTCATATTCCAACTATAAATGTCTAACGATATTTTTGAAAAAATATTCAAATTTCTAAGGATTTTATACAGTTTTTATAAAATTTTGGCGATTTTTAAGGGAAAACAATTGTATCTTATAGAATTTGGGCAAATCATTTTTAAAATAACAAATCTCTTTCTTGGAAAAACCATGGAAAATTAGCCCATGAGCGAAATTTAGCTCCTAAAATCATCCTTGCCAACAAGGAAATGGTGCCCGAGGCAACCCCCATGTAGTTTTTCTGAGGATCAACTGCAAATTATTTTTGACTTGAGAAAGGATGTTGTTGACTAGCTCTTTCATCGGGACATCCTTTGTTGTTGGTTGGATGTTTTCTTCGACATTGTTTCAAGCGATCCTATCAAGTCGAGATGCCCAACATGTTGTCAACCCTTTTCCTTTTCTTTGATCTCGCCACACCCTCCACGTGGCGATAGAAATCCCGGCTCTTCTAGTCTATGGAATTTTCATGTATTTCCTCTTCTTGCTTAGAAGAGGCTTCATTTTAGACTTATGTTGGCATCAAGCCACATCAATAACTTTTTTAGTTTTTTTGTATCTTGGAATATGTGTATCTAAACCCATATGTGGATGTTTTTTCAAGGCTTGATGCTGGTTCTCGTTTCCATCTATTTAACATAAATGGCTACAAGATTCATTGTTTATACCGGCTTACTCACTATTTAAGGTAATACAACTTTTACTTGAAAAAAAAAGTTTAAAAAATTTAAATAATAGTTTCTATATTGTAACATTAAGTATTAATACATTAATATTTTATAAATGTAAACATTAATACATTAATTCGTGTATTAATTAATTAATTCACACCACAAGTTTGGTATACATTAGTTTAATTACTTCAACATTAATACAATAACGTTTAAATAAATTATTGTATTAATTATTACGTAAATACAATTAATAATACATTAATGTATTTAAACATTAATACATTAATTGTTGTAATAATACATTCCTCGATTAAAGCGGGGTCCTATTGAATTTATAAATTAGTATGCGAACTCAAAAACCTCATAAATTCAGATTTTCGTATATATAAAATGTGAGTCTAAACAAAGAATAGATTTTTTTAATAAAAGTTAAGTTGGTAAGAGAACGAGGTAGGAGATAACTAAACTTATGTTTCTTCGAATAATTACAAGAGTTAAATAATGTTCCATGTAGAAGTTAACAAGTTGAATAAACACGGGACAAGTGATAAGTGTCTATTCTACAAAGGGTTGTAGAGTATAACTTAAGGAATGATTTATTCATAGCAAGAATGACAACCTTGAATACAATTATAAAAAATCATGGATTCACCGTTTATTCCATATCAAAAACCAAGTTATCTCTTTTGTATGTGGCACAATTTGAGCATCTATGTCTTATGTCTTATGATCGTAGATGAAAATCTAAGGATGTAGATAAAAATTTAAGGATGAAGTTATTTTATGATAGTGTAAAAAAAAAAAACATTTAGTCGCAAATTTGAATCAAAATTAGTAATACAATTTAGTTGGTTTATTACATATGGTATTAGAGCATAAATTGACAACACTAGATCTTTTTTAACATCATAAGAACTCCAAATAGAAACTATGTTGTGATTTTTACTCTTCTAACAAGAAAAATGATTATTAATTATTAACGTGGTATAGTAATAGTCAATCTATACAGACATGTCTACCAAGAATGGATAAGAAAATAACTATGAAGAAAATGTCAACCAACAAATACTTGAACAGAAAAGTGAGAGTAGTTTAACCACACAAGTGATGGAAACTATGAGAAGTCTCATAGTGGAACTTCTGACCTTTAAGGCCGACAATGAAAAAATTAAAAGAACACAAGAAGAACAACAAGAATTGAATGGGATATTGTTGCAGAATATTGTTGAGAAAAGTAAATCAAAGAAAAAATATATGAACAAAGGCAATAGTAAATTATGTTCTAAATTAGACAATAGATCATCAACCAATACTCAAAAAAGAGTAGAACAACAAACACCTTCTACTAAGAAGAGGAAACATGTAGATCACTTGGAGGGTGAATCTAAAAAGATAAAACCCTTCACTTTTGATGGAGAATAAAAAACAGGTGAAGAAGTTGAAGCTTGGCTACGCGATATCAAGAAATGATTTCAAATTTATAACTACTCTAATAACATGAAGGTTAGAATGACCATTGATAATTTAAAAGGAAATGCTTGTATATGGTGGAATGACTTGAAACTAACCAAAGGATTGAAAGAGAAAATAATGGAATGGTTAGAATTTAAGAATTATTTAAGGAAACAATACCTATCATAAAGTTATTATGAAAGAAAGACTAGGGATTTTATGAACTAAGACTCGAAAAAATGTATATCAATGATCTAATTAACAAATATCAAGATCTGCTCAGATTTGTACCTTATATTAAGGAAGATAAAGTAAAAATTCAGAGATTCTTAAGTTGTCTACCACAGTCTTATAAAGACATAATTGAATTTGACAATCCTAAAACATTGAATGAGTTATTTAGCAAAGCAAAAATGTGTTATGAGCAGTATAAACATAGATATGAAACTCTTAAGGAATGAAAATATACAAAGTAAGCTAAACTAAATCAATAGAAGAAAGGTTTCAAACCAACTCCTTACCATAACATGTCTAAGGAATTTCAAAGGAATTATTATTCACCTAATAGACAACAAACTCAAGGAGGGAATAAACCAGTTAATTTGGTATTCACAAAGATAACAAAAAGCCCTAGAGAACTAATGAAATGATGAGAATATGGACAGACCCATTTACGAAGAAAGTGTCCATGCTTAAACTCGAAAAGTAGAAATCCAGTTCACAATCTATAAGAAGTCACCACAATTGGAGATATTGGGAAAACCATACACATAATTAATGTTTCTCTAGAAGGGGGACAAGTTGATCATCAACATACTCTAGTATAAATTGAAGCTAAGCTACAAGAAAAACAAATCTCCATACTAATAGATCCAGGGAAAAGTTTGAGTTACATAACCCCATCATTATTATATAATAGTAAGATGGAAAATCTAAAACAACCTAAATCTTGGTTAGTACAATTAGCCACCCGCACTAAAATAAAGGTAATAAAGTATATTTTTGAGTGTGATATACGAATAAATGATCAAATCTATGTGGTTAGATTAAATGTGTTACCCTTAGGATCATATGATATTCTTATTGGAATGGATTGGTTGTAATCACATAAGGTTTTACTAAATAGTTATGAAAAATCATTTGTATACCAAGATGAAGATGGTATAAATAAAATAATTCAAGGACTAAGAAAACCAATTTTGGTAAGACATATATCATCTATGTAGCTTAAAAATTGCATAAGGAAGGGGTGTCAACTATATGCAATTTAGGTGATGAATATAGAAAATGATAATGACAAACCAAATTTAGAGGATTATGTTATTTTACGATATTTAAAAGATTGTTTTTTGAAGAAATATCAACATTACCTCCAAGGAGAGGGATAGACTTTTTTATTAACTTAATACCACGATGTGCCCCTCTACCGAAGGAACCATACACTATAAGTATTCCTGACATAAGAGAGTTAAAAATACATATACAAGAATTATTAGATAAAGGATATATCAGACCCAGTGTCTCACCATGGGAGCACAAATTTGTCAGAAATAAGGATGGGATGTTCCAATTAAGCATTTATTCTCAAAAACTAAAAAAAAATGACAATAAAAAATAAGTATCCTCTATCAAGAATTAATGACTTATTTGATCAAGTGGGAGGAGAGAAAATATTTTCTAAGATCGATCTAAGATCGGGTTATCATCAAATCACAATTAAGGATAAGGATATTAATAAAACAACTTTTTAAACGCGATATGGACATTATGAATTTTTGGTAATTCCGTTTGGACTCACAAGCTGAACCAGAATTGGATCTAGGAGCTTGATGGGGCTCAGAAAGGCCTAAAAATCAAAGTTCTCATAATGGCTTCAAAACAAACATGTGCATAGTCCGCGTCGATACGAACCCCAAAAAAAATTGAACCGGATCAAACGGATGTCATATGCCCCATATATCACGATCTGTTCATTTGGCCAAACATACAAAATGTCAACAGTCACCAAGCCAAAATGTCAATGTTGATGTCAGTATGACGTCATCATGTTGATGTGGTAGCGTTTGTAGGTTACACATGGAAACTGGTCGTACAACTGATGTGGCAGGGTACAGTTGGATGTTGGCGTGGCAGGTACAGGTGGACCAATCTGGGAGTGACATGTGTCACCACTGCAAGGGTGACATGTGGCATGCTCGTACAGTGTACATACGATTCGTGGAAGATAGTGGCTGGGAAAGTGTGGTGATTGGGAAGACATACAGACCAATATGTGATTGACATGTGGCATTGTATTCGGCCAATGGTGAGGTGCGGCCTGGCCCATACATGGCCTATCACGTGGCATCCATTGGTTGGTTAAAGTATTGAAAAATTATGGACTCCATGAGGTTAGATCGCGTGACCTCCCACCGAATAAAAGTTTTGGAAAGGTCGGCTTAGCCAACCCGCCCACATATGTTGCTTATTAACCATAGCATCAAACTTTTATTTAAGGTTTCATATATTATCTGGTGGAAGATTTTATGGATGGGGCTAAGCCCCAACCCCCGACGGACGCTCCATCGAACCATACCATGAAACCTTACCCTTAACACTTGGAGTAGATTGTTGACCGTTGGATTGTTTGGCACCCAAGAATCCATACTAGCCCCTCGTTCTTACAGGAATATGCATTTGACTCGGTGTTTAGCTATTGGCATGGGGGTATATGGTTAGTGCCCGCTAACTAGGGCACTTGACCAGGGGCCAAGTTTTATGAGAGTAGCGCATGGAGCTAGGGACTAGGGAAATATGGCACTGCATGTAACCAAGAGCCAAGAAGTGAGGGGCCAACACACCAGGCATTAATTCTTAGGCATATGGCCACCTTCCATATGAACAAGGGCTAATGACTAAGGGGTTGTGCCCATTATATAGTTAAAAACCCACTTTTGCACATATTATGGGCGCAACCGCTTAGTCGATGGCGCGTGGTAATATGGAAGGTGGCCATGTGCCCAAGCTATAATTCCTTGTGCATTTCCCCTCACTTCTTGGCTCCGAGTTACATACAGTGCCATATGTCCCTGGTCCCTAGCTCCATGCGCTACTCTGATAAACCTTGGCCACTGGTCAAGTGCCCTGGTTGTTGGGCTAGCTCGATCGACTGGGTGCTAACTGAGGGCTAGTCTGGATTCCCTCATGCCAATAGTTAAACATTGGTTCATATGCATATTCCCACAATAACCAAGGGCTAGTCTGGATTCCTACATGACAAAAAGACCAACGATCAACAATCCACACCAAGTGTTAAGGATATGTTTTCATGGTATGGTTCGATGGAGTGTCTGCGAAGGGTTGGGGCTTATCCTCATCCCTAAACTCCGCCACCATATAATATATGTAAATTTAAATAAAAGTTTGATGTTGTGGTTAATAAGCATCATATGCGGGTGGGCCGGCTAGCCCAACCCTACCAAAACATTTGCTTGTGGGAGGCCACGCTATCGAACCTCATGGAGTCAACAATTTTGTAATAATTTAACCAAACAATGGGTGCCACATGGTAGCCCATGTCTGGGCCATGTGGCACCAGTCTCTTCCATTCCAAGTAATACTCATACAAAACCTTCATCATCTCCGACATGGTGAAGATTTTTTTTTGAAACTCTTTCTCATCTTCAGAAAGTCCCTATTCTGATGCCATCTTCCTTCTTTGAGAAGTTCTCTTTCTCAATACAATCAATGTATTCTCTTCAACAAGCTCACCTTCACCATGATGTAGCTTTTCCATGGTTAACATACAAACTCAAATCCAAATGTCAACTAGCTTTGATACCACTTGATCTGAAAAGATCTTTTATACAACAATGGATGAGTTATTTAACATGTGTTCATTAACCATTTAGGAAGATGAATAAAAGAGGAAGAATTATGTATGAAACATGATAGTCATATACAAATATGAAATAAAGAAAGAAGAAAAACCAACAATAGAACACCAAAGTGATAAAGAAGTTTGACAATATTGCCTACGTCTCTGGGCCTTTGTCTCAATGGGTGAGGATTTATTGATTATGTTCAAGTGACATACATTAAAGTAGGGAAAATAGGGGTTGGTGTATCAGGGGAATCATCTTCAAGGAAAGAGGACAAAAGGAAGTGGAATGGAAAAAATGAAAATTTAGTGGCAAGAAAGGAAGGGAAGCCCTCTTGCAAGCATTGCAAGAAAGAGATGTATGATGATGACCATTGTTGACAATTGCATCCCAATAAGAGACCAAATTGGTTCAAGGAAAAGAAAGGGAGGCAAACAGTTGCAGCAACGATGTGGTCAACTGTCCTGGGATCAGATTTAGGAGATGAATCTAAAGTCTCATTGTTTGGTTTGAAAGGTAAAAATGATGATGGATTTGATGCTAGAAGTAAATTGTTTCACATAAGGGTCATTATGAGGAATACTAAGGTTGACACATTTATAGATAGTGCATATCAATTGAACTTATTTTCATAGGAATTGGTTAAAGAATTGGGGTTAAAAACACAGATGCATCATAAGCCTTACACACTTAAATGGATAAGAAACAATCAACAATTGCACATAACAAACCAGTGCACATTAAAATTTGCAATTTCATCTAAGTTTGTGGATGAGGTAACATGTGATGTGGTGCCACTATCTGAATGTGGAATGGTCTTAGGAAGTCCATAATTGTATGATCGTAAAGAAATCTTCTACATGGAAAAGAATCAATATCACTTAACCAAAGAAGATCAATAATATGTGGTTCATGCTCATCATTTAAAGGAAAATAAAACTCTTCAAACTATGGAACAATTAAGAAAAGAGGCTCATGCAAGAAACACACCTATAATTGTTTCAAATCAAGTAATAGATCTTAAGAAAGAACAAGAGATGATTGTAGAATGGAAAATCAATCACACTTTGCTTCAAGATAAGATAATCTCGTGCAAATATTACAATTATATCATCTCATCTACAATCATATTTTTGATACTATCATTTGTAATGTTGTGTACATGGATGATAGTGGCTTCAGTAAGATGTGACAGGGTAAAAATGGCTAACAATATGTTGTCGGTTATCATGATTATGTTACAATTGATCTTGATGAGACAGGTGCATAGGACAGAGTTCAAAGACAAAGAACAAGTTGGGTGGCCTATCTCGAGCTTCATGACTAGTCAGTAACCTTTTGGGGACCAAAAGGTATTTATTGGTGAGGTGTGATCCAGAATTGGATCGAGGAGCTTGATGCGTCTCAAAAAGGCCTAAAAATCAAATTTCTCATAATGGCTTCAAAATGAACGTTTGCGTAGGCCTCATTGATACAAACCCAATGCAAATTGAACGGGCTCAAACGATAATTGTATGCCTCATATATCATGATCTATTCATTTGGCCAAAAAGGTAAAAGGTCAACAATCAACAAGCTAAAAAGTCAACAATGACATCATCATGACATCATGTTGATGTCATCATGCTGACATGGAAATGTCTAGAGGTGACATGTGGTATTTGGTCATACAACTGACGTGGTAGGGTATAGTTGGATGATGACGTGGTAGGTACATGTGAACCAATCTGGGAGTGACATGTGTCACCATTGCAAGGGTGACACATGCCATGCCCGTACAACGTATGTACGACACGTGGCAAATAATGACTGGGAAATTGTGGTGACTAGCCATACAACTAGACCGATAGGAGATTGACATGTGGCATTCTATTCGACGAATGGTGAGGTGCCACATGGCCTAGACATGGGCTACCACATGGCACCCATTAGTAGGTTAAAGTATTGAAAAATTGTGGACTCCATGAGGTTTGATCACGTGACCTCCCACCAAGCCCCAACCCCCAATGGATGCTCCATCAAACCATACCACAAAACCATATCCTTAACACTTGGCGTGGATTGTTGACCATTGGTTTGTTTGGCATGCGGGAATCTGGACTAGCCCCCTGTTCTTGCAAGAATATGCATGTGACCCGATGTTTAACTATTAGCGTGAGGGTATACAGTGACCACTTGGTTGGCTGGGCTAGCCCTTCGATTAGGGAACTTGACCAAGGGCCAATGTTTATCAGAGTAACACGTGGATCTAGGGACCAGGGACATATGGCAGTGCATTTAACCAAGAGCCAAGAAGTGAGGGGCCAACGCACCAGGTGTTAGCGCTTGGGCATATGGCCACCCTCCATATGACCAGGAGTCAATGACTAAGGGGCTACACCCATAATATGTAAAAAAGTGGGTTTTTCACTATATAATAGTGATTTTAAATGATTTTATTCAACAGATTAGAGAGATTTTGGTTTTTTTTCAGGGATATTGGGCCCTTTTTTAGGCCAGGTCTTGGGGGGGGGGAAGTTGGGAGATCGTTATCAACTTCAAATATATATAAAACAGAGCTTCTTTGAGCAACAAAGGGACATTCAAGTCAAATTTATGCTGAGGATTTGCCAAGCCAAAGTCATTTTTATGCAGGGAAGCTATTGAGGAGAGCACCTTTGCGGGCGATTTCTGGGATCTCCAGTCATCTGATTTCAATGTCGTTTCTTTTGTTGGGTTCTATATAGCTGATAGAACAAGACCATATCAATTTGTAACCTTTTAGGAACTTTTTTGATGCACTTTTTAAGATTTGAACATAAATAAGAAAACCTCACCCATTGAGACAAAGTCCCATGGAAGTAGGTGAGATTGCCAAACTCCATTATCACTTTGGTGTTCTATGGTTTATTTTTCTTCTTGATTTATTTCATATCTGTATATGTGTATATGGTTATCATGTTTGATACATAATTCTCCCTCTTTCATTTCGCTTCCTAAATGGTTAATTAACACATGCTAAATAACTCAACCATTGTCGTATAAAAAGTACTTTTGGATCACAAGTGCACCAACAACTTTCATGTGCCTAATGAACAATATATTTAGTTAGTATCTATATAAGTTTCTTTTGATTTTTATTGATGATATTTTGATTTATTAAAAAACTGAAGAAGAACATCCATAACACCCAAGAATAGTGTTACAAACGTTAGGAGAACATCAACTTTACACCAAATTTAGCAAGTGTTACTTTTATCAAAATAAAATGCAATACTTGGGACATGTTATTTTAGAGGACGAGATCAAAGTAGATCCACAAAAGATAAAGGAAATTATATAATGGCCTAAACCCACAAATGTTGCAGAAATACGATCATTTATGGGAATAACATGTTATTACAGAAGGTTTATTGAAAATATTTCTAAAATTGTCTTTCCTATTATGTCTTTATAGAAAAGGGGGTAAAATTTATTTGGTCACATGAATTCTAGGAAAGTTTCAATAAGTTAAAAGAACAATTAACTACCGCATTTATTCTTAAGGTCACCGATTCTTATAAAGAATTTATTGTCGATATCGATGCTAGAAAGGAGGGGTCACATGATGTTTTGTCACAAGAAGGACACATGATTGGTTATGAATCAAGAAAGTTAAAGCATCATGAATGTAATTATGTGACACATGACATAGAATTAACATCTATGATTCATGCATTAAATATATGGCGTCATTATTTAATATGAAGGATTTTTTTATTGTTTTAATAGATAACAGTGGCGTAAAGTATGTGTTAAATAAGAAAGGTTTAAATGCACGTTAGACAAGGTGGCTTGCATTCCTAAGTGAATTTGATTTTGATATCAAACATATTAAGGGAAAAGAAAAGAAAGTGGTGAATGCACTGAGTAGGAGAACATGTGCCATTTATAAAATAATTATAAGTAATACGACCATGATGTCAAAGACAAAATCATATCTGCAAGTATAACAGACAAGGAATATAAAAAAGTAATAGAAATATTGTTGAGAAGTGAAGAGTAAGCAATCGACACAGATTTCAAAATTGTAATTTCCTATATTTTGACCTTAGACATTTAGAACTTTGATTTTTCTCATCTTAGTAAGTCATTGATTAATAAATATTTGGACTCAATAATGTTAAAATAAACATGTCAAAAGTATACATCTAGATCTATTTATGTGTCGCATAGTATTTTTTTTATTGATATATGTTCATGATGATCATCATTGTGTGATTTGGTTAAACATGCAAATTTAAATGTCAAATTGGAGTACAATGGACGATAGTTCAAATTTATGTTGTGAATGTATAATAGACATGAGACATGTTGTAAATAAGAATACATTTCCTAATTGAATGTCAATACAAAAATGGATGATCATTTGAAATATGTGATCTATTTGCATGGATATGAGTATTGGTTAACTAACATACAAGTTGATAAGCTATGTGATAACCAAATTACTATAGTGTTGAGGTAACTTGGATATCATAGACATAAATAAGATAACATATGATACAAGTTGTACTTATTAATTAATCTTTTTTCCAAATATTGCTATGATCTGTGGTAGGTGTGGTTTTGACAGAAAGACACACAACTTTCCCAAATTGGTTTTTTATGACAACTCTAAGAACAATAGTGGCATGGTATGGATTGATGTAGGGTGTTTACGTTAGTTTTATGAAGAGGGGTGTAGGTATTTCCCACCATTTATCCTTCGAATCCTAGAGTCGTGGGAGGGCTATGTGAAGTCACACTCCCCTAGACATGTGATGGAGACTGCTATTTTCCTGATCGGGAAGCTTGGTCGAGATGTATGAAACTTACACTTCCGGGTTATATATTAAGTTAGGTGAATATAGTTGGCGCTCCATCTTAGTCCAACAGAGGAAATTATAGGATGGAATATGGAAGTAGGTTAGGAAGGAAGGATGTGTTGATGTTAATTGAGAATAATGATTAGGGATTGGAGATGCCACTATTGTTTACTCACTTGGTTCCTACCATGTTTAAAACCATCTTTCGAATTTCTATTGATATTTTAAGTGTGGTAATGAGTTATTGATGAATTGGTGTAATTTTATTCGTTAAGATTATTAAATGATGCATTACTTGATCTACTATACTACATGTCTTGGTGTGATTATATAGGAACTATGCACTGAAGGAAGTGGTTGTTTATCATTAGTACATGCATGAGATATGTGTTTTCTAGCTACACACACATACCCTACATATGTACACTAGTACAATTAATTAATGTATTAATTATTAAACTAGATTATTAACTATTTAATTGAATGTTTATTGACTATGTAACTTATATTACATACAAAATATCTAGGAGCATTAAATACCTTCTTTGAATTTGATTGATGGTTAGTATGATGAATTAAATGAGCATGGCAGGTTGTCATATACATTCTGGGGAAAATTTTCAAATTGCATTTATTAGTTAGCATGAGAAGAAAGACTTTGAATATTATTTATTATTGTTTAATGCAAGTCATTTATATTTTAGTTTTATTTTAAATTTTTCCCAAAAATATAGATAAGAAAGGTTGATTGCTAATAATGAGAGTGGTTGAGGAGACTTGGAGAAGGGTATGTGGAAACTTGTAAACTAGGAAGAAGAAGTGGTGAGGAAGGGGGCACAGCGGTTAGCGCATGCTGAGAGGTTTGATAATTCTTAAAAAATTAATTTTTTGGGATGATCTTCTTAGAGGATATGTTCTTGTTACTCTTGGAGTCATGGGCACAGAGGGCCAAGAGACTGAAATGTTTCTTGGAGCTAGGAAGCTAGCTAAGCTCCTAGTTGGATGGGAGGATTCCGTTGTTTCAATTTAGGAAAGTGGAAAAATAATGTTGGGAATCATCTTTCTACTATTCACATGACTTCATTGAAAATAGTCATATTCAACAAACTAGAAAGGATGTATTTTACTTGGTATATTTGGTATATTTTGTTTTGTTTCTATTCAAATATTTTAATAGAAAAGTTAACTTCTTATTTATCTCATCCTCTTATTTAGATTAGGATATTTAGATTCATATTTAGAATATTTAACATTTGAAAATTTGAAAAATTTGTAAAAGACTTAACAATATGCTGTAGATTATTCCATTTGTGAAAAAAAAAAAATTTGTGTGAACTTAATGCACGTTAGGCTCGAATGTTAGGGCCAAAAATGGCCACCATGTTTGTGTAAAATACTCTAAAAAAATAATAATAGAGTGATTGCATAGGGATGCGACTGATACAAAGGTTTTCAAGGTTAGGTATATATTCCATGGCACAACGATACGTGAGATTCTCAATGGAAATTAAAAATACTGAATGATAGAAATGCATAACAATTCATCAAAAACAAACATAAAATGTGTTTCTTGATTGTGTTTGTAATATTACCAAATCAGTGGAAAAACATAGTGAGATCGTAGCCTTTTCTCCTTGAAATGAGGTCTGAATAAAATCTCTTATTTAGAAAAGAACTTGAGCAATCAAATTTCCCTCTCTGATTGTAACTTTTATTTAAGAAACTACATATGTTACTAATATAATCTGTGAAGCTTGAGTATCAAATAACTTATATCATGATAGAAAGAGAACTTAAATGTTTGAAATGATGCAAGCGAGATACCAAACAAAGAAATACATTTGTCCTCCACGAATTAAGTATGACAACTAACCCTGTCAATTTCCTCCTCTATGAGTGTTGTGCAATAGCGCTCCCTTCAAAATGCAAATTTTCTACTGGTTATTGTCAATATCATCCACAAATTCGAAACCGATATTATCCACAAATTCGAAACCGCAATGTCTATTGT
>ML797880.1:173928-203418 GCA_009831015.1 Picea engelmannii
TATATGAACAAAGGCAATAGTAAATTATGTTCTAAATTAGACAATAGATCATCAACCAATACTCAAAAAAGAGTAGAACAACAAACACCTTCTACTAAGAAGAGGAAACATGTAGATCACTTGGAGGGTGAATCTAAAAAGATAAAACCCTTCACTTTTGATGGAGAATAAAAAACAGGTGAAGAAGTTGAAGCTTGGCTACGCGATATCAAGAAATGATTTCAAATTTATAACTACTCTAATAACATGAAGGTTAGAATGACCATTGATAATTTAAAAGGAAATGCTTGTATATGGTGGAATGACTTGAAACTAACCAAAGGATTGAAAGAGAAAATAATGGAATGGTTAGAATTTAAGAATTATTTAAGGAAACAATACCTATCATAAAGTTATTATGAAAGAAAGACTAGGGATTTTATGAACTAAGACTCGAAAAAATGTATATCAATGATCTAATTAACAAATATCAAGATCTGCTCAGATTTGTACCTTATATTAAGGAAGATAAAGTAAAAATTCAGAGATTCTTAAGTTGTCTACCACAGTCTTATAAAGACATAATTGAATTTGACAATCCTAAAACATTGAATGAGTTATTTAGCAAAGCAAAAATGTGTTATGAGCAGTATAAACATAGATATGAAACTCTTAAGGAATGAAAATATACAAAGTAAGCTAAACTAAATCAATAGAAGAAAGGTTTCAAACCAACTCCTTACCATAACATGTCTAAGGAATTTCAAAGGAATTATTATTCACCTAATAGACAACAAACTCAAGGAGGGAATAAACCAGTTAATTTGGTATTCACAAAGATAACAAAAAGCCCTAGAGAACTAATGAAATGATGAGAATATGGACAGACCCATTTACGAAGAAAGTGTCCATGCTTAAACTCGAAAAGTAGAAATCCAGTTCACAATCTATAAGAAGTCACCACAATTGGAGATATTGGGAAAACCATACACATAATTAATGTTTCTCTAGAAGGGGGACAAGTTGATCATCAACATACTCTAGTATAAATTGAAGCTAAGCTACAAGAAAAACAAATCTCCATACTAATAGATCCAGGGAAAAGTTTGAGTTACATAACCCCATCATTATTATATAATAGTAAGATGGAAAATCTAAAACAACCTAAATCTTGGTTAGTACAATTAGCCACCCGCACTAAAATAAAGGTAATAAAGTATATTTTTGAGTGTGATATACGAATAAATGATCAAATCTATGTGGTTAGATTAAATGTGTTACCCTTAGGATCATATGATATTCTTATTGGAATGGATTGGTTGTAATCACATAAGGTTTTACTAAATAGTTATGAAAAATCATTTGTATACCAAGATGAAGATGGTATAAATAAAATAATTCAAGGACTAAGAAAACCAATTTTGGTAAGACATATATCATCTATGTAGCTTAAAAATTGCATAAGGAAGGGGTGTCAACTATATGCAATTTAGGTGATGAATATAGAAAATGATAATGACAAACCAAATTTAGAGGATTATGTTATTTTACGATATTTAAAAGATTGTTTTTTGAAGAAATATCAACATTACCTCCAAGGAGAGGGATAGACTTTTTTATTAACTTAATACCACGATGTGCCCCTCTACCGAAGGAACCATACACTATAAGTATTCCTGACATAAGAGAGTTAAAAATACATATACAAGAATTATTAGATAAAGGATATATCAGACCCAGTGTCTCACCATGGGAGCACAAATTTGTCAGAAATAAGGATGGGATGTTCCAATTAAGCATTTATTCTCAAAAACTAAAAAAAAATGACAATAAAAAATAAGTATCCTCTATCAAGAATTAATGACTTATTTGATCAAGTGGGAGGAGAGAAAATATTTTCTAAGATCGATCTAAGATCGGGTTATCATCAAATCACAATTAAGGATAAGGATATTAATAAAACAACTTTTTAAACGCGATATGGACATTATGAATTTTTGGTAATTCCGTTTGGACTCACAAGCTGAACCAGAATTGGATCTAGGAGCTTGATGGGGCTCAGAAAGGCCTAAAAATCAAAGTTCTCATAATGGCTTCAAAACAAACATGTGCATAGTCCGCGTCGATACGAACCCCAAAAAAAATTGAACCGGATCAAACGGATGTCATATGCCCCATATATCACGATCTGTTCATTTGGCCAAACATACAAAATGTCAACAGTCACCAAGCCAAAATGTCAATGTTGATGTCAGTATGACGTCATCATGTTGATGTGGTAGCGTTTGTAGGTTACACATGGAAACTGGTCGTACAACTGATGTGGCAGGGTACAGTTGGATGTTGGCGTGGCAGGTACAGGTGGACCAATCTGGGAGTGACATGTGTCACCACTGCAAGGGTGACATGTGGCATGCTCGTACAGTGTACATACGATTCGTGGAAGATAGTGGCTGGGAAAGTGTGGTGATTGGGAAGACATACAGACCAATATGTGATTGACATGTGGCATTGTATTCGGCCAATGGTGAGGTGCGGCCTGGCCCATACATGGCCTATCACGTGGCATCCATTGGTTGGTTAAAGTATTGAAAAATTATGGACTCCATGAGGTTAGATCGCGTGACCTCCCACCGAATAAAAGTTTTGGAAAGGTCGGCTTAGCCAACCCGCCCACATATGTTGCTTATTAACCATAGCATCAAACTTTTATTTAAGGTTTCATATATTATCTGGTGGAAGATTTTATGGATGGGGCTAAGCCCCAACCCCCGACGGACGCTCCATCGAACCATACCATGAAACCTTACCCTTAACACTTGGAGTAGATTGTTGACCGTTGGATTGTTTGGCACCCAAGAATCCATACTAGCCCCTCGTTCTTACAGGAATATGCATTTGACTCGGTGTTTAGCTATTGGCATGGGGGTATATGGTTAGTGCCCGCTAACTAGGGCACTTGACCAGGGGCCAAGTTTTATGAGAGTAGCGCATGGAGCTAGGGACTAGGGAAATATGGCACTGCATGTAACCAAGAGCCAAGAAGTGAGGGGCCAACACACCAGGCATTAATTCTTAGGCATATGGCCACCTTCCATATGAACAAGGGCTAATGACTAAGGGGTTGTGCCCATTATATAGTTAAAAACCCACTTTTGCACATATTATGGGCGCAACCGCTTAGTCGATGGCGCGTGGTAATATGGAAGGTGGCCATGTGCCCAAGCTATAATTCCTTGTGCATTTCCCCTCACTTCTTGGCTCCGAGTTACATACAGTGCCATATGTCCCTGGTCCCTAGCTCCATGCGCTACTCTGATAAACCTTGGCCACTGGTCAAGTGCCCTGGTTGTTGGGCTAGCTCGATCGACTGGGTGCTAACTGAGGGCTAGTCTGGATTCCCTCATGCCAATAGTTAAACATTGGTTCATATGCATATTCCCACAATAACCAAGGGCTAGTCTGGATTCCTACATGACAAAAAGACCAACGATCAACAATCCACACCAAGTGTTAAGGATATGTTTTCATGGTATGGTTCGATGGAGTGTCTGCGAAGGGTTGGGGCTTATCCTCATCCCTAAACTCCGCCACCATATAATATATGTAAATTTAAATAAAAGTTTGATGTTGTGGTTAATAAGCATCATATGCGGGTGGGCCGGCTAGCCCAACCCTACCAAAACATTTGCTTGTGGGAGGCCACGCTATCGAACCTCATGGAGTCAACAATTTTGTAATAATTTAACCAAACAATGGGTGCCACATGGTAGCCCATGTCTGGGCCATGTGGCACCAGTCTCTTCCATTCCAAGTAATACTCATACAAAACCTTCATCATCTCCGACATGGTGAAGATTTTTTTTTGAAACTCTTTCTCATCTTCAGAAAGTCCCTATTCTGATGCCATCTTCCTTCTTTGAGAAGTTCTCTTTCTCAATACAATCAATGTATTCTCTTCAACAAGCTCACCTTCACCATGATGTAGCTTTTCCATGGTTAACATACAAACTCAAATCCAAATGTCAACTAGCTTTGATACCACTTGATCTGAAAAGATCTTTTATACAACAATGGATGAGTTATTTAACATGTGTTCATTAACCATTTAGGAAGATGAATAAAAGAGGAAGAATTATGTATGAAACATGATAGTCATATACAAATATGAAATAAAGAAAGAAGAAAAACCAACAATAGAACACCAAAGTGATAAAGAAGTTTGACAATATTGCCTACGTCTCTGGGCCTTTGTCTCAATGGGTGAGGATTTATTGATTATGTTCAAGTGACATACATTAAAGTAGGGAAAATAGGGGTTGGTGTATCAGGGGAATCATCTTCAAGGAAAGAGGACAAAAGGAAGTGGAATGGAAAAAATGAAAATTTAGTGGCAAGAAAGGAAGGGAAGCCCTCTTGCAAGCATTGCAAGAAAGAGATGTATGATGATGACCATTGTTGACAATTGCATCCCAATAAGAGACCAAATTGGTTCAAGGAAAAGAAAGGGAGGCAAACAGTTGCAGCAACGATGTGGTCAACTGTCCTGGGATCAGATTTAGGAGATGAATCTAAAGTCTCATTGTTTGGTTTGAAAGGTAAAAATGATGATGGATTTGATGCTAGAAGTAAATTGTTTCACATAAGGGTCATTATGAGGAATACTAAGGTTGACACATTTATAGATAGTGCATATCAATTGAACTTATTTTCATAGGAATTGGTTAAAGAATTGGGGTTAAAAACACAGATGCATCATAAGCCTTACACACTTAAATGGATAAGAAACAATCAACAATTGCACATAACAAACCAGTGCACATTAAAATTTGCAATTTCATCTAAGTTTGTGGATGAGGTAACATGTGATGTGGTGCCACTATCTGAATGTGGAATGGTCTTAGGAAGTCCATAATTGTATGATCGTAAAGAAATCTTCTACATGGAAAAGAATCAATATCACTTAACCAAAGAAGATCAATAATATGTGGTTCATGCTCATCATTTAAAGGAAAATAAAACTCTTCAAACTATGGAACAATTAAGAAAAGAGGCTCATGCAAGAAACACACCTATAATTGTTTCAAATCAAGTAATAGATCTTAAGAAAGAACAAGAGATGATTGTAGAATGGAAAATCAATCACACTTTGCTTCAAGATAAGATAATCTCGTGCAAATATTACAATTATATCATCTCATCTACAATCATATTTTTGATACTATCATTTGTAATGTTGTGTACATGGATGATAGTGGCTTCAGTAAGATGTGACAGGGTAAAAATGGCTAACAATATGTTGTCGGTTATCATGATTATGTTACAATTGATCTTGATGAGACAGGTGCATAGGACAGAGTTCAAAGACAAAGAACAAGTTGGGTGGCCTATCTCGAGCTTCATGACTAGTCAGTAACCTTTTGGGGACCAAAAGGTATTTATTGGTGAGGTGTGATCCAGAATTGGATCGAGGAGCTTGATGCGTCTCAAAAAGGCCTAAAAATCAAATTTCTCATAATGGCTTCAAAATGAACGTTTGCGTAGGCCTCATTGATACAAACCCAATGCAAATTGAACGGGCTCAAACGATAATTGTATGCCTCATATATCATGATCTATTCATTTGGCCAAAAAGGTAAAAGGTCAACAATCAACAAGCTAAAAAGTCAACAATGACATCATCATGACATCATGTTGATGTCATCATGCTGACATGGAAATGTCTAGAGGTGACATGTGGTATTTGGTCATACAACTGACGTGGTAGGGTATAGTTGGATGATGACGTGGTAGGTACATGTGAACCAATCTGGGAGTGACATGTGTCACCATTGCAAGGGTGACACATGCCATGCCCGTACAACGTATGTACGACACGTGGCAAATAATGACTGGGAAATTGTGGTGACTAGCCATACAACTAGACCGATAGGAGATTGACATGTGGCATTCTATTCGACGAATGGTGAGGTGCCACATGGCCTAGACATGGGCTACCACATGGCACCCATTAGTAGGTTAAAGTATTGAAAAATTGTGGACTCCATGAGGTTTGATCACGTGACCTCCCACCAAGCCCCAACCCCCAATGGATGCTCCATCAAACCATACCACAAAACCATATCCTTAACACTTGGCGTGGATTGTTGACCATTGGTTTGTTTGGCATGCGGGAATCTGGACTAGCCCCCTGTTCTTGCAAGAATATGCATGTGACCCGATGTTTAACTATTAGCGTGAGGGTATACAGTGACCACTTGGTTGGCTGGGCTAGCCCTTCGATTAGGGAACTTGACCAAGGGCCAATGTTTATCAGAGTAACACGTGGATCTAGGGACCAGGGACATATGGCAGTGCATTTAACCAAGAGCCAAGAAGTGAGGGGCCAACGCACCAGGTGTTAGCGCTTGGGCATATGGCCACCCTCCATATGACCAGGAGTCAATGACTAAGGGGCTACACCCATAATATGTAAAAAAGTGGGTTTTTCACTATATAATAGTGATTTTAAATGATTTTATTCAACAGATTAGAGAGATTTTGGTTTTTTTTCAGGGATATTGGGCCCTTTTTTAGGCCAGGTCTTGGGGGGGGGGAAGTTGGGAGATCGTTATCAACTTCAAATATATATAAAACAGAGCTTCTTTGAGCAACAAAGGGACATTCAAGTCAAATTTATGCTGAGGATTTGCCAAGCCAAAGTCATTTTTATGCAGGGAAGCTATTGAGGAGAGCACCTTTGCGGGCGATTTCTGGGATCTCCAGTCATCTGATTTCAATGTCGTTTCTTTTGTTGGGTTCTATATAGCTGATAGAACAAGACCATATCAATTTGTAACCTTTTAGGAACTTTTTTGATGCACTTTTTAAGATTTGAACATAAATAAGAAAACCTCACCCATTGAGACAAAGTCCCATGGAAGTAGGTGAGATTGCCAAACTCCATTATCACTTTGGTGTTCTATGGTTTATTTTTCTTCTTGATTTATTTCATATCTGTATATGTGTATATGGTTATCATGTTTGATACATAATTCTCCCTCTTTCATTTCGCTTCCTAAATGGTTAATTAACACATGCTAAATAACTCAACCATTGTCGTATAAAAAGTACTTTTGGATCACAAGTGCACCAACAACTTTCATGTGCCTAATGAACAATATATTTAGTTAGTATCTATATAAGTTTCTTTTGATTTTTATTGATGATATTTTGATTTATTAAAAAACTGAAGAAGAACATCCATAACACCCAAGAATAGTGTTACAAACGTTAGGAGAACATCAACTTTACACCAAATTTAGCAAGTGTTACTTTTATCAAAATAAAATGCAATACTTGGGACATGTTATTTTAGAGGACGAGATCAAAGTAGATCCACAAAAGATAAAGGAAATTATATAATGGCCTAAACCCACAAATGTTGCAGAAATACGATCATTTATGGGAATAACATGTTATTACAGAAGGTTTATTGAAAATATTTCTAAAATTGTCTTTCCTATTATGTCTTTATAGAAAAGGGGGTAAAATTTATTTGGTCACATGAATTCTAGGAAAGTTTCAATAAGTTAAAAGAACAATTAACTACCGCATTTATTCTTAAGGTCACCGATTCTTATAAAGAATTTATTGTCGATATCGATGCTAGAAAGGAGGGGTCACATGATGTTTTGTCACAAGAAGGACACATGATTGGTTATGAATCAAGAAAGTTAAAGCATCATGAATGTAATTATGTGACACATGACATAGAATTAACATCTATGATTCATGCATTAAATATATGGCGTCATTATTTAATATGAAGGATTTTTTTATTGTTTTAATAGATAACAGTGGCGTAAAGTATGTGTTAAATAAGAAAGGTTTAAATGCACGTTAGACAAGGTGGCTTGCATTCCTAAGTGAATTTGATTTTGATATCAAACATATTAAGGGAAAAGAAAAGAAAGTGGTGAATGCACTGAGTAGGAGAACATGTGCCATTTATAAAATAATTATAAGTAATACGACCATGATGTCAAAGACAAAATCATATCTGCAAGTATAACAGACAAGGAATATAAAAAAGTAATAGAAATATTGTTGAGAAGTGAAGAGTAAGCAATCGACACAGATTTCAAAATTGTAATTTCCTATATTTTGACCTTAGACATTTAGAACTTTGATTTTTCTCATCTTAGTAAGTCATTGATTAATAAATATTTGGACTCAATAATGTTAAAATAAACATGTCAAAAGTATACATCTAGATCTATTTATGTGTCGCATAGTATTTTTTTTATTGATATATGTTCATGATGATCATCATTGTGTGATTTGGTTAAACATGCAAATTTAAATGTCAAATTGGAGTACAATGGACGATAGTTCAAATTTATGTTGTGAATGTATAATAGACATGAGACATGTTGTAAATAAGAATACATTTCCTAATTGAATGTCAATACAAAAATGGATGATCATTTGAAATATGTGATCTATTTGCATGGATATGAGTATTGGTTAACTAACATACAAGTTGATAAGCTATGTGATAACCAAATTACTATAGTGTTGAGGTAACTTGGATATCATAGACATAAATAAGATAACATATGATACAAGTTGTACTTATTAATTAATCTTTTTTCCAAATATTGCTATGATCTGTGGTAGGTGTGGTTTTGACAGAAAGACACACAACTTTCCCAAATTGGTTTTTTATGACAACTCTAAGAACAATAGTGGCATGGTATGGATTGATGTAGGGTGTTTACGTTAGTTTTATGAAGAGGGGTGTAGGTATTTCCCACCATTTATCCTTCGAATCCTAGAGTCGTGGGAGGGCTATGTGAAGTCACACTCCCCTAGACATGTGATGGAGACTGCTATTTTCCTGATCGGGAAGCTTGGTCGAGATGTATGAAACTTACACTTCCGGGTTATATATTAAGTTAGGTGAATATAGTTGGCGCTCCATCTTAGTCCAACAGAGGAAATTATAGGATGGAATATGGAAGTAGGTTAGGAAGGAAGGATGTGTTGATGTTAATTGAGAATAATGATTAGGGATTGGAGATGCCACTATTGTTTACTCACTTGGTTCCTACCATGTTTAAAACCATCTTTCGAATTTCTATTGATATTTTAAGTGTGGTAATGAGTTATTGATGAATTGGTGTAATTTTATTCGTTAAGATTATTAAATGATGCATTACTTGATCTACTATACTACATGTCTTGGTGTGATTATATAGGAACTATGCACTGAAGGAAGTGGTTGTTTATCATTAGTACATGCATGAGATATGTGTTTTCTAGCTACACACACATACCCTACATATGTACACTAGTACAATTAATTAATGTATTAATTATTAAACTAGATTATTAACTATTTAATTGAATGTTTATTGACTATGTAACTTATATTACATACAAAATATCTAGGAGCATTAAATACCTTCTTTGAATTTGATTGATGGTTAGTATGATGAATTAAATGAGCATGGCAGGTTGTCATATACATTCTGGGGAAAATTTTCAAATTGCATTTATTAGTTAGCATGAGAAGAAAGACTTTGAATATTATTTATTATTGTTTAATGCAAGTCATTTATATTTTAGTTTTATTTTAAATTTTTCCCAAAAATATAGATAAGAAAGGTTGATTGCTAATAATGAGAGTGGTTGAGGAGACTTGGAGAAGGGTATGTGGAAACTTGTAAACTAGGAAGAAGAAGTGGTGAGGAAGGGGGCACAGCGGTTAGCGCATGCTGAGAGGTTTGATAATTCTTAAAAAATTAATTTTTTGGGATGATCTTCTTAGAGGATATGTTCTTGTTACTCTTGGAGTCATGGGCACAGAGGGCCAAGAGACTGAAATGTTTCTTGGAGCTAGGAAGCTAGCTAAGCTCCTAGTTGGATGGGAGGATTCCGTTGTTTCAATTTAGGAAAGTGGAAAAATAATGTTGGGAATCATCTTTCTACTATTCACATGACTTCATTGAAAATAGTCATATTCAACAAACTAGAAAGGATGTATTTTACTTGGTATATTTGGTATATTTTGTTTTGTTTCTATTCAAATATTTTAATAGAAAAGTTAACTTCTTATTTATCTCATCCTCTTATTTAGATTAGGATATTTAGATTCATATTTAGAATATTTAACATTTGAAAATTTGAAAAATTTGTAAAAGACTTAACAATATGCTGTAGATTATTCCATTTGTGAAAAAAAAAAAATTTGTGTGAACTTAATGCACGTTAGGCTCGAATGTTAGGGCCAAAAATGGCCACCATGTTTGTGTAAAATACTCTAAAAAAATAATAATAGAGTGATTGCATAGGGATGCGACTGATACAAAGGTTTTCAAGGTTAGGTATATATTCCATGGCACAACGATACGTGAGATTCTCAATGGAAATTAAAAATACTGAATGATAGAAATGCATAACAATTCATCAAAAACAAACATAAAATGTGTTTCTTGATTGTGTTTGTAATATTACCAAATCAGTGGAAAAACATAGTGAGATCGTAGCCTTTTCTCCTTGAAATGAGGTCTGAATAAAATCTCTTATTTAGAAAAGAACTTGAGCAATCAAATTTCCCTCTCTGATTGTAACTTTTATTTAAGAAACTACATATGTTACTAATATAATCTGTGAAGCTTGAGTATCAAATAACTTATATCATGATAGAAAGAGAACTTAAATGTTTGAAATGATGCAAGCGAGATACCAAACAAAGAAATACATTTGTCCTCCACGAATTAAGTATGACAACTAACCCTGTCAATTTCCTCCTCTATGAGTGTTGTGCAATAGCGCTCCCTTCAAAATGCAAATTTTCTACTGGTTATTGTCAATATCATCCACAAATTCGAAACCGATATTATCCACAAATTCGAAACCGCAATGTCTATTGTCATCACTAACATTCTCAAACACTCTTTCCTTGCAGCCACAACACCGAGAATGCTCATGCCCTTTATGTTGTTTCCGAATTACCTCCTCTTCACTTTCCCTTAGTTTTATAAGGAAAAACTTAGAATTCTCCTTCAAGAACTCACCATTGGTATAAACTTCCTTTTTTCCAATAACCACTGATAATTTGATTTTATCTATAATATGCTCACAAGCTTCAAGAGCATATCTCCTATGGCCTAAGGACATTTAAAAAAAAAAAAAAACACTTTGTTAGCCAACAAGTCGTTATTGCTCCATCTACTGGACTGCTCACTGAATCCATAACTTTTTTTTTTTCCATCCAAGTGAGTCTCATCAACTATTTCAACAAAATCTTGGTACCAACGTTTTTTTTTTACCAGCATTTTCCGTGGAGATTGGAACGTGGCATCCCCATTATCGAGGTATGAACCGTAGTTATTCTCTAAGAATGGAAATTTAATGTTTGAAATAATCCTCCCTCAACGTTTTTTTGTTCTGTTCTCTTTTATTACACTCCTAACAAACTAGAAAGCTAGCTTTGAGCAATCGTTCCCTAAATCTCATAAATTGTGGTCCGAGTTATTCTATTAATATATAGTTGTGAACCCTTCCGTTCATGAAGAGCTAGATATGAAAGGCAATTTAATGGCTAAAACTAGAATAATGTGTGTAATCTTTCTTAAAAAAAAAACACAAGAATTCCTCCGTGTTCAATGACAACTGAGAAATCGATTTCGGGGAGCCGAGCATGAAAAACATGAAGTATTTCTTCGAATCTATCTTGTTTTATGGTAAATCTCGGTTTTTATGAATATCAATTCACTAGGCTTTCAGTCGTGAGCATAAGAATATGAATCCCTAGTAAAGAGGTAGTGCTTTAATGAGGCTTGCTAATTGGAATGGGTCCAAGGAAACAATTGGATTTTCGAGGGAGAGAAAAGGCCCATGTATCAAACCCCTCTTAGGATGGAAGAAATATACTTTCATATTCTTCTAATAGTAGCAGTGTAGGACTTCATCCTTGAGATTAAATAAATGTAGAGCCTGCGAGCTGAGTTTTGTTATCTCTGCATTATTAGGGAAGACATTATTATGGACAGGAGGAGAGTTAAACTAAAGTATTGTAGATAAGAGAATCAAATCATCTACATTTAAACCAAAGAAAATAAAAATTAATTGAATCTAGATTTGTCAAAGCTTAAAGGTTGGTTGGAACCACGTTTAAAGGTTGGTTGTTCTTTCTCATTTGTTGACATATTTAAAACTAGCACAGCCACTCAAAACCATGGCTGATGAAAGTTGAAAGGAGCAAATAGAAAATGAAATGCAGAGTCAGAAAATGAAACACACAACCAAAAAATGAGCGTCTACATCCAGCACAGCACATGCTAAATCCAAAGTTTAAATGTGGCAATAATATAGTGTTACAGGGATTTCTTAATATGATTAGGTAAATGTTAAAAGGTAAACAAGTTAACGGATGCATTAAAAAATACAAGGAAGTTATGAAGATGAAATCACATTCATTGATTTGGGAGGACCACTAAAAATATGCCAGCATCTTCAATTATTAGCCATCATATTAGAATTTTAAATTAAAAGGTGATTAATTGTGTTCATTGTCAATAGGTGTAAGCCTTTCAGCTTAATTATATTTGATAAAATAATTTTTTATTGTTTGAATATGAATAAATTTTTCATAAACTTTTTTATTTCATTATATTAATTTGTTTTTATTTCATTATTTTTTTCTTAATTTATTTTAATTGAAAATTGAAATATTTTTATAATTTAAATATACAATAAAGAAAATTTACAAAAATAACATTTACAAAATAAAGAAATCATCATAAATAAATAAAAATTTGAAATTTTTATATTAACTATAAATTTAACCAACATTATAACAAAAGAGTTAATTTACACCATAAAATATTGGTCATTTTATAAAGCTCTTTTTATGGTACACTTTAAAACTTAAGAAATCCATGATCATGTGTAACTTGGTGAAAAATTCAGCTCATTTAGATTTTAGACCACATTTAACATTTAAGAAATCAATGATCATGTGCAACTTGTGAAAAATTCAGCAATTTAGATTTTAGTTCACATTTAATTTGAAAAAATATAATTAACTTTATCTTTTTAATACACATTTTAAATTAATTTTCTAACATTTTTATGTTAATGTTTTTAAAAATAATTTACATTTTATTTTTATTAAATTTATTTCTGTTCAATTTATTAATAAAGTTGTTTTCAGATTATTAATAAAATTGTCTTATTTGATAAGTTTATTAAATGCGTTATTCACTAAATTTATTTCTCTTCAATTTGATAATATTTGACCACATTTTAAATCAATTTACTAGCATTTTTATGTTAAAGTTTTTAACTATTTTTTACATTCTATTTTTATTAAATTTATTTCTGTTAAATTTATTAATAAAGTTGTTTTCAGTTTATTAATAAAATTATCTTATTTGATAAGTTTGCTAAATATGTTATTCATTGAATTTATTTCTTTTCAATTTAATAATATTTGACATGTTTGTTTAATGGATTACTTATAATGATATTTAATTTGAATTTCCAATTTGGACAAAATTTTCCCATTTTTCTAAATTATTTTCTCTTGATAATAAAGTTGTACAAATTTATTAAATGTGTTATTTATTAATTTTATTTCTCTTCAATTTCATAATAAAATTGTTTTATTTGATAAGTTTGTTAAATGTGTTATTGATAATAATATTTAATTCAAAATTACAACTTTGCCATTATAAATTTTAATTTTTCTATATAATTTTATATATTTAATAAATCTATTTTTTTATATCTTAAAACATTATTATATTTTATTATTTTAAAAAAATCTATCAAAATTAATAAATTCATTCTTATTTTAAATAATAGTCAATCTCTTATTTTAAATACTACAATAATAATAATAATAATAAATAAATAAAAATATTTATAAATTTTATTAAATAAAAACAAATCCTAAAACATGTCATTATAGCAGATAACCATGTATACATGTTCCACATTCCCAACAGATCAACATAATCATTGATTGTTAAATACCTCAACAATGTCAAAAATACAAGTCCATTAATTCTTTGAACTTAGTAATAATGAACTATATAAATAAAGGATAAGGTGCATGGGATATTCATAGTTTATTTTAAAATCTCTTCCTTATTGGTTAAGGAAAATAAGTTTGTTATTTTTAGAATTTTTTTAATTAAAAATATAAAAATATTAATATTTAATTATTTTGAGTAAAATATAAATAGCAAAGTCACATGATTGTGGTTGATGAATGAGAAAGATTTATTTTATTTATAAATCTTAATTAAAATTTATTTTAAAATTAAAGTTTGTAAATGAAATATGTATATATAAATTCATCAACCCTATATAATTGTGGTTGTCTTATGTGTAATTGCATAAAATAATTTGAATGAACACTCAATATCAGGCGATATCACCGAGTAAATGAGTAAAAAAAAAAAAAAAAAAAACATGTCAAGACGTAGTTTATTAAGATCACTTAAAAAATAAATATACAAATTAAACTTCGACTAAACTCTTGTCAACTCTGGTAGGGGAATACCTGATATGTTAAGACAATATAGCAATTTAGCTCTTAATGATTTTGGATCTCTAGGAATAGGAAAAGGAAGTAGTAGCAGTGGCGGAAGTGGGTCCCCGTGTCATTCACTGCACGAAGCCGTTCACCACTCACTGCACATAGAAGCTGTTCCCACACAGAAGCCATTGACAGAAGCCGTTCACTCACTGCACATAGTCCTTCCCGGGGTAACTCTCAGTGTTCGGCACCACATAGACAGAGGTACCAGCGATACTTCCGGAAACGTAGGTTTTGTTTTTTTTATCACGCACTTAGTCATCAGATATTTATGTACCAGATTCAGAGACCAGTCATTCATAGACTAGTCACCAGATTCTCTCTATACCTAATATGTTAAGACAATATAACTTGAATAGAGTTTTGGCAGGGAAAAAATACAGTGACGGTACCGTGCAGAGGGTAGATTGCCGCCCACGCAACTAACACCTACAACTTTATGTTTTTTGAAGCATTTGAGGAAGAACAATTCACATTGTGGCGCAGAAGCCTATACAGTAATGGCATGATTGAAGATCCTTCGATCAAAAACGCATGCTAATACATACATCATTCATCCGCCATTCAGGACTTTTGCATTCATACTTCTGATCGCCTTCAATAAATTCATTCAAGGTTCGAGTTTATGCTCTTACTGTATCTTACAGACCTACAGATCTTACTGTATCTTACAGACCTACAGACCATATTGAAGCTGAGCTATATTCTCAAGCAAAAGATCAAGAAATCTCCAAAATTGTTGGGAGTTATGGATTCCTGTATGGAGCCTGCGGTATCATTAAGAACTCCAACCTCGGCAATTAGGGTTTTTTCTAATCGATACGCTTCTCGCCAAGCTGGGCTCTCATGATTTTCGTCCTTTCCCAATGGCAACCATTATCTCGACGTTGCGTTGGTCCCATGGATCGTGAAAGAAGTGAGGGAGTCGAGCTTAAGAGGAGTCACACAGATCGGTATACAAGCCACTATTTCTTCAATACAAACGAAGAATATGAAATCATTGTAATTATGCTGCTGCTATAATTAAATGTGGGTATAAATGTAATTCTAATAATGTAAAATGACAAAAAGTTAATATTGTAGTAAATTTGTAATTTCAATTAAGTTTGTTAATTATTTTTAAGTGGAAATTAAATGGTTACACAGTAATTTCTTCATTCAATATTAAAAGATAAAGATAAATATGAACATAACTTTTAAAAATGCTAAAAAATTATGAACATGAAATCTAATTCATTCATTTAGAAAGAAGAGGAAGAATATGCTACTTAATATTTAATTATATTGAATAAATGAGAATTGTAATTATGATTTTGGAGTTGTAAGGAAAAGTATGCGGCTAGGGTTTCCCTGGTCGCAGACAGCACACCCTGTCTCTCGTGCAGCTTGGGAGGGCACTATCTTGTGCCCCCCTCACTCTCCGCGGCCCTCGCTCGGTTGCTTCTTCCCCCCGACGTTGGCCGCACACCGCACGCCCTTCTCTCCTGTGGCTCAGGAGGGTATTATCGTGCGGCCCCCTCACTCGGTTGCTTCTTCCTCCAACGTTTCTCTCCCTTCTCGAGACTCTACTTCCTAGTTTATCCAAGCATGGTGGCTCCTCTCCCCGTCACTTGGATCTTCTCGCGTGAATCAGGCTCTTCATTTTTGCAGACGGTTTGTGGCTTCGTGCAGCAAATCCTTTTGGCGAAGCTGTGTCTTCTCCCTATGCCGTCCTCTTTCTCTTTTTAGGGCCTGGAGTTGGGATCCATTTCTAGTCCCGTCCTTTCTTCAGGATACGACTGCTTGCGATGCGTCTGGGGGGTGTCGCCTGAGAGTTTTATCTCATATCTTTTTTTTGCTGGAGTGGCAGACGGTTCTTCCTCTGTGGGAGCTCGGATAGGGGATTGAGGCTTGGAGATTGACTCTGTGTCTTGGTCTCTGGTTTGGATGATAGTTGGTTTTATCTTCTTGTGAGGTTGGGGTTCTATCTATATTGATGGTGGCCGTTCCATTTCCCAGTGGCTCCAGTTTTTTCAGGGTTTGCAGTATAATCGAATTGGAGTTTTTTTGGGTTCGAGCCTGTGGATTTCTCTTTTTATTATCGGTATGAGGGTGTGGCTAGAGCTTTCAGGTTTAAACAACACTTTGAGGTCCTTCATGTGGCCGTGCAACTACTTGGTTCTCTGTCCGATTTCTTTTTGGAAGGGTGGAAGGGTTTTCCCTGGTGTCGTGGTCTTCTAATTCTTTTTTAGGGTTTCATTCCTCTCTCACCTTATCTCTTTAATCTCTGGTTTTTTTTATGTGGTGCTCGCTCTTGGCTTTTTCTATACCTTATCTCTTTAATCTCTAGGTTTTTTTGTGGTGCTCGCTCTTGGCTTTTTCTACTTCCTTTTGAGTTTATTTCCAACTCCCTATTTTGTTCATCTTTTACATGTATTCTATGAAGAAGGATAAATGGGACCGCTCATTTGGTCCCATCACTTATTTTATCTTATAATCATATGGATAAACATTTCATTGAGTAAGTAAGTTATGTGGATGGGAGAATTAATAGAAAAACATATTATATGTTTTTCTATTAATGCAGCCCCCGCACCCAATGGCCTCAACTGTGGTCTTGGTTCAGACTCTCCAAATGTAGATTTTAACTTTTGACCAACTCACTTTTCATTACTATTCTTATTTTTTAGAAAAAAAAAATTAATTGTTATAATAAAAATCAATTTATAAATATATCATTATAATTATAATTCATCATAAAAAATAATATATTTTATAATCCATTAAAAATATAAAAAAATTAATATTTAATTATATTGAGTAAACGTGAATAATAATTATAATAAAAATCAATTTATAAATATATCATTATAATTGTAATTCATCGCTGTTAAAAGATAATATATTTTATAATTCATAATTCATCATAGTTAAAGGATAATATCTTTTATAATTCATCATTGTTAAAGGATAAGATATTTTTCATGGATATAAAGATAAAACAAATTTTTATAATATAAAATATTTTTTTCCATAATATTTTTTTATGTTATGTTTGGATTTTTTTTTGGTGTGTCCTAGTCGCAAAAAGGCCCATCAAAATCTATGACTCTCCATCTGGATTAAGTTTTTTTCACATAATTAAAAGACTAAATTTGAATTAAATAGCTTTTAAAATAAATTTGAAATTGAAAAAAAATTAAGTTATTATTAAGTTCTTCACTCATGATTAAGTTGTTCAAGCATAAGAAGAATTAACCGAGGATTTCGAATGCAGACAATGAGAATATTCTTAGTTTATTGCTTAAGTCGTTTGATTTTCTAAATTTTCAAGGTGAAATTCTTGTTATACCTGTGTTAAATTTTAATGGACTTAGGAACCGGACAACTCTTTTTGGTCATTGAAGTTATACGGACAAGAATATAAAAACAAATAACAAAGAGACACGGAGATCTTAATACTGTGAATATGATATGGGAAGCTTGGAAAAAATGTGAATATGATATCTCAGTATACATGTTAATGTGGGCAGAAACACATCTTTAAAACTCCCCTTTTTATACGGTCAGCCAAACTGGCTTTTTATTCGGTCAGCCAAACTGGTTTTTGAGCCAAACTGGTTTTTGACACCAGAGAATAGCAACGGAAAAATTACAAATACATTTTGACCTATGAAAATATTACGGAAACTGCATCGCCTAAGAGGAAAGCGGAATTATTTAGAAGAAGATTCATCGTTCAAGATGGCCACGGCCATGGTGGAGCAGTAGCATAAAACTGAAGGCCAATGAACCATCTGTTTACCGACGTCTACGACCGCAGGTTTCACCAGCGCGGGGAATCGGCGGCTACCACTATAACCTAGGTAGGTGCATCCACGCAGCCCTCAGTCCGAGAATTAAATTGTAAACTTCCATTTACAAATTTCCTTTCATATATACGACATTTATTAATCAATCTAAACCAATACAAACATTTCCTTTCATATACACAACACTTATTAATCGATCTACACCCATACAAACGCACAAACAGTACACCCATACAAACGCACAAACAGTGTGATTTAGATAAACAAAACATGTATACGAATAAATAAATAAAAAGCAACAGAGCAGCGAAGAGTTAGTTAACCTCCTATTCGTGTCTTCTTGGAGTGACCACCCAGATAGACGGCAATGTTGGAAGACACAATCCTTCCAATCACCAATTTCTTTAGCTCAGGAGTCACGCTGTGAAATAGAGGAATGGCGATGGTCGACTCCTCCTTCCCTTGAAGTAGTACTTGCTGCGCGATCAGGAAGGCTTCCCTGAGGCACCAGGCAGATTGTGCAATCAGGATGCGACTCACCTCAACTGCGTTTTGTAAGCTTGCAGAGATGTCCTCTCCCCCATTGATTTGGTGGGTGTCAAGGAATTCGTGCAAACCCCCCCTGGTGAGGGCGTTGTAGAGATGATCGGCAAAGCCTCTCCTCACATCGCGTCCTTTGAAGCTCAGAAACACGTCGTATATTTTGAATTTCCTGTGTCTGCTCCTTCCTAATTCCATTGCAATCGCGATTGGAATTGAAGCAGCCGACTCTTCCAGGAGTCTATTGGAAACGCCCCGTGAAGGGAGACGCACAGGCGTCCTCCCCACATACTCAACGATGAAGATTGGGAGAGCGGGTAGAGTGGGGGCGAAGATGGGGAGAGCGGAAGGTGATCATGATCGCCTGGGCTGAGAAAGAGAGCAAGGAGGCTTGGGCCTGGCTCAGTATGAATGATTTCTCTAAGCAGCTGAGCGTGATTTATGGGCGAGTGAGGTAGACGGAAAATTAAAGGAGCTGGGCAGCGTCGACGGAAAATCTGAATGGTAGGGTCGACGGAAAAGGAAACGGGGCGGCTGAGATAGACGTAAAGTTAAAGTCGCTTGGCGCTGTCCACGAAAAAGCAGTAGGGTGGGGTTTCGACGAAAAACGAAAAGGAAAAGGAGCAGAGGAAAATTAAATGAAATAGTCGAAAAAGCATGATTGCTGTGCGTTGATAGGTATATATTCACTAGCACAGTAACACAATTTATGATTGATAACCGCCGAAAGGCTATAACAGCTGAAGGCAGATTCTGAAAACCTTAACTGTAATTTTAACTCCTAACTGTAAACTTTATCTGTAACCCTAACGCCAAAACAGTGAAAGAAAACCTTAATTGAAAAAAACAACTAACAAAATATATCTCAAAAGAAATATAAACACAAATTAAATGAAATAGTCGAAAAAACATGATTTCTGTGCGTTGATAGGTATATACTAGCACAGCCGTGAGTACTTACGGCTGGTGAACGCCGAAAGGCTTACGGCTGGCTTGTTCATCGAAGGAATGACGGCTGGCTTAACCGAAAGGAATGCCAAAAGTTGCAACCCTATTTAGATACAATACGAACCGAACAGACGGTAGCATTTCACATCCACGTTCACACAAATGAAACGGATTTCACATCCACGTCCACACAAATGAAACGGTAGCAGTTAACATCCACGGGGCCATATGCATATGTTCAGCTTCTTAATCGGGCCATACCCATCCGTCCAGCTTCTTAATCAGTGTTATTATTTCTTAATCACTGAACGTGGCAATTTAGTGATGAGCAAGTAATTTTTTAATTTTATTTAGTAAATGTGAAAAAGTAATCACATAAACGTACCCCTTTACTAACATAGTAACATAATTTATGATTGATAACCACCGAAAGACTATAACAGCTGAAGGCAGATTCTGAAAACCTTAACTTTAACTGTAACCCTAACCCCAAAACAATGAAAGAAAAACTTAACTGTAAAAAAAACAACTAACAAAATATATCTCAAAACAAATATAAACATAAATTAAATGAAATAGTCGCAAAAGCATGATTGCTGTGCGTTGATAAGTATATATTAACTAGCACAGTAAGATAATTTATGATTGATAACCGCAGAAAGGCTATAACAACTGAAGGCAGATTCTGAAAACCTTAACTGTAACTTTAACTCCTAACTGTAAACCATATCTGTAACCCTAACGCCAAAACAGTGAAAGAAAACCTTAACAGATAATTTATGATTGATAACCGCAGAAAGGCTATAACAACTGAAGGCAGATTCTGAAAACCTTAACTGTAACTTTAACTCCTAACTGTAAACCATATCTGTAACCCTAACGCCAAAACAGTGAAAGAAAACCTTAACTGTAAAAAAAAAAACTAACAAAATATATCTCAAAACAAATATAAACACAAGAGCATATAGCTAATCTTAGTTGTTTCTCCAATGGTTGGACAAGAGGGACTTGGGGCATACGGGATTTCAAAGATAGGCATCTCTACAGATTAAAATTTCCTGCAAACGAAGCGGTTTCCTAAACTAGACTAGACCGCAGATGTATATAAATATTCTAGCTTTACTCAGCCTATTGATATTAGTCAATTGTTTTTTGTCCATTTTTCTAGTTAATGGGTAGAGGAAGCTATAAACCAGCAATTGTTACATACTGGTGATCCGTAGTTTTATTAGAGATATGATCAAAAGTGGTTTAAATGTAAATCTCACACAGTAAAAGGTTAATGATGATGTAAATATTTAATGTCAAGTAAGTTTGTTAATCCCTTAAATATGGTTAAATTTGACAATCAGATGACAAGAGAGTAATTTTTTAGAATTTTCAATTGCTAGCCATCATATTAAGATTTTAGATAAAAAGATCATTATTTGTACTCATTTTTTAGGTGTAATTAACTAGCACAGCTGCTAACTTGGGGTTGGTGAATGTCGAAAGGCTTAAGGCTGATAAAACTTCTGTGTAGATAAAAAAACAACAACCAGTAATTAGCTAAAAACGTCCACGAAAATCAATAGTGCAGGTTAATCATCCAAAAGTGGTTTGCACAGATATTAATCTATGTTAATCATCTAAGGGTGGAAATCATATGGCCTTAGAGTAATTTCTTAATATGATTAGGTATGCATTCATAAATGCAAAGAAGTTATGAATAATAAATCATATTCATTGATTTAGGAGGACTACCAAAAATATGATTGCATCATCAATTGTTAACCATCAGATGAATATTTAACTTAAAAGATCATTAATTATATTATTTTTAATAGATGTAAGCCTTTAACTTAATAAAAAACATTTTTTTGGTGAAACTATTTGCGTTAACCTTTTACAAATAGTTCCTTACAACTTCATATTCTTTTCTTTGTCAGTGTAACAGAAAAAGGTTTAATTATTTTTTATTTTTATTTTTTTATCTTAAAGATGCTTATTCATTACACGTTTGCCCAGAAATACTTTCTCTGTCACTGTAGCCAAGAATCTTTCAGAAATATGAATGTGAGCGCATTGTACTTTACCAATAATTGCGTATAAAAGAAGATAGATGTGTTGATTAAAGCGGAGCCAAAGAACCAAAAAAAAGTCTATGCGCGCATTATACTTTGAAAATAATGGCGTAGAAAAGAAGATGTGTTGATTAAAGGGGAGACAAAGAACAAAAAAGGTCTATTCTAAAATCAGATCTTCGAATATTTACCTGGTAATTATATGGAGGACCGGCCACCAAGGAATTCGGCGCTTCGAGTTACATTGCAGCACACAATCCATTTTCTTCGTACAATAACCCATCCTTGTTCTTCGTTACTGTATGCAAAACTAAAAGCATATATATTTGTCAAGGCGATCTTATTAGACCTTTGGATTAAGGTGTAGGCGGTGACGTGGGAGCAGGATGACGAATAGTTTAATTAACCAGGGAGCCGAGAGAAGGAATGCAAAGCAGTTTAGTTGATTTTGTAATGTAAATATATCGTTGTAGCGGATTTTTTACCTTGATAAATGTTTAGCAAAGTAGACTATTTTTAGAGTGAAATAGTGTAAAATCAAAATTAAGAATATATTTAGTTAGCATACCCACATTATAAAAGTGATTGATATTGGTTGATCTTTCTCATTAGTTTTGAAAAGATAGAAAATGAAGTTGAAAAGAAGTCTCATATACTAATTTAGTGTATAACTTTGTAGTGTCCTTCAAAATATATTATTATTATTATTTATTAATATTAAAAAAAAAAAAAAAATTCTCTATTATAACATTAAGTACTATTGTATTAATGAAAACATTAATACATTGATCATTGTATTAATTAATTAATTCATTCATTCATAAGTAAATGGTTGAGCTGGTTTGACATACATTATTTAATTACTTAGACATTTATACATTAATTAATGTATTAATACATCTATTAATGCATTAATTAAATCATATATTAATTTATTTAAACATTAAGTATTAATAATATTGGTTGGCAAGCCAGCTTGGCACAACTAATATTAGGAAACAAGTTGGCTTGTGGACATTATCATACATTAACAGTAGATAAAAAAGAAGACCACGTTGACCATGGGTGATTATGTATTTGATTCACTATGCTCGATTATGGGTGACCATGTTTGACTCTACTTGACCATGGGTGAAAATGTTGGAACATGGTTGTCAATGTTGGAACATGGTTGACCATGGTTTACTATTGTTTACTATGGTTGGCTTGAATCAGAGTGTGATATTTGTGAATGTTTATTTTGTATTGTCGTGTCAAGATATGTTTATCATATTATGACATTAAGTTTTTGTTCATTGCATTATATTGCTTGTTATTTTCATCACATTGTGACATTTAGATATGTTTGTCACATTGCAATATTGAGTTATGTTCATCACATTGAAATGTTGGGTTATGTTAAGCTCATGATGACATTGGGCTATCTTCATTACGTTATGAATTTGGGTTTTGCATGTGACTTTGTGACGTTATGTTTATACGTCGAATTGCGAGCT
The DNA here is from genome assembly GCA_009831015.1 of Picea engelmannii. Lineage (NCBI taxonomy): Eukaryota > Viridiplantae > Streptophyta > Pinopsida > Pinales > Pinaceae > Picea > Picea engelmannii. The sequence continues at coordinate 197,342 of ML797880.1, forward strand.
TGGATTTTGCACATCAGATTGCAACGTTAAGGTATGTTTGTCAAATTAATCTCATCACATTGCAACACATTTGTGCGTCAAATTGTGATGTTGCATTTTTATGTTTGTCAGATTAAGGCCCTCACATTGCGACATTCATTTTTGTTCATTACAATGTAATGTCAAGATGTGTTCGTCACCTTATGATGTTGGAATATGTTCATCGCATTGTCACGTCTAGTTATGTTTGGCACATTGTGATGCTTGGTTATGCTAATAACCATTGCAATGTTGGTTTATGTTCATCTCATTGCAACATTGGACAATGTTTGTCTCATTGCGACATTGGTGTATATTTATCTATGTGTGATGTTATGTTTTTGACATCACATTGCAATGTGCAGATATTTTCCTCACATTGTAACGTTGGGTGTTGTACATCACATTGCAAGATATGATTTTGTACATTATATTGTGATCTAGAGTTTTTTTACGTCCTATTGCACCATTGGGATACATTCTTCACATTGCAACATACTACTATGTCCAACACATTGTGACGTTGGGTTATGTATGTCACATTTTGACAAAGGGTTATGTACATCACATTGCGACAAAGGGTTTTCTACAACACATTATGAAATTGGGCTTTTCATGTCAAATTGCAACATAGGGTTATGCATATCGCATTGAAACATTGGTTTTCTATGTAAGATTGGAACCTCTGGATATGTTCGTTAAATTAGGAAATAAAGATATGTTTGTCACATTGTGACGTTGACTTATGTTGGATTGCATCATAATGTGGATGTGGGTATGTAAATGTTATATTGTCACATCATGATATGTTTCTCACATTTTGACGTATGGCTATGTTGGATTGCATCACAATGTGGATGTTGGTGAAAGGTTATGCTCGAATGTGACATGGAGATATGTTCATCAGATTGTGATGTTGTGTTATGTTCATCACATTGTGATGTCGAGTTTTTTTCATCTCATTATAACATCATGTTATGTTAGTGACATTGCGACATCGACACATTGCGCAAATGAAGATGTGACCCAGTGTTTTGAAAAACATTGTAATGGAGTTGCAATGTTGGGTTATTTTTGTCTCATTGTGACATTGGACTATATTCGTCTATGTGCGACGTTATACTTTTCACATCACATTGCAATGTAAGGATATGTTCACCAGATTGTGACGTTGGGTTTGTTATGTCACATTGTGATGTTGGGTGTTGTATGTCACATTGTAACATAGGTTTTTGTATGTCACGTTGTGACATAGATTTATTTTACAACACATTGCCCCATTGGGATGAATTCTTCACATTGAAACATAGTGTTATGTTCGTCACATTGCGATGTGGGGTTCTGTATATCACATTGCAACAAAGGTTTTTTTACATAACATCGTAACAAAGGGTTTTGTAAGACACATTGCAACGTTGGGTTTTTTATGTCAGATTGTGACAAAGGGTTATGTACGTCACATTGGAACATTTTTGTTTTTACGTTAGATTGGAACCTCTAGATATGTTCATTAGATTGCAACATGAGGGTATGTTTTTCACATTGTGATGTAGGGTTATGTTGGATTCCATCAAAATGTGGATGTGGGTATGTTGGATTCCATCATGATATGTTTGTCACATTATGATGTCATGCTATGATAGATTCCATTACAATGTGGATGTTGGTGAAAGTGTAATGTACCTCAAAAATCACCATAAAAAAAAAATTATTTGTACATTTATCCTTGAAAAGTTTCGAGATCTCAAGCAGGTAAGATTTATGTTAGAAGACCTGAGTCTAAAGGTTAGTTTAGAGTCCTTACTGTCATTGACTATCCTTACCATTCAACTTGAGTTTTCTAATGGACGATATAATGAGCATTGACTCATCACTTCAATGTTTAATTAAGATCCTGAAATTTATAATTACTCTCTTATCTGCTAGTACCTATACTACCACAGTCTCAACAATACAAGCAACTTTGGGGTTTTTATGACCAAAACCCTACATAAAAATATTACCCCATTGTTGGCAATACAATCGACTTGAAATACAGTCTGTTACTTCTATACCTCTATCTGGGATGAATATTCTTCAACGTTCTTTTACCAGTCCATTCATTACATTAATAGAGTTGTTCCCATAACAATAAGTTTCTTCTAAGTTCCTACATCTTTGTGAAGAAACAACCGTTAATTGGATTTCAGTGATCAAAAGTGTCGAACAAAACAAAGGACCCTGTTGTTTACCGAAATCCGAAATATGAAACGACTCTAGGCCAACATTTCGGGGTTTCAGTATTCAGGTTTTCGCGAGTGCAAGTGCCCAAACAACCATATATGCAAACCTCCGAAATCCGAAAAAAAGGAAGGTGGGTCACGCACTTTAGAATTTCGAGATTCGAAACTTCGCGAGTTCTGGTATCCAAACCTTGACATACACAAATTTTTGAAATGCGAGAACAGAAAAGTTGAGACCCACATTTTGGGATTTCGGGGTTTGGGGTTTCTTGGTTTTGGTAGCCAAACATCCAACATACCACAATTCCAGAAATTGTGAAAAGAAAAAGGATGTGGAACTAATATTTTAGGATTTTGGGGTTCAGAATCCCACGACTTCAAAAGACAACCTACTCATCTATTGACAGTGGATTCCGAAAGGCGTACATCTATTGACAATGGGCACATTTAATAGGTTTTTAGTGCTTAATCATGTTTGTATGGAGAAGATTAAATATTGATGGAATATTCTTAGTCTTCCCAATAAATCAATGGTTGTGATTTCAACCACTAACTTCCTCACTATTATAAAGACATCCGTTTACATGTTTATTTTTTAAATTTTACTTGATAATCTTTAAAATTTACTATAGTGTCTAGCTGATTGTCACTTCTGAGTGATTAATAAGGTTTATTATTTTCCATTTCTCCAGTAACGTATCATTTAGTCTCCACTTCCTCCACCGTTTTTCTTCCCCCGTGGCTTTCATCTCTTCTTACTCGACTGTTTCCTCCTGTATTCCATCAGGACCACGTTCTGTGTTGATTCCAATTCCTCACAGTGAACAACGGACACCTATCGGCATCCTGATTAAACACAGTGAACAACGAACACCTATTGGCGTTCACCAACAGTGAATGAAACAGTTTACCAGCCGTAAGACTTGGTGGAACTGGTTCACCCCTAGAATCTGGCTGATGTACCAACCATTCATCAACATTTAGTTTTAAAGAGTTTGCAGCTTTATTAGTTGTATACTGCTTTGTTTTTTCTCTGTTGAAGACTTCTTTGACAAAATAGAGATCCCTGATGTTTTACTTGTCTGCAGTTGTGATAGGAGAACTAAGAGTCACCCTGGTCCTTATTCTTGGAATCCCTGCTTCTATCATCCTCATAACCTTTTTTTTGGGCCCACCTTCATGGTGTAGGTCGTCTCTAGTTTTCTCCTCAGCCCTTTTCCTTTTTGTCAGTTTCTATAGCCTTTAACTGTTTGCTTACTGGAAGGAGTCCTTCTCCACTAGTGTACTTAGAAGATCCCATTATGGAGACTGCGGGCTTGGATCCCACTAATAGGAAGGGACAAGGACCCATGCGACCAAATATATTTCTTATCTTCAATTGATGAGATCGTTAGCACCCATTACTCGAGAACACACCTTTCTGATGATCCCAAGAAACTTGCTACCGACTCTTTTCCCCTTATTCCTCCCACTCCACCTCAGAACTGTCAGCCATTATACTCTGTTATTGGAGGAACTAATCCGTAGTCTGTACATGAGGGAGCTCCATTATCTCCTAGCCAGAGAGGTAGGAAGTTAGGTGGTAAAATCCAACCGGTGGGCAGTCAACTTGGCAGACCTTCTACTTTACACAAAAGTTGCACTACTAAGAAGACGCACAGGGCTTGGAAGCCAAAACAAAAACATCCCAAACTTGTGCTTGGGATGGACATAGGACTCTCTGAAGCCTGCAATCTAGCTCTTTGTGCCCTATTTGGGAGGCTAGCTTACAAGGATAAATGTAAGCAGACACTGGAGGACTGGATAACAACCACTTAGATACCTATTATAGGATATCTCCCAAAGGTCCACATACTAAAAAACGAGTGGCTAGGCTTCATTTTTAAGAATCCTGAGGACATTGTTCACATCCTGGATAAGTTATGGGCATATGGGGGAGGGAGCCTAATGCTCAAGAGATGGAGGATCGGCTTCAACCCATCTATGAATAACTTCAACTACAGACATATCTAGGTCCTTTTACCGGGACTCCCTCCTTAGCTTTGGAACCAAAAAGCACTTGAACTCATTGGAACCTCTTTATGGCATTTCCTAAGGGTGGATACGCTCTCTCTTGTTGCATCAGATAGAATAATGAAAAAGGTCTTAGTGGAAATAGAAATCCATGCTGGGCTGCTGGATGTAACAGACTCCTTGTTACGACAACCATTCTAGTAACAGGTGCAATTTTTTTTTTTAAGGTGTGTGCGGGCGTGTAGAAGTAACAACACACTTAACTCTACGACGCCACTCGACAACCAACAAGACGCAACCACGAAGTTCAACACAGAAGACTGAAGGTACTCAACAAGAAACTGCAACAATTACGACCATAGGCAGACGGTGCACAGCGCAAACATTACGACATACTGGGGTGCACAGTAAGGAAACAGAGGGAAGAATCCAATAGTAGAGTTAACTATTTCTGCACAGAAAAGCAGGGCTTTTAGTCTTATGTCTTCTCGAAAGAAGATTAGACAGGCTCCTGGCCAACTGCTCAGGCAGAAACTAATAATCTCCGTCAGGTGTGTCGCAAGAGTGGAACCCTGCCTTTAAAGGGCCCGAGACTCTTGATACGGCACAAGATTCTTACACAGGAAAATCACTCACACAGACATTTATACTAAGGCGACAAGAGGTGTTTATATCTCGTCCGACACAACCGACCAAGCAACCAGCTGAATACTATCAGGTACAACATAAACAAGAATGATGACTACGTCCTTCACGAAAGGCACATGACTAGAAGGACACCGACAACAAACACCCAAGTTCAACATTGATTAAATGAACAACCACCCTAATATACCAACTCGGAGTAATTTATGGTACGTAAATGCAGGTTATTGCACCATGTATGTTATTAACAATAATTAAAAGTTACAATAACTCTATCATGAAATATTAACTATCCTTCATTCATATCACCTATCCGGACCAAGATTCTACATTTACAAAATCTCTTATAAGCTACCATACACCCAATGATAATGACCTTACAAGATAAAATCATTCACTAAGATCCAATAATAATGCACTAAAAATGACATCATATTATTAGGTAATATCAATTGAATATAACAACATACATCATAAATTAAAATGGAAATCTAAATAAAAAGGGTAAAATCACAAAGGTTAAAAAGGGCAATATTGAATATGACAAACTATCAATGCTTCAGATCACAATAGTTAAAGATAATAATTAATTAAGGAGGTCACTATATGGTATAATAATTTAAGATTGCTTTACCCCCATAAGGTGCAGCCACTAACTAGTACCAAGGAGTTCCTTCTTGATTTGAAGATATAAACAATTCCTACTTTATTGAATGTTTAAAGAATTTCTTATTATATTGAATACATCATTAAGCAATTGCATAGTGTAAATAAACATCTATTGGGTTACTCACATGAACAAGGAAATCTCAATGCATTTAATTCAGGATAAGGAATGGTGAACTCATAATTATTAAAGAAATCTTCTTCCAACTGTTATAAATGAAATCTACTTCTATATTTATAAATGCAACTCTGTTCAGCTGGCCTTAACTGTACATAAATAAATTTTATTCCCTTTTATCCCAAATCAGTTGCCCCAAGGTCGTGGATTTTTCTTTTAACCATTGGGCATGTGTGAACGAATAGGATAAAGTTATCATTGGAATATAAAATGATTAATAAATTGTTTAAAATATATATTTGAAATTATGAAATTCACAAACACGTGAATTTGCATATTTTTATTGTGGAGTTTTATATTCATTAGTTTAATGGGTTACTTGGAGTTTTGTATTC
>ML797880.1:215373-248105 GCA_009831015.1 Picea engelmannii
GATCCGCAAAGGGGCCACACAAGAACCAGAGATAAGACTAGCTTCTCAGCTCGCCTCCACGGCTGAGCTACCACTCCAACACAGCTAAGATAAACCCAACTCCTCACAAGAAATCCGTCAAGCCACAATTCGGCAGCGTAACGTTACGCTAACCGTTCATCCCCTCTTCCTTCTTTTGCCCTTCTTTTATATAAATTTCAGACCCACCTACTTTCCTAAATCAGTATTTAATTAATTTTTAATGACAAACCTCAGAACATTCTCTTCCGTCCAAGTGTCGCTCATCCCTACGGTTCTCCCAAATTAATTTATTTTTAATAATTAAAAGACTCAATTCCCTCACTCCCAAAAAAATCGCTCCTTAAATTACTCCTAGGGTTCCTAGATCCCCTCTCATGCTTTTAATAACATTCCTAAAATGAAGTTTCTGATTTTTAGTAACTCCTAAATGTTGATTCCTTTTCGCTTTTTACCCTATGTCTCCCACTTTCTATTTTGAAGTTACCTTTATCACAAGTTCCCTCATTTCTATTTTTTTTATTCCTCTCTTTTATTATTATTTTATTATTATTATTTTTATTATTTATTTATTTATTTTTATTATTTTTTTACCCAAAATGATAAATGTGCTTAATAGTCTTTTCAATAATTATTTAAAAGCCTAAATTTGTACTCCCGCTCTTTAACAATTTTTATTCTTCTTTAAAATTAAAAAACCCCGTGGTTCAATTAATTTATCCCCCCTCAATACCTTACCCCCCTTAGTTTAAGAAGACTTAACTAACACATAGGAGGGTTTTAGTTTACGCCCTTATGTTTATTTTTGTAGGATCTTTTCTTAGGGCTTATTAGAATTTTATCTTTGAGATGTTTTAAATTTAGGTTTAGATTGACTAGGTGACAATTCATTAGGGGAGTTGTTTTAAGAATTTTATCAGGTGTTAAGGTCTTAGGGTCATCCAGGTAGTCTCATCATCATCATCAATGCGACGTTCCCTTTAGGACGCACTACGTGCTCCAAGGGTGCCACTCGCCTCGTTTGCTTTTGTTGCGTGACGTGCCCTTCAGGATGCACCACGTGCTCCAAGGGTGCCACTCTCTAACTTGTATTTCTTTGCGCGACGTGCCCTTCAGGATGCACCATGTGCTCCAAGGGTGCCACTCGTTGACTTGACGGATTGGTAGACGTCTATAACCCCTGGAGTCAACACTCCGCCAGGTGAACTTGTGGGAGACTAAGGGCTCTAAGGAATAAGGCCCCCGCCTTATTGCACGCCCCTTAGAATCATCGTGAGTGATTGTCGCAGTCTTCCCTCACGGCATCGTGGATCCTCTCGAACTAGGTAATCGTTAACCTACAATTCGAGCCACGGCAGGAGTGCTAGTAGGCTGTGGCAGGGCTACTGTCCACACCTCTCCCTCAACCTCTCTGGAAAACATGTGTGGCCCCTTTACTCCATATGTGAGTCTTGGTCGGCAAGCTTTCGTCAGCCTGCATCATCAACCATCATGTAAGATCATGTCAATCACATATCATAAAATCAATAGCATATCATCAAAACAAAACAATATCATCATAAATGAAATGACCCAAATAGCCCACTCCCTGACTCAATCTGGAGTCCAAGGGAGTTCCATCGATGCCTCTGCATCCTCAAGGTCTGAAACCCTGCACACTCAATGAAACTGAGTCAGCAACACCCGTCTATATCAAAGTAGTAAAAACATCCTGTCATGTAACTCAACGCATCATAATGAAGGAAAGAGTTTTATCACCATAAAAATCCAGATCACTTGCGAGCAAGTCTCCTCAAAGAATAAGTTGGTATGTGCGCCAGAGCAGGATGTTACACTGGAGATGTTGGAGATAGAATGGAGGGGCCTTCTCATATATTAGCACCTAGACTACCTAGGCATCCCTTTTCGGTTCTCGTATTGTCGAAGAACAAACCATATGAGAAGCGATTGCTCAAAGTTCCCTCCTACCATGACAGAGATGGACCCATAGGAGGAGATCGATTTTCATGGTTATGATAAACAACCAGACCTGACGGGAGTGACAGTTTTTCATCAGAGGAGGGACTCAAGCACTGAACCACCAGATGACTCGCTTGTAGGTAAGATTAAATTTTTATGTCCCTCGCTATACAATACTCTCTTTGCCCGGGAAAGACTTACTTAAAATCGTTAGCTTCTTCTATTCTAAACCCTGAGCTTCTAGGGTCTGGACCATTGGAGCTTGAATCCTCCTTATACCCCCCCCTTCATCACTTGGTCTTGTCCCCCTAAGCACCTCTATTACATCTTGGGTATCGGATGACTGGACACCCCCAGTCCCTGGCGAAGAGCAAGACCCCACCACACTCCCAGGATTTTCCGAGTCACCTCATTCTGAACATGATCTGGACAGCCTGGTTTCTTCATTCACTCCAGCCTCCACCTCTCTTTTTGAATCCCTTCCCATCCCCACCTACCATGGTAAGACTATTTTTCAACCCACTAACCACCTTGGCAACATTCTTTCTTCTTCGGGAGCGAGGTAGGCAACTGAGACTGATCCTTCTTGGTCCAGGGGTTTAGGTTTGGAGCTTTTGCCACTTAAAACTCGCAATGCACGTAAAAAAGAAGTCTCAAAGGCTTCAACTTCGGCTTCACAAGATATTGTTTTTGATCTAGGGGAACTTAGAGGATTAAAATCCCTTACCTGGGCCAAGTCATGATCCTCCTATCCCTCAATATTAGAGGGGTATGAGGACCCCTGAAACTTTCTTCCATGCGACGACTCCTTGAGAAGACTCATTCGTCTGTTATTTTTCTCCAAGAAGCACTTGTAGATGCTGCAGCAACTAGAACTTTTCTATACTCTCTATGACCTAATTGGATGGTCTGTGCAGCAAGCTCAGTAGGAAACTCGGGAGGACTCCTGGCCTCTTGGGATCCTACATTTTTTTATTTAACACCATTGCTAAATCCAAGAGGGATTTTACTCACGGGTACTTTCTTAGAACTGAAGACTAAGTTGACCTTGCTGAACATTTATGGACTATGCGCTAATCAAAGATCCTTTTGGGAGAGACTAGATCATTTAGGCCTCTTGGCGGTAAAAGACCTCATCATAGCAGGATGCTTGAACTTGATGACTAGCAGCAAGGAGATTTGCGGAGAAAGGGAGAAATAAGATCCATTCTTGGATTTTTTCAAGCAACTATTCTCCAAAAATACTTTAGTGGACTTGGAGTCGGTGGAGGTGCTTCCTACTTGGCGAAATGGGAGATCGGGTTCAACAGGCATTGCAAAGAGATTTGATAGGTTTTTGGTGGCAGAAGGCTTGATTTCACCTAATTGAAAAATTCAGGCCTGGGTAGACCTACCTTTTCTCTCCGATCATGCCCCTATCTGCCTACAATTAGGAGACAAAAGACCTAGGGAAAAATACCTTTTTAAGTTTAATCCTGCTTGGCCGAGGGAGGATTCTTTTGATCAGATAGTAAGATCGGTGTGGTCTGATACCTCCTTTATGATACCAGGGGACACTCAGGGCAATCTGGAGAGAAAACTTACTTGTTTAAAAGACAACTCTATACTTTGGTTAAAAGAAAAAAAGACCAAGGAAAAAACAGATATGTGTAGAATAGAATGTGAATTGGAGGAACTACACCAGCTGAAGCCACAAGATGCCTGACCTGTTGAATTCGATTTTAAAGTGAATTGTTTAGAGGAAGCCCGCAATAAAATCCTCTGAGAGGAAGAAGATAGATGGCGGTTGAAGAGTAGAGCATTATGGCTTGCCAATGGAGATAAAAACACCCATTTCTTCCACCGATTTTCCAGTTACTGCAGGAATAAATTTTTTATGTGGGAAACAGAGGAAGAGGATGGGAGGCTTCATAAAAAAACAGAAGACATCAAACAGGCGAATTTTAATCACTTCAAATATTTTTACCAATAAGAGAATGCATCCAGCCTTATTGCTTAGATTGAAACAACTAGACTCTTCCCAAGAATGGTAACTGATGAAGATGCAAGTGCCCTAGAAACTCCCTGCACAAAGGAGGAAATTTTAGAGGTGATCAAAGGCTTCACAAAAGAAAAAATCCCAGGTCCCGATGGGTGGTCCGTGGAACTATACCTCCATTACTTTGATTTAATGGGACAAGACTTGTTGGACGTCGTTGAGGATTTGAGAACCAAAGGGATTGTAAAAAAAAAACTAAATAACCCTTTTATTGTTCTGATCCCAAAAACAAATCATCCCCGACAGTTTGCGGAATATTGCCCCATTTCGCTTTGTAATCTTTGCTACAAGATTATTTCCAATATCATAGCCAGAAGGATTCGCCCCATCCTCTCCTGGGTACTGTCAGATGAACAACTTAGTTTCCTAAAGTGGAGACAAATTCTCGATGCTATTGGAATCGCACAGGACTGCATTCACAGTATAAAGACAAAAAATCTCCAAGCCATCCTCCTAAAACTAGACCTCAAAAAGGATTTTGATTGTATCAACTAAAATTTTGTGCGCCTCATCCTACTACAGTGTGGTTTTGGGGTGGTCACCACGAATTGGGTGATGGGACGTATTTCCTCGACCATCTTTGTTGTTTTGATCAATGGGGAAGCAACCAAAGTCTTCCGCTGTGAGAGAGGGATTCGACAGGGCTGCCCCCTGTCGCCCCTTCTTTTCATCCTGGTCTTGGAGAGTCTTAGTATTTTGTTGAAAAAAATTCAAGCGGAAGGCAACCTGACATGGATTAGAGTCTCAAGACTGATACAGATTCTGCATCTACTCTTCATTGATGACGCAATCATCATGACCACTGCAAAATTGTCTAAATGGATAGATATTTACAAACTCATTAACACTTTCTTCTATGTTTTAGGTCTAAAGATCAACTACCAAAAGTCAACTTTCTTGTCTACGGGAGCTAGGGACGATATCCTGACTGAACTAAATTGGTTATTTGGCATCGACATTCCAGATCTAGCGGAAGGGTTCAGCTACCTAGGATTCCACATCAAACCAACTAGCTATATTGCAAAGGACTGGAGATGGTTGATTGAAATGTTCAAACATAGAATCCTTCACTGGTGTAATAGAATGTTAACGTTGGGAGGAAGATACATTTTAATAAAGGCTGTCCTGGAAAGCCTTCCTGTGTACTAGATGGCCCTGGCACACATTCCTCTATCTGTTCTAAAGAATCTTCGACAACTGATTTTCGCCTTCCTCTGGAATGGCAACAAATAGAACATAGGCTACCATCTTTGCAGGTGGGAGACGGTTTCAAAACCCAAATCGTTGGGAGGTTGGGGCTTGAGAAACTTGCTTATTTTTTATAGGGCGTTATCGATGAACACACTCTGGAGAATTTTAATGGTTCCAGGCTTATGGAGCAAGGTAATAAAAGAAAAATACATTTCTCATCAACCAGTTCTTGATTGGCTCAAATCATCCTCAACATCTCCTCTAAGAGGCTCACAAACGTGGAAACACCTCTTAAAATCGCTCTCGATCTTACTACAGTGGATAGCGTGGTTACATGGCACCAAATCATTGATTGAAATTGGATGGGATAGCATCATGGGAATGGGCAACAAGTCCATGCTTTCCCCTTCACTTCTGGACCGATTACACATAAAGGATGATTTTTTTTTTTGTTTCAAATAAAAAAATCTCATTGTCACTGACTGATAGGAGAAAATTGGATAAATGGCTCTACAGTGGAGCTCGATTGTGATCTTGAGGCAGAATGGGATCGATTTACTCAGAATTTAACAGGAATAGGTATCTGCCTCCAAGAGAGGCCAGATTCCCTTATCTGGATGGAAGGGGACAAAACAGGTAAGTTCTCTGTCAAAAACGCGTACCTTGCAATTGTTGCAAAGCTCTAGAAAAAATAAGATGAAGCACGGCAGGAAAAACTGTGGAAGTGGGATTGCGCCGTGAAGATCAAGATTTTTATCTCGCTTCTCATAGAGAACAAAATCCTAGTTTGGGAAAATCTTCGGACTTGAGGTTAGGCGAGACCTAACTGGTGCATTCTGTGCAAACTAGATTGTGAAATTGTTCTTCATCTTTTTGTGAATTGCAAGTTTACCCACATTGTATGGTTACAAGTTGTACACGCTTTAATTCTTCCTGAGAACTGGATAGGGACTTCAGTGAGCCATTGCTTCAACACTTGACATTCTACTTACCAATCCTATCCTACGCTGCTAACGCATATTTGCTGGAACATTTGGACTGTTAGAAATGAAACAATCTTTGAAGAGAGGCTCCCATCGACTCTCTGGGTGGTCAACAACATCTTAGCAGTGGTGGCCACTCTTGGATTTCAAGCAAAAGATCCCTCCACTCACAGAATCAAAGTAACTCTTCCAACTGACAGAGTCATCACCTGGTTTAACGGAGCTGTGCAACAAGGAGGTAATTTCTTGTGGGGCGGGGGGAAATCCTCTTAAACTTTCATTCTATTATACATTGGACCCTCAATTGTGGGAAAGGCACTAATACTAAGGCATAACTTATGGGGGCATGGGCATCACTCATCTTGGCACAAAGACTGGATATCAATGAGATGCGGTTACTTGGTGATTCCAAAGTCATTATTGATTGGCTCAACAGGAAGGCTGATCTCCAGGCCGCTACTTTGGAATGATGGAAAGAAAAAACTATAGAAGCATCAAGGTACATAAAGAGTCTTTCCTTCTCTCACATCTATAGAGAAGACAACAGAGATGTATACACCTTGTCAAAACATGTGCTATCAATGCCCCTTGGTCATTTAAGATATTCCCAGTGGGAGCACAACAACGAGGGTCCCCCTTTCTTGCTAAATCTTTGAAGAAGCGACTACATGAAATTAGTTTTCTGATATCTTTTTTACATTACTATTGATACACCTTCTTTTTTATATTACTATTGAGGCAGGAAGATTATTGGATTTGGATAAAAAGTTATCCTAGTTAATTACAATGTGATAAGAAAGAAGCTTCATCATAAAAATTATGATTTGATATGGCTATAGTATGTAAACTTTTATATCCTTTTGAATGACGATGATGATGATTAACATCCACTATAAAATGAAGAAGTACTTAATTAGATTTTTTTTTTTTATTTAAAAATATAAATATATATATTGTTTACGTTTTGATCATGCTAATAAAAGTAAATATGCCATGCCAAAGTAAATGTTGCGGACATGAGTAAAAGTTGAAAAGAAAAATTCTTAATTATTTTTTTTTTTTTTTAATTTAAAATTATAAATATAAATATTGTTTTACGTTTTGATCATGCTAATAAAAGTAAATATGCCATGTCAAAGTAAAAGTTGCTTGGTTTTTCTTAGGCTGGAAAGATAAGATATATATCAATCATGTTTGGAATTTCAAATTTATTTGAAAAAAGATTTGATTTGGAATTTCAAATTGTAAAGTAATAATTTGATGACCATTATTTGTTTCTTAGATCATTTATACTAACAATTTTATTTTTCTATTAAAATAAAGTCAATAAATAATAGCAATCAAAAATTTGTAACAAACATTTATTAGTCAAAAAAAATTATAAAAATAAATTACAGCGGTTAAAATTAAAATGAAAGGAATCCTCTGTACAGTCTGTCATGGCAGTAGGTTATACAATAAAGTTTAAGTAAATTATATATCTATTAAAAATTATTAAGGAATTTCTTTTTTCCATCTTTATGAAGTAGGTTAATTCTTAAACAGATTCCTTTTTCAGCTAAAAAATGGGACTGAATCCGATTAGACTTTAAAGAGTAGTTTGAATTTAACATGAATTAAAGTTCTATGTATTTCAAAACTTGATCCCAGATATTTTGTTCTTTTTAAAATTAATTTAAATACTCAAAAAATTGATCAAAGTTCTAAATTGACAAAAAAAATTTAAAACTACACAGCTAAAAAAACCCACCCAAAAAATAATTAAAAAAGAAAAATTGTTTCGTAGTTAGCCCACTCCATCTCTATTACAGTCCACACGGCACAGCACGGAAACTCATGGCTCGTGGGCCACCACAACTCTGTTATAAAAATTCCGGGCAGAGTATGGATTTTGAGTAGTTTTTTTTTATCACCTCCTGGAAAGACTCTCTGTTCCCGTTGGATTGTATTTTGAAATGGGCTTATTCAAGAATTGGCAGGGATGCCAACGCCTGATCCACTTGGTAATTGTTCAATTGATTGTCTGTTTCGGATGGCTATCTAATATTGCTTTAGCACAGATGCAGCTGGGTGAAGAGGTAACCGGCTCTGTTAATAATCTTCCCAGTGTAGGAATTGCCTGCATAGGCAATCTGGCAATGTTCGTCACAAGTTTGTTACGAGGAAGATTTGATTTGGAAATGGGTGCCAGGGATGTTCTCGCCACCATGAGAGGTCACAAACTTGAGGACATAAATAATGGATTTGGACTGACAACTTCTAAGGACTATCATAGAAGCTTCCGTGGTTATGTTGTCAAGCCACACCCCCAATCTTTCCATCAGGCAGTTCATGAGGTATGTCTCGAATGCGTATAATGTTCATCAGGTAGTTCATAAATTGAGTTATTCTATTAATATATAGTTCTGAATCCTTCCGTTCATGAAGATCTAGATATGAAAGACAATTTAATGGCTAAAACTAGAATAATGTGTGTGATCTTTCTAAAAAAACACTTCACTTGTTTTATGGTAAATCTCGGTTTTTATGAATATCAATTTACTAGGCTTTCAGTCGTGAGCATCGTGAGCATAAGAATATGAATCCCTAGTAAAGAGGTTGGGCTTTAATGAGGCTTGCTAATTGGAATGGGTTCAAGGAAACAATTGGATTTTCGAAGGAGAGAAAATGCTCATGTATCAATCCCCTCTTAGGATGGAAGAAATATACTTTCATATTCTTCTAATCTAGTAGCAGTATAGGAGTTTATCCTTGAGATTAAATAAATGTAGAGCCTGTGAGCTGAGTTTTGTTATCTCTGCATTATTAGAGCACACATTATTATGGACAGGAGGAGAATTAAACTAAAGTATTGTAGATAAGAGAATCAAATTGTCTACATTTAAACCAAAGAAAATAAAAATTAATTGAATCTAGATTTGTCAAGTTTAAAGGTTGGTTGGAACCACGTTTAAAGGTTGGTTGTTCTTTCTCATTTGTTGACACATTTAAAATTATATATGATAAAATAATCTTTTATCGTTTTAATATGAATATGAATAGATTTTTCATAAACGTTTTTATTTCATGATATTAATTTGTTTTTATTTCATTATTTCGTTACATTATTTTTTTGTTTTATTATATTAATTTATTTTAATTGAAAATTGAAAATTTTCTATAATTTAAATATATAATAAAGAAAATTTGATTAAAAAAAAATTGAAAAAAAATAACATTTACAAAATATAAATATGCTATACGAAAATCATCATAAATAGAAATTTATTGAAATTTTTATATTAATTATAAATTTAACCAACATTATATCAAAAGAGTTAATTTAAACCATAAAATATTGGTCATTTTGTAAAGTTCTTTTTAGGGTACACTTTAAAACTTAAGAAATCCGTGATCATGTGCAACTTGGTGAAAAATTCAGCTCATTTAGATTTTAGCCCATATTTAAGAAATAAGTGATCATGTGCAACTTGGTGAAAAATTCAGTTCATTTAGATTTTAGTCCACATTTAATTTGAAAAAATATAATTAACTTTATCTTTCTAATACACATTTTAAATTAATTTATTAGCATTTTTATGTTAAAGTTTTTAACAATTTTTTTAAATTTTTTTTTGTTCAATTTATTATTAAAGTTGTTTTCATTTTATTGATAAAATTGTTTTATTTGATAAGTTTGCTAAATGTGTTATTCATTTAATTTATTTCTCGTCAATTTGATAATATTTGACATATTTGTTAAATGGATTACTTATAATGATATTTAATTTGTAGTTCCAATTTTAGCAAAATTTTTCTATTTTCCTAAAAAAAATTCTCTTGAATTTGATAATGATGATGATGATGATGATTAAGTTCACTAAGATCTAATTGGTTTATTAGACCTTAAGAGGGTAAGTGATTACTTGTGATTCTTTAGAATTTTGTTTCTATGCTCGAAAAACATTAAGAGAAGTTTTCCAACATCACCATACTTTTGTTGAGTTAAGAGGTTAGGAAGGTTGGTAGTGTGATCAATATTTTGAAAATGAGATCTAATATGGGCATAGACTCGACAATGTAAGAGAAAGTGCTTTTCAACTTCAACCTTCTTAGTGTCACAAATGTGACACACTCTTTCATCCCATGGCTTTTTAGGAATTGACCAACGCCCAGTTTCACTATGGAGCTCGTGACAATTTGTTCTTATCTTAGCAATATTTATTTTTTTCTTTACACTTGGCAAAACAAATAGATAATTTTTATCTTCTAGATTAGGGTTGATTACATCTTTATAATACCTTAATTTTCTTTTTTCCTCTAACTCTTTATCACACCACATTTTTTCTTTAATCTTTGATTTGACGTTTTTTTTAATAGTATCTTTATTCTGCAAAATGGTTTCTTCCATGATTCCCCAATAGTTTAGCCAAGACCAGGCATCTTTATGCCATCCTCGCTTGAGTCGATGGTGGTTATGACTTGATTTTGAAACAATTTTAGGTAGCCTCTTGTCTTCCATGTTGTTTAACTTGTTCTTATACATTAGGTATCTAGTCATAGCCATGCTCTCAATGGGGGAGAGACTTGTTTCTACGAGGAGGATGGATAAATAGGATGGGATAGGGCGTATTTCCTTTAATTTTGAGATTATATATTATAAAATTATTTTGTACTTTCTCTATCTTTCTCTAGGATTCACGAGAGATACTGCAGCCCCAAACTTCACATCCATAAAGAATAACAGGTGTAACAAGAGTCTCAAAGAGGAGTTTCTTCTTATCCCAACTCCAAAGATCAGCTCATTTACAATTGTTCTCAAGCCCATAATAAGCTTTCCATCCCCCAATGATCATTTTCTCAATGCTATAATTCCAATTGAGCTTGTGGTGAATATCAATTCCAATATATTTGTACGAAGTCACTTCCTCCAAGTTGTTGTTGTCATATACAAAGTTATCATAAGAGATCTTATTGGATTTAATAATCATGACCTTAGTCTTATCAGTATTAACAGTCATATCCATATTGGAGAAAAAATCCTTGAGGATTCTTAGCTGGTTTTCAAGATCATGGGGACTCCTTGCCATAAGAACGATATCATCAGCATAAAGAAGAAGATTGATGACTATACGAGAGAGAGTAGGGCCGACACAACCTACTTTTTCCAAGCATTCTTCTAACTTATCAATGTATATGCCAAAAAATGTAGGGCACAAGGAACAACCTTGTTTGACTCGATATTGAAGTTAATCTCTTTTAAATGTGTTGTACAAGTTTACTAAATATGTTATTCACTAAATTTAATTCTCTTCAATTTCATAATAGAATTATTTTATTTGATAAATTTGTTAAATGTATTATTGACAACAATATTTAATTCAAAGTTACAATTTTTTCATTATCAATTTGAATTTATCTATATAATTTTATATATTTAGTAAATTTTTCTATATCTTAAAACATTATTATATTATATTATTTTTAAAAAATCTATCAAAATAAATAAATTCATTCTTATTTTAAATAATAAGCAATCTCTTATTTTAAATACTACAATGATATACTATTTTTTTTATTAAAAAATAAATAAATTTAAATCAATAAAATATTTCTTCCTCGTTATAAATTTTATTAAATAAAAACTAACTCTAAAACATGCCATTATAACATAAAACCGTGTATACATGGTCCACATTCCCAACAGATCAAAACAATCATTGATTGTTAAATACCTCAACAATGTCAAAAATACAAGTCCATTAATTCTTTGAACCTAGTAATAATGAACTACATAAAGGATAAGGTGCATGAGATATTCATAGTTTATTTTAAAATCTCTTCTTTATTGTTTAAGGAAATTTTTATGATTAAATGTGATTAAAATATAAATATTTATAGACATTATTTTAAGTTTGTTATTTTTAGAAAAATTTTAATTAAAAATATAATCACATTAATATTTAATTATATTGAGTAAAGTATAATTAGCACAACAACATGATTGTAATTAATGAAAACTTAGAGATTTATTTTATTTATAAACCTTAATTAGGATTTATTTTAAAATTTAAAATTAAGAGTTGCAAATGAAATATGTATATCTGAGATCATCTAACACTATATAATTGTGGTTGTCTTTATGTGTAATTGCATAAAATAATCTGAATGTGATGAACACTCCATATCACTTCGTAAATGAGTTAAAAAGAAGAACAAAAGAAATACATGTCAAAACCTAGTTTATTAAGATCCCTGTAAGAGAATACAACTTAAAATAAATATACAAATTAAATTTTAAATTTTGACTAAACTCTTGTCAACTCTTGTAGGAGAATACCTAATAGGTTAAGACAATATAACTTGAATAGAGTTTTGGCAGGGAAAAAAAACAGTGAGGGGACCGTGCAGAGAGTAGATTGCCGAACACGCAACTAACAGCTAAAACTTTATGTTTTGAAGGATTTGAGGAAGAAGAATTCACATTGCGGCGTAGAAGCCTATAGAGTAGTGGTATGATTGAAGATCCTTCGATCAAAAACGCAGGCTAATACATATATCATTCATGCGCCGTTCATGACTTTCGCATTCATACTTCTCATCGCCTTCAATAAATTCATTCAAGGTTCGAGTTTATCCTCTTAGTGTATCTTACGGACCATATTGAAGTTGAGCTATATTCTCAAGCAAAAGATCAAGAAATCTCCAAAATTGCTGGGAGTTTTGGATTTCTGTATGGAGCCTGCGGTATCATTAAGAACCCCGACCTCGGCAATTAGCGGTTTATTTAATCGATAGCTTCTCGCCAAGCTGACCTGTCAAGATTTTCCTCCTTTTCCAATGGCAACCAATATCTCGACATTGTGTTGGTCCCATGGATCGTGAAAGAAGTGACGGAATCGAGTTAAAGAAAACTTTTGAAAATTTGGCCATAGAGTCACACAGATATGTAAATGATAAAAAGTTAATAGTGTAGTAAATTTGTACTTTCAAGTAAGTTTGTTAATTATTTGTAGGTGGCAATTACATGGTCACACAATAATTTTTTCATCATATTAAATTAATGTTACAGGTTAACAAAAACTTTTAAAAATAATAGAATGTTATAAATATGATATCTCGTTCATTGATTTGGAAAAAAGAAAAAAAAATATGCTAATTAATATTTAATTATATTGAGTAAATGAGAATAATAATTATGGTTTTGGAGTTGTAGGGAGGGATCTGCGGTTAGGGTTTCCCTGGTCGCAGACCGCACACCCTTTCTATCCTGCAACTCGGGAGGGCATTATCCCGCGACCCCCTCACTCGGTTGTTTTCTCCCCAGTGTTGGTCACAGACCACACACCCTTTCTCTCCTGCGGCTCGGGAGGGCATTATCTTGCTGCCCCCTCACTCGGTTGCTTCTTCTCCCCCGACCTTTCTCTCCCTTCTGGAGACTCTACTTCCATGTTTATCCAAGCATGGTGGCTCATATCCTGGTCGCTTGGATCTTCTCGCATGGATCTAGCTCTTCATTTTTGCAGGTGGGTTGTGGGTTCGTGTAACAGCTCCTTCTGGGGAAGATGTGTCTTCTCCCTATTTCGTCCTCTTGCTCTGTTCAGGGCCTGGTGCCCGGATCCATTTCTAGTCCCATCCTTTCTTCAGGTTCCGACTTCTTGCGATGCGTCTGGGGGGTGTCGCCTGGGAGTTTTATTTCATATCTGTTTTTTTCTAGAGTGGAGGACGGTTGTTCCTCTGTGCTCTGTGGGAGCTCGGATATGGGACCGAGGCTTGGGGATTTACTCTCCGTCTTGGTTTCTGGTTTGGATGGCAGTCGGTCCCTTCTCCTTGTGAGGTTGGGGTTTGATCTATATTAACGGTGGCGGCTCCATTCCTCAGTGGCTCCAGTTTTTTCAGGGTTTGCAGTATGATCAAATCAGAGTTTCTTTGGGTTGGGGTTTGTGGATTTCTCTTTTTATTATCGGTATGAGGTCTTTCATGTGGGCGTGCAACTACTTGGTTCTCTGTCAGATTGCTTTTTGCAAGGGTCTTCAGTGGTGTCGTGGTCTGCTGGTTCTCTTTTAGGGTTCCATTCCTCTCTCACCTGATCTGTTTGATCTCTAGGTTTTTTTGTGGTGTTCTTTCTTTGGGATTCATTTACAAAGGATTTTACATGAGGTCTCTTGGCTTTTTCTAGGTCCTTTTGGGTTTATTCCCCAGCTCCATATTTTGTTTATTTTTTGTGGTTTCTTACTTTTAGTCAACTCTGACTACTATCAATTCTCATTCCTATTCTCTTCTTTTCAGAAAAAAAACAGAAAAAATAAAATAGTAATTATATCAACGCCGAAAGGTTGATAAGATGAAAATAATTATATTAAATTTTATTATTGATTAACAAATAAATGGTTGAGCTTCATTTATTCAATGTTAATATTTTAATTTATGTTAATCACTTAGGTGGCAATGAGTTAGGTATCAAAGTAATTTTTAAATATAATTAGGTAAATGTAAAAAAATAAACACATAAACCGATGTCTTTATAATAGCTAGGATTTCGGTCCCTTCTCCTTGTGAGGTTGGGGTTTGATCTATATTAACCATGGGGCTCCAGTTTTTTTTATGATAAAATCAGAGTTTCTTTGGGTTGGGGCTTGTGGATTTTTCTTTTTATTATCGGTATGAGGGTGTGGCCAAAGCTTTCAGGTCCAGTTGTTGTTGCTCCAAACAACACTTTGAGGTCTTTCATGTGGGCGTGCAACTACTTGGTTCTTTATCAGATTGCTTTTTGCAAGGGTCTTCACTGGTGTCATCCATTCCTCTCTCACCTGATCTGCTTGATCTCTAGGGTTTTTTTGTGGTGTTCTTTTTTTGGGATTCATTTACAAAGGATTTTACATGAGGCCTCTTGGCTTTTTCTAGGTCCTTTTGGGTTTATTCCCGAGCTTCATATTTTGTTTATTTTTTGTGGTTTCTTACTTTTAGTTAGCTCTGACTACTATCAATTCTCATTCCTATTCTCTTCTTTTCAGAAAAAAACAGAAAAAAGAAAATAGTAATTATAACTAGCACAGTCACATAATTGTGGTTGATCAACGCCCGAAAGGTTGATAACATGAAAATAATTATATTAAATTTTATTATTGATTAACAAATAAACGGTTGAGCTTCATTTATTGAGTGTTAACATTTTAATTTATGTTAATCACTTACGTGACAATCGGTTAGGTATCAAAGTAATTTTTAAATATAATTAGGTAAATGTAAAAAAGTAAACACATAAATGGATGTCTTTATAATAGCTAGGAAGTTAATGATTGAAATCGGAGTCTTTATAATAGCTAGGAAGTTAATGATTGAAATCACAACCATTTATTTTGTGTGACTACTAAGAATATTCCAGACATATTTAATCATGTTCATAGAAAACTTATTAAGCACTAAACCCTTATTAAATCTACCCATTGTCAATAGGTGTACGCCTTTTCAGCCTAAAAAAAATCAATTTAAAAAATCCATTAGAAATATAAAAAATTAATATTTAATTATATTGAGTAGATGAGAATAGTAATTATAATAAAAATCAGTTTATAAATATATCATTATAATTCATAATTCATCGGTGTTAAAAGATAATATATTTTATAATTCATAATTCATCATAGTTAAAGGATAATATATTTTATAATTCATCATTGTTAAAGGATAAGATATTTTTCATGGATATAAAGATAAATCAAATTTTTATAATATAAAATATTTTTTTTTCATAATTTTTTTTAATGTTATGTTTGGATTTTTTTTGGTGTGTCCTAGTCGCAAAAAGGCCCATCAAAATCTATGACTCTCCATCTGGATTTAGTTTTTTTCACATAATTAAAAAACTAAATTTGAATTAAATAGCTTTTTAAATAAATTTGAAAATAAACTAAATTTAAATTTGAAATTGAAAAAAAATTAAGTTATTATTAAGTTGTTCACTTATTATTAAGTTGTTCAAGCATCAGAAGAATTAACCGAGGATTTCGAATGCAGAGCAATGCGAATATTCTTAGTTTATTGCTTAAGTCGTTTGATTTTCTAAATTTTCAAGGTGAAATCCTTGTTCTACCTGTGTTAAATTTTAATGGACTTAGGAACCGGACAACTCTTTTTGGTCATTTAAGTTATACTGACAAGAATATAAAAACAAATAACAAAGAGACACTGAGATCTTAATACTGTGAATATGATATCGGAAGCTGGGAAAAAATGTGAATATGATTTCTCAGTATACATGTTAATGTGGGCAGAAACACATCCTTAAAACTCTCCTTTTTATACGGTCAGCCAAACTGGTTTTTTATTCGTTCAGCCAAACTGGTTTTTGACACCAGAGAATAGCAACGGAAAAATTACAAATACATTTTGGCCTATGAAAATATTACGGAAACTGCATCGCCTAAGAAGAAAGGGGAATTATTTAGAAGAAGATTCATCGTTCAAGATGGCCACGGCCATGGTGGAGCAGTAGCATAAAACTGAAGGCCAATGACCCATCTGTTTACCGACGTCTACGACCGCAGGTTTCACCAGCGCGGATAACCTAGGTAGGTGCATCCATTCAACCCTCAGCCGTCGTGAATGAGAATTAAACTTGTAATTTTTATTTACAAATTTCTTTCCATATACACGATACTTATTCATCAATCTATACCCATACAAAAGCAGACAGTGTGATTTAAATAAACATATATACGAATAAATAAATAAAACGCAACAGAGCAGCGAAGAGTTAGTTAACCTCCTATTCGTGTCTTCTTGGAGTGACCACCCAGATAGACGGCAATGTTGGAAGACACAATCCTTGCAATCACCAATTTCTTTAGCTCAGGACTCACATTGTGAAATAGAGGAATGGCGATGGCCGACTCCTCCTTCCCTTGAAGTAGTACTTGCTGCGCGATCAGGGAGGCTTCCCTGAGGCACCAGGCAGATTGTGCAATCAGGATGCGACTCACCTCAACTGCGTTTTGTAAGCTTGCAGAGATGTCCTCTCCCCCATTGATTTGGTGGGTGTCAAGGAATTCGTGCAAACCCCCGCTGGTGAGGGCGTTGTAGAGATGATCGACAAATCCTCTCCTCACATCGCGTCCTTTGAAGCTCAGAAACACGTCGTATATTTTGAATTTCCTGTGTCTGCTCTTTCCTAATTCCACTGCAATCGCGATTGGAATTGAAGCAGCCGACTCTTCCAAGAGTCTATTGGAAACGCCCCGTGAAGGGAAACGCACAGGCGTCCTCCCCACATACTCAACGATGAAGATTGGGAGAGCGGGTGGACTGGGGCGAAGATGGGGAGAGCTGAAGGTGATCATGATCGCCTGGGCTGAGAAAGAGAGCAAGGAGGCTTGGGCTTGGCTCAGTATGAATGATTTCTCTAAGCGGCTGAGCGTGATTTATGGGCGGGTGAGGTAGACGGAAAATTAAAGGAGCTGGGCAGCGTCGACGGAAAATCTGAATGGTAGGGTCGACGGAAAAGGAAACGGAGCGGCTGAGATAGACGTAAAGTTAAAGTCGCTTGGCGCTGTCCACGAAAAAGCATGGGGTTTCGACGAAAAACGAAAAGGAAAATTAAATGAAATAGTCGGAAAAGCATGATTGCTGTGCGTTGATAGGTATATATTAACTAGCACAGTAACATAATTTATGATTGATAACCGCCGAAAGGCTATAACAGCCGAAGGCAGATTCTGAAAACCTTAACTGTAATTTTAACTCCTAACTGTAAACTTCTGTAAACTTTATCTGTAACCCTAACGCCAAAACACGCCAAAACTGTGAAAGAAAACCTTAACTTTAAAAAAACAACTAACAAAATATATCTCAAAACAAATATAAACACAAATTAACAAAATATATCTCAAAACAAATATAAACACAAATTAACAAAATATATCTCAAAACAAATATAAAGACAAATTAAATGAAATAGTAAAAARCATGATTGCTGTGCGTTGATAGGAATATATTAACTAGCATAGTAACATAATTTATGATTGATAACCGCCGAAAGGCTATAACAGCTGAAGGCAGATTCTGAAAACCTTAACTGTAACTGGAACCCTAACCCCAAAACAATGAAAGAAAAACTTAACTGTAAAAAAAACAACTAACAAAATATATCTCAAAACAAATAAATGAAATAGTCGCAAAAGCATGATTGCTGTGCGTTGATAAATATATATTAACTAGCACAGTAACATAATTTATGATTGATAACCGCAGAAAGGCTATAACAACTGAAGGCAGATTCTGAAAACCTTAACTGTAACTTTAACTCCTAAATGTAAACCTTATCTGTAACCCTAACGCCAAAACAGTGAAAGAAGACTTTAATTGTAAAAAAACAACTAACAAAATATATCTCAAAACAATTATAAACACAAGAGCATATTGCTAATCTTAGTTGTTTCTCCAATGGTTGGGCAAGAGGGACTTGGGGCATACGGGATTCCAAAGATAGGCATCTCTACAGATTAAAATTTCCTGCAAACGAAGGGGTTTCCTAAACTAGACTAGACCGCAGATGTATATAATTATTCTAGCTTTCCTCAGCCTATTGATATTAGTCAATTGCTTTTTGTCCATTTTTCTAGCTAATGTTCAGAGGAAGCTAAAAACCAGCAAATGTTACATAGTGGTGATCTGTAGTTTTATTAGAGATATGATCAAAAGTGATCGAAATGTAAATCTCACACTGTAAAAAGATAAAAAGTTAATAGTGAAGTAAATATTTAATGTCAAGTAAGTTTGTTAATCATTTAAATGTAGTTAAACTTGACAATCAGATGACCAGAGAGTAATTTTTTAGCATCTTCAATTGCTAGCCATCATATTAAGATTTTAGATTAAAAGATCATTATTTGTGCCCATTTCAAATAGGTGTAAGTAACTAGCACAGTGGCTAACTTGGGGTTGGTGAACGCCGAAAGGCTTAAGGCTGGTAAAACTTCTGTGTAGATAAAAAAAAAAAAACAGTAATTAGCTAAAAACTCCCACAAAAATCCATAGTGCAGGTTAATCATCAAAGGTGGCTTGCACACATATTAATCTATGTTAATCATCTAAAGGTGGCAATCATATGGCCTTAGAGCAATTTTTTAATATGATTAAGTATGCATTCATAAATGCAAGGAAGTTATGAATAATAAATCGTATCCATTGATTTAGGAGGACAATTAAGAATATGTTTGCATTTTAAATTGTTAACCATCAGATTAATATTTTAGCTTAAAAAACCCTTAATTATACTATTTTTAATAAGTGTAAGCCTTTAGCTTAATAAAAAACAACATTTTCTAATAAAAATGATTGTGCGTTATACTTTTACAAATAGTTCCTTACAACTTCATATTCTTTTCTTTGTCGGTGTAAAAGAAAAAGGTTTAATTACTCTTCTTTTTTTTAACCTTAAAGATTTATTCATTACACGTTTGCCCAGAAATACTTTCTGTCACTGTAGACAAGAATATTTCAGAAATATGAATGTGAGCACTTTATACTTTACAAATAACTGCGTATAAAAGAAGATAGATGTGTTGATTAAAGCGGAGACAAAGAACCAAAAAAAGTCTATGCGCGCATTATACTTTACAAATAATGGCGTATAAAAGAAGATGTGTTGATTAAAGGGGAGACAAAGAACAAAAAAGGTCTATTCTAAAATCAGATCTTCGAAAATTTAGCTGCTAATTATATGGTAGCTGGTAATTATATGGAGGAATTCGGCGCCTCGAGTTGCATTGCAGCAGACAATCCATCTTCTTGCTCCAATAACCCATCCAATAACTAAAAGCATATATATTTGTCAAGGCGATCTTATTAGACCTTTGGATTAAGGTGTAGGCGGTGACGTGGGAGCGGGATGACGAATAGTTAAATTAACCAGGGACCCGAGAGAAGGAATGCAAAGCCGTTTAGTTGATTTTGTAATGTAAATATATCTTTGTAGCGGAGATTTTACCTTGATAAATATTTAGCAAAGTAGACTATTTTAAGAGTGAATTAGTACAAAATGAAAATGTAGAATATATTTAGTTAGCATAACCACATTATAAAAGTAATTGATATGGGTTGATCTTCCTTATTAGTTGTGAAAAAATGGAAAATGAAGTTGAAAAGAAATTTCATATACTAATTTAGTATATAACTTGGTAGTGTTATTCAAAATATATTCTTATATTTTTTATTAATATTTAAAATAATAATACTAATAATTTCTATATTGTAACATTAAATATCAATACATTAGTATTGTATAAATAAAAACATTAATAGCTGTATTAGTTAATTCATAAGTAAATGGTTCACCAGGTTTGACATGCAATAATTTAATTACTTAAACATTAGTACATTAATGCTTAAATAAATTAATGTATTTAATTAATACATTAATAATAAAGTTTAAAATATATTATTGTTATTATTTATTAATGTTTAAATTTTTTAAATGATATTTTCTCTATTGTAACATTAAGTATTATCGTATTAATGAAAATATTAATACATTAATCATTGTATTAAGTAATTCATACATTAATTAATTTATTCATTCGTAAATGGTTGAGTGGGTCTGATATACATTATTTAATTATTTAGACATTTATACATTAATTAATGTATTAATATCTTAATTAATGCATTAATTAAATCATATATTAATTTATTTAAACATCAAGTATTAATAATATTGGTTGGCAAGCGAGCTTGGCGCAGCTAATATTAGGAAACAAGTTGTCTTGTGGACATTATCATACATTAACAATATATAAAAAAGAAGACCATGTTGACCATGGGTGCCTATGTATCTGATTGATTGACTATGCTCGACTATGGGTTACCATGTTTGACTTTACTTGACCATGGGTGAAATGTTGGAACATGGGTGTCAATGTTTTAACATGGTTGACCATGGTTTACTATTGTTTACTATGGTTGGCTTGAATCATAGTGTGACATTTGTGAATGTTTATTTTGTATTGTCATGTCAAGATATGTTTGTCATATTACGACATTAGGTTTTTGTTTGTTGCATTATATTGCTTGTTATTTTCATCACATTGCGACATTTAGATATGTTTGTCACATTGCAATATCGAGTTATGTTCATCACATTGAAATGTTGGGTTATGTTAAGCTCATGATGACATTGGGCTATGTTCATTACATTATGAATTTGGGTTTTGCATGTGACTTTGTGATGTTATGTTTATACGTCAAATTTGAGCTTGAATTTTCCACGTCAGATTGCAATGTTAAGGTATGTTTGTCAAATTAATCTCATCACATTGCAACATATTTGTGTGTGAAATTGCGATGTTGCATTTTGAAACATTGGGGTATGTTTGTCAGATTAAGGCCATCACATTGCGACATTCATTTTTGTTCATTATAATGTAATGTCAAGATGTGTTCGTCACCTTATGATGTTGGGATATGTTCATCGCATTGTCACGTTTGGTTATGTTTGGCACATTGTGATGCTTGGTTATGCTAATAACCATTGCAATGTTGGTTTATGTTCATCTCATTGCAACATTGGACAATGTTTGTCTCATTGCGACATTGGTGTATGTTCATCTATGTGTGACGTTATGTTTTTGACATCACATTGCAATGTGCGGATATTTTCTTCACATTGCGACATTGGGTGTTGTACATGACATTGCAAGATACAATTTTGTACATTATATTGTGATCTAGAGTTTTTTTACGTCATATTGCACCATTGGGATACATTCTTCACATTGCAACATACTTACTATGTCGAACACATTGTGACGTTGGGTTATGTATGTCACATTTTGACAAAGGGTTATGTACATCACATTGCGACAAAGGGTTTTCTACAACACATTATGAAATTGGGCTTTTCATGTCAAATTACAACATAGGGTTATGCATATCGCATTGAAACATTGGTTTTCTACGTCAGATTGGAACCTCTGGATATGTTCGTTAAATTAGGAAATAAAGATATGTTTGTCACATTGTGGCGTTGACTTATGTTGGATTGCATCATAATGTGGATGTCGGTATGTTTGTTATATTGTCACATCATGATATGTTTCTCACATTGCGACGTATGGCTATGTTGGATTGCATCACAATGTGGATGTTGGTGAAAGGTTATGCTCGAATGTGACATGGAGATATGTTCATCAGATTGTGATGTTGTGTTATGTTCATCACATTGTGATGTCGAGTTTTTTTCATCTCATTACAACGTCATGTTATGTTAGTGACATTGCGACGTCGACACATTGTGCAAATGAAGATGTGACCCAGTGTTTTGAAAAAAATTGTAATGGAGTTGCAATGTTGGGTTATTTTAGTCTCATTGTGACATTGGACTATATTCGTCTATGTGCGACGTTATGCTTTTCACATCACAATGCGATGTAAGGATATGTTCACCAGATTGTGACGTTGGGTGTTGTATGTCACATTGGGATGTTGGGTGTTGTATGTGACATTGTAACATAGGTTTTTGTATGTCACATTGTGACATAGATTTACTTTACAACACATTGCCCCATTGGGCTGAATTCTTCACATTGAAACATAGTGTTATGTTTGTCACATTGCAATGTTGGGTTCTGTATGTCACATTGCAACAAAGGGTTTTTTACATCACATCGTAACAAAGGGTTTTGTAAGACACATTGCAACGTTGGGTTTTTTATGTCAGATTGTGACAAAGGGTTATGTACGTCACATTGAAACATTTTTGTTTTTACGTTAGATTGGAACCTCTAGATATGTTCATTAGATTGCGACATCGAGGTATGTTTTTCACATTGCGATGTACGGTTATGTTGGATTCCATCAGAATGTGGATGTGAGTATGTTGGATTCCATCATGATATGTTTGTCACATTGTGATGTCATTCTATGTTAGATTCCATTGCAATGTGGATATTGGTGAAAGTGTAATGTACCTCAAAAATCACCATAAAAAAAAAATTGTTTGTACATTTATCCTTGAAAAGTTTTGAGATCTCAAGCAGGTAATCTTTCTGTTAGAAGACCTGAGTCTAAAGGTTCGTTTAGAGTCCTTACTGTCATCGAATTTCCTTACCATTCAACTTAAGTTTTCTAATCGACGATATAATGAGCATTGACTGATCACTTCAATGTTTAATTAAGATCTTGAAATTTATAATTACTCTCATATCTGCTAGTACCTATACTACCACAGTCTCAACAATACATGCAACTTTGGGGTTTTTATGACCAAAACCCTACATAAAAATATTACCCCATTGTTGGCAATACAATCGACTTGAAATATGGTTTGTTATTTCCATACCTCTATCTGGGATGAATATTCTCCAACGTTCTTTTACCAGTCCATTCATTACATTAATAGAGTTGTTCCCATAACAATAAGTTTCTTCTAAGTTCCTACAGCTTTGTGAAGAAACATACGTTAATTGGATTTCGGTGATCAAAAGTGCCAAACAAAACAAAGGACCTTGTTGTTTACCAAAATCCGAAATACGGTACGACTATGGGCCAGCATTTCAGGGTTTTAGGATTTGGGTTTTTGCAAGTGCCCAAACAACCATATATGAAAACCTCCGAAATCCGAAAAAAAGGATTGTGGGTCCCACACTTCAGAATTTCGGGATTCAGAACTTCACGAGTTCCAGTGTTGAAACCTTGACATACACAAATTTCCGAAATGTGAGAAAGGAAAAGGTGAGACCCGCATTTTGGGATTTCGGGGTTTGGGGTTTCATGGTTTTCGTAGCCAAACATCCAACATACCACAATTCCTGAAATTGTGAAAAGAAAAGGACGTGGAACTAATATTTCGGGATTTCAGGGTTCAAAATCCCACGACTTCAAAAGACGACCTACTCATCTATTGACAGTGGATTCCGAAAGGCATACATCTATTGACAATGGGCACATTTAATAGGTTTTTAGTGCTTAATCATGTTTGTATAGACAATATTAAATATTGATGGAATATTCTTAGTCTTCCTAATAAATCAATGGTTGTGATTTCAACCACTAACTTCCTCACTATTATAAAGACATCCATTTACATGTTTATTTTTTTACTTTTACTTGATAATATTTAAAATTTACTATAGTGTCTAGTCGATTGCCACTTCTGAGTGATTAATAAGGTTTATTATTTTCCATTTCTCTAGCAACTTATCATTTAGTCTCCACTTCCTCCATCGTTTTCCTTCCCCATGTATTTCATCTCCACTTACTCGACTGTTTCCTCCTGTATTCCATCAGGACCACGTTTGGTGTTGATTCGAATTCCTCACAGTGAACAGCGAACACCTATCGACATCCTGATTAAACACAGTGAACATCGGACACCTATCAGTGTTCACCAGTAGTGAATGAGGCGATTTACTAACCGTAAGCCTTGGTGGAACTGGTTCACCCCTAGAATCTGGCTAATGTACCAGCCATTCATCAACATTTAGTTTTAAAGATTTTGCAACTTTATTAGTTGTATACTGTTTTGTTTTTTCTATGTTGAAGGCTTCTTTGAAAAAATAGAGATCCCTGATGTTTTACTTGTCCACAGTTGTGATAGGAGAACTAAGAGTCACCTCGGTCCTTATTCTTGGAATACCTGCTTCTCTCAGCCTCTGAACCTTTGTTTTGGGCCCACCTTCATGGAGCAGGTCATCTCTAGTTTTCTCCTCAGCCCTTTTCCTTTTTGTCAGTTTCTATATCCTTTAACTGTCTGCTTATTGGAAGGAGTCCTTCTTCACTAGTGGACTTAGAAGATCCCGTTATGGAGACTGTGGGCTTGGATCCCACTAATAGGCAGGGACAAGGACCCATGGGACCAACTAGATGTCTTAGCTTCAATTGATGAGCTCATTAGCACCCATTACTAGAGAACACACCTTTCTGATGATCCCAAGAAACCTGCTACCGACTCTTTTCCCCTTATTCCTCCCACTCCACCTTAGAACTGTCAGCCATTATACTTTGTTATTGGAAGAAGTAATCTATAGTCTGTACATGAGGGAGCTCCATTATCTCCTAGCCAGAGAGGTAGGAAGTTAGGTGGGAACATCCAACCAGTGGGCAGTCAACTTGGCGGACCTTCTACTTTACACAAGAGTTGCACTACTAAGAAGACGCACAGGGCTTGGAAGCCAAAACAAAAACATTCTAGACTTGTGCTTGGGATGGACATAGGACTCTCTGAAGCCTGCAATATGGCTCTTTGTGCCCTAGTTGGGAGGCTAGCTTACAAGGATAAATGTAAGCAGACATTGGAGGACTGGATAACAACCACTTGGATACCTATTCTAGGATATCTCCCAAAGGTCCACATACTCCAAAACGGGTGGCTAGGCTTCATTTCTAAGAACCCTGAGGAAACTGTTCACATCCTGGTTAAGTTCTGGGCATATGGGGGAGGGAGCCTAATTCTTAAGAGATGGAGTATCGACTTCAACCCATCTATGAATAACTTCAACTACAGACATATCTAGGTCCTTCTACCGGGACTCCCTCTTCAGCTTTGGAACCAACAAGCACTTGAACTCATTGGAACCTCCTTATGGAATTTCCTAAGGGTGGATACACTCTCTCTTGTTGCATCAGATAGAATAATGCAAAAGGTATTAGTGGAAATAGACATCCATGCTGGGCTGTTGGAGATGTTGGAGATAGAATGCAGGGGCCTTCTCATAGATTAACACCTAGACTACCTGGGTATCCCTTTTTGGCGCTCGTATTGTCGAAGAACAAACCATCTGAGAAGCGATTGCTCAAAGTTCCCTCGTACCATGACAGAGATGGACCCATAGGAGGAGATCGATTTTGATGGTTATGATACACAGCCAGACCCGATGGGAGTGAAATTTTTTCATCAGAGGAGGGACACAAGCACTGAACCACCAGATGACTCGCTTGTAGGTAAGATTAAAGTTTTATGTCCCTCGCTATACAATACTTTCTTTGTTCGGGAAAGGCTTACTATTAATTCGTTGGCTTCTTCTATTCTAAACCCTGAGCTTCTAGGGTCTATACCATTGGAGCTTGAATCCTCCTTATACCCCCCCCTTTCATCGCTTGGTCTTGTCCCCCTAAGCACCTCTATTACATCTTAGGTATCGGATGACCCGACACCAGTAGCCCCTGGCGAAGAACAAGACCCCACCACACTCCCAGGATTTTTTGAGTCGCCTCATTCTGAACATGATTTGGACAACCTGCTTTCTTCATTCACTCCAGCCTCCACCTCTCCTTTTGACTCCTGTCCCATCCCCACTTACCATGGTAAGACTTTTTTTCAACCCACTAACCACCTTGGTGACATTCTTTTTTCTTCAGGAGCGAGGTAGGCAACTGAGACTGATCCTTCTTGGTCCAGGGGTTTAGGTTTGGAGCTTTTGCCACTTAAAACTCGCAATACGTAAAAAGGCAGTCTCAAAGGCTTCAAGTTCGGCTTCAGAAGATATTGTTTTTGATCTAGGGGCACTTGGAGGATTAAAAGCCCTTACCCGAGCCAAATCATGATCCTCCTATCCCTCAATATTAGAGGGGTATGAGGACCCCTAAAACTTGATTCCATGCGATGACTCCTTGAGAAGACTCGTTCATCTGTTATTTTTCTCCAAGAAACACTTGTAGATGCGGCAGTAGCTAGAACTTTTCTATACTCTCTACGACCTGATTGGATGGTCTGTGCAACAAGCTCAGTAGGAAACTCGGGAGGACTCCTGGCCTCTTGGGATCCTACATTTTTTGATTTAACACCAGTGCTAAGTCTAGGAGGGATTTTACTCACTGGTACTTGCTTAGAACTAAAGACTAAGTTGACCTTGCTCAACATCTATGGATTGTGTGCTGATCGAAGATCCTTCTGGGAGAGACTAGATCATTTAGTCCTCTTGGCGGTAAAGGACCTCATCATAGCAGGAGGCTTGAACTTGATGACTAGCACTAAGGAGATTTGGGGAGAAAGGGAGAAAGAAGATCCATTATCGGATTTTTTCAAGCAACTATTCTCCAAAAATACTTTAGAGGACTTCAAGTCGACGGAGGTGCTGCCTACTTGGTAAAATTGGAGATCGGGTTCAGCTGGCATTCCAAAGAGACTTGATAGGTTTTTGGTGGCAGAAGGCTTGATTTCACCTAATTGAAATATTCGGGCCTGGGTAGGCCTATCTTTTCTCTTCGATCATGCCCCTATCTGCCTACAATTATGAGACAAAAGACCTAGGGAAAAATACCCATTTAAGTTTAATCCTTCTTGGATGATGGAGGATTCTTTTGATCATATAGTAAGATCAGTGTGGCCTGATACCTCCCTTATGATACCAGGGGACACTCAAGGAAATCTGGAGAGAAAACGTACTCGTTTAAAATCCAACTCTATAATTTGGTTAAAAGAAAAAAATACCAAGGAAAAAACAGAGATGTGTAGAATAGAATGTGAATTGGAGGAACTACACCAGCTGAAGCCACAAGATGCCTGGCTTGTTGAATTCAATTTTAAAGTGAATTGTTTAGAGGAAGCCCGCAATAAAATCCTCCGAGAGGAAGAAGATAGATGGTGGTTGAAGAGTAGAGTGTTATGGCTTGCCAATGGAGATAAAAACATCCATTTCTTCCACCGATTTGCAAGTTACTGCAGGAATAACATTTTTATGTGGGAAATAGAGGAAGATGATGGGAGGCTTCATAAACAAACAGAAGACATCAAACAGGCGAATTTTAATCACTTTAAATATTTTTACCAATAAGTGAATGCATCCAACCTTATTGCTCAGATTGAAACAACCAGACTCTTCCCAAGAATGGTAATTGATGAAGATGCAAGAGCCCTAGAAACTCCTTGCACAAAGGAGAAAATTTTAGAGGTGATCAAAGGCTTCACAAAATAAATAGCCCGGGTCTCGATGGGTGGTCTGTGGAACTATACCTCCATTACTTTGATTTAATGGGACATGAGTTGCTGGACGTCGTCGAGGATTTGAGAACCAAAGGGATTGTAAAAAGAAAAACTAAATAACCCTTTTATTGTTCTGATCCCAAAAACAAATCATCCCCGACAATTTGCGGAATATTGCCCCATTTCTCTTTGTAATCTTTGCTACAAGATTATTTCCAAGATCATAGCCAGAAGGATTCACCCCATCCTCTCCCGGGCATTGTCAGACGAACAACTTAGTTTCCTAAATTGGAGACAAAGTCTCGATGCTATTGGAATCGCATAGGAATGCATTCACAATATAAAGACAAAAAATCTCCAAGCCATCCTCCTAAAACTAGACCTCAAAAAGGCTTTTGATTGTATCAATTGGAATTTTTTGCACCTCCTCCTACTACAGTGTGGTTTTGGGGTGGTCACCACGAATTGGGTGAATGGATGTATTTCCTCGACCATCTTTGTTGTTTTGATCAATGGGGAAGCAACCAAAGTCTTTCGCTGTGAGAGAGGGCTTCGACAAGGCTGCCCCCTGTCGACCCTTCTTTTCATCCTGGTCTTGGAGAGTCTTAGTATTTTGTTAAAAAAAATTCAAGGGGAAGGCAACATGACATCGATTAGAGTCTCAAGACTGATACAGATTCTGCATCTACTCTTCATTGATGACGCAATCATCATGACCACTGCAAACTTGTCTAAATGGATAGAGATTTACAAACTCATTAACACTTTCTTCTATGTTTCAGGTCTAAAGATCAACTACCTAAAGTCAACTTTCTTGGCTACAAGAGCTAGGGACGAGATCTTGACTAAATTAAATTTGTTATTTGGCATCGACACTCGAGATCTAGCGGAAGGGTTCAGCTACCTAGGATTCCACATCAAACCAACCAACTATATTGCAAAGGACTGGAGATGGTTGATTGAAAAGTTCAAACATAGAATCCTTCACTGGTGTAATAGAATGTTAACGCTGGGACGCAGATACATTTTAATCAAGGCTGTCTTGGAAAGCCTTCCTGTGTACTGGATGGCCCTGGCACACATTCCTCTATCTGTTCTAAAGAATCTTCGACAGCTGATTTTCACCTTCCTCTGGAATGGCAACAAATAGAACATAGGCTACCATCTTTGCAGGTGGGAGACAGTTTCAAAACCCAAATCGTTGGGAGGTTGGGGCTTGAGAAACTTGCTTATTTTTTATAGGGCGTTATCGATGAACACACTCTGGAGAATTTTGATGGTTCCGGGATTATGGAGCAAGGTAATAAAAGAAAAATACATTTCTCATCAACCAGTTCACGATTGGGTCAAATCATCCTCGACATCTCCTCTGAGAGGCTCACAAATGTGGAAACACCTCTTAAAATTGATCCCGATCTTACTACAGTGGATAGCGTTGTTACCTGGCACCATATCATTGACTGAAATTGGACAGGATAGCATCATGGGAATGGGAAACAAGTCCATGCTTTCCCCTTTGCTTCTAGACCGATTACACGGAAAGGATGATTTTTTTTTGTTTCAAATAAAAAAATCTCATTGTCGTGGACTAATAGGAGAAAATTGGATAAATGGCTCTATAGTGGAGCTCGATTGTGATCTTGAGGAAGAATGGGATCGATTCATGCAGAATTTAACAGGAGTAGGTATCTGCCTCCAAGAGCAACCAGATTCCCTTATCTGGATGGAAGGGGACAAAGCATGCAAGTTCTCTGTCAAAAATGCATACCTTGCAATTGCTGCCAAGCTCTAGAAAAAATAAGATGAAGCATGGCAGGAAAAACTATGGAAGTGGGATTGCCCCATGAATATCAAGCTTTTTATTTGGCTTCTCACAGAGAACAAAATCCTAGTTTGGGAAAATCTTCAGACTCGAGGCTGGGCGTGACCTAACTGGTGCATTCTGTGCAAACTAGATTGTGAAACTGTTCTTCATCTTTTTGTGAATTGCAAGTTTACCCACGTTGTCTGGCTACAAGTTGTACACGCTTTAATTCTTCCTAAGAACTGGATAGGGACCTCGGTGAGCCATTGCTTCAACACTTGGCATTCTACTTACCAATCCTATCCTACGATGCCAGCGCATCTTTGCTAGAACATTTGGACTGTTAGAAATGAAACAACCTTTGAAGAGAGGCTCCCATCGACTCTTTGGGTGGTCAACAACATCTTAGCAGTGGTGGCCACTCTTGGATTTCAAGCAAAAGATCACCCCACTCACAAAATCAATGTAACCCTTCCAACTGATAGAGTCATCACCTGGTTTGACGGAGCTGCCCAACAAGGAGGTAATCTCTGTGGGGCGGGGGGAAATCCTCTTAAACTTTCATTCTATTATCCATTGGACCCTCAATTGTGGGCAAGGCACTAATACTAAGGCATAACTTATGGGGGCATGGGCATCACTCATCTTGGCACAAAGACTGGATATCAATGATATGCGATTACTTGGTGATTCCAAAGTCATTATTGACTGGCTCAACGGGAAGGCCGATCTCTAGGCGGCTGCTTTGGAATGATGGAAAGAAAGAACTATAGAAGCATCAAGGCACATAAAGAGTCTTTCTTTCTCTCACATCTAAAGAGAAGACAACAGAGATGCATACACCTTGTCAAAACATGCGCTAGCAATGCCCCTTGGTCATTTAAGATATTCCCAGTGGGAGGACAACAACAAGGGGCCCCCTTTCTTGCTAAATCTTTGAAGAAGCGACTACATGAAATCAATTTTCTGATATCTTTTTTACATTAGTATTGATACACCTTCAGAACTAAGGCAGGAAGATTATTGGATTTGGATAAGAAGTTATCCTAGTTAATTACAATTTGATAAGAAAGAAGCTTCATCATAAAAATTATGATTTGATATGGCTATCGTATGTAAACTTTTATATCTTTTTGAATGACGATAATGATGATTAACATCCACTATAAAATGAAGAGGTACTTCGTTAATCTATTTTTTTCTTAAATGATACACACATAAATGTAGTTAAATATAACAAACACAGATAGTAAAAGTTGAAAAGAAAAATTCTTAATTAGATTTTTATTTTTTAATTTAAAAATAAAAATAAAAATATTGTTTACCTTTTGATCATGCTAATAAAAGTAAATATGCCATGCCAAAGTAAATGTTGCCGACATGAGTAAAAGTTGAAAAGAAAAATTCTTAATCAGTTTTTTTTTTTAATTTAAAATTATAAATATAAATATTGTTTTACGTTTTGATCATACTAATACTAATAAAAGTAAATATGCCATGCCAAAGTAAAAGTTGCTTGGTTTTTCGTAGCCTGGAAAGATAAAATATATATCAATCATGTTTGGAATTTCAAATTTATTTGAAAAAAGATATGGTTTAGAATTTCAAATTGTAAAGGGATAATTTGTTGATCATTGTTTGTTTCTTAGATAGTTATACTAACAATTTTATTTTTCTATTAAAATAAAGTCAATAAATAATAGCAATCAAAAATTTGTAACAAACATTTATTAGTGAAAAAAATTATAAAAATAAATTACAGCGGTTAAAATTAAAATGAAAGGAATCCTCTGTACAGTCTGTCATGGCAGTAGGTTATATAATAAAGTTTAAGTAAATTATATATTTATTAAAAATTATTAAGGAATTTCTTTTTTTCATTTTTATGAATTAGGTTAACTGGTAAATAGATTTTTTTTTCAGCTAAAAAAATGAGACTGAATCTGATTAGACTTTAAAGAGTAGTTTGAATTTCGCATGAATTAAAATTCTATGTATTTCAAAACTTTATCCCAAATTTTTTACCCCTTCTTAAATCAATTTTGATACTCGATCAAAGTTCTAAATTGACAAAAAAATTTAAAACTACACAGCTAAAAAACCCACCCAAAAAATAACTAAGAAAAAAAAATTGTTTCGTAGTTAGCCCACTCCCATCTCTATTACAGTCCACACGGCACAGCACGGAAACTCATGAACGCCGAAAGGCGATGCTAAAGCGTAATTAAATCTTCTGTATTTCAAATGTTAAATAAAATAAAATTTAAATTAAATTAAATCTTTTAGATTTCAAATGTTCAATAAAGTTAAATATAAATGAAATTAAATCTTCCAGTGATACAACAAATTTTAATATACCAAATTAGGGTTTGACATAACTCATCCATCAGTTCGTTGCGGTTAGAATGGCGGGCTGCCTATATGAAAGGAAATAGATACACCGTTTTGGCTAAAACGAGCAGTCAAAACAATGACAACCCTAAAGCTCGCAGATATCGAGAGCAATGACAACCCTAAAGCTCGCAGATATAGAGAGCTCGCTTCAATATCCTCTGGGTGTTCTTCTTCGTTTGCAATTCAAGAAGCTCCAACACTTAATCGCTAAGGATATACGCTGCGGATACACGTTTGCAATTCAAGAAGCTCCAACACTTAATACACGTTTTTAGGAAAATAAGAAACGTGGGTGCGGTAGACAGCTCAACACTTAATACACGTTTTTAGGAAAATAAGAAACGTGGGTGCGGTAGACAGCTGAAACGCGGGGCAATAGAGAATGGGTGGAAAACTGAAACGCACGAATAGTTGAGAAAATCCAGTTGAGAAAATCTGTGGTGAAAATGA
>ML797881.1:0-32477 GCA_009831015.1 Picea engelmannii
GCCATACTTCTAGTCCCAAGTAATAATGCATTAGACCAAGATCTTTCATGTCAAACTCATAAGCTAGTTCCTTTTTGCATTGGATGATGAGAGACTCTTCACCTGTTAGGAATAGATCATTGACATATAGTAGTAGAATCACAGGTGCATTGTTCATGACTTTGTAGTAAATATTTGGATCTACATGACTTTTGGAGAAACCAAGTCTCATTAGGTAACTGTCTATTCTGGCATACCAAGCTCTTGGAGCTTGCTTGAGTCCATATAAATCTTTATTTAGTCTGCAAACATGAGTGTCTCTGGAATGTACTTCAAACCCTTGAGGTTGTTCAATGTATACTTCTTCTTTGATTGCTCCATTGAGGAAAGTTGTCTTTACAGACATCTGATGTAAACTCCATCCCATGGAAGCTGTTATCAGATAAATCGATAGGTGCAGACACTAACAGATCTCCCTAGATCCACCTGGATCTAGAACAAAACAAGATAGGACATGACTCTTTCCCTAAGTTGTAGTCATTGAATCTACTAATAAGAAGGAATGAGTGACATACCTTTATATCGCTTCCTTAGGTCTCTGTTGTTCCCGCTTCGCTCCAGTGCTCTTGTGAAATCGGGTCCAAGACAACACAAACCAACCAAAGTGAAGATAGCAAAGTATATTTAATGTCAACCTATGCATATGATCGAGTTATGCACTAAAATAAGAGTGATTTTATGGGAAAGGGGCATGTCGCTGTATTATATTAAATGAAAGTAGAAGATACAACCGGACTGTCTTGATGTCACAAGCTTCCTTTCAGTGACCCTTGGTTCCAACACACACACTTGCTCTACATTTACATGAAGAAGGTTCGATACATCTTGATAGACCAAAAAGAGTCTCCAAGCTTCTATCCAAGCAGGGTCCTTCACACAATTCTTTCACCAATTCTTCATTCAATCTTGCTTAACCTTTTCCATGAGAAACCCTTCAATATATAAGAGAAGGAGAGATGGTTACATGGATGAGGATGATCCCACCAAATCTGAGAAGTCAGCAGGATGCCAACCATGTGAATGCCAACTCATTTTCTAGAAGATTCCCTTCTAGAACCTTCGTGACCTCTTCTCTTTTCCAAGATTAAAAACAGGTTCACACCCTATCTATAGAGCAGACTGCGAATAGTTCACACCCCAAGTGTGGGTTGCCTGCGAGAATGGAGGATTTTCACACCTTGTAATATAGGCAGCTTGCGACCTCATCTTAAAAATGTGTTTTTGGAAGAAGACAATAGTCACTTTTCTCAGGCAAAAAGTCCTTATGGGAGCCTGAGTACATCACTAGTAGAGACATCACCAGAGTGACCAAAATCATGTGTAACATAATGCCCCCCAAAGTATGAGGCCGGAATTTGTGACAACCAAAATACTTTGTAAACTGTGTGTGTGTGTCAGAAACAAGGAGCGCACCTAATCGGAAACCTGTAAACAACCAAGCATCTGTAGAATATAATACCAGTTCTGAGGTAGGCATTCCCATGTTCAGATCAAAAATGAATGGAATCATAAATGTAAGTCATGGCCACGAATCATACACCATGGATCCATGTTGTCAAAAATGCTACATAGCCACCAGGAATAAACTGTGGATCTATGTGAGAAGACTTGAATTACGACATAGCCACGCGACATACAAAGTGGATCTATATGTTGATACAAATCATACATACTCCATCGCGGCCTGGATAAAAAAGATAAGACCCAGGGTCTTCAATCCCGTCACCTTAAAGTATGAATCTAGCCATGTGATTACATGTGCTGAAGTCAAACATGGTAGAAACCACTTGATTACCGGTCGTTGATGAAAACCGTTAACAAGTGCGAGGGAAATCACCATTGATGTCAATGACTCCCAAGGTACCGAAGTACAATCCGAACGAATGCGAATGAATGAGCTGAAGTCGAACACTCGACGGAATCTCTCGATCAGGGATCAATGATGTGAAGCCCTTGTCGAAAGCGAAGAAACCTGCCATTAAGGCATGTAGGTTCCAAGGTACTAAATGATTTCTAAGTCTCATTTCCGGATAATGAGTTGGAGTAAAAAAAACAAGAGTCGTCACAGGAGGGCCTTGATGTATCCCCCATCAATGACATGAAATAAGTAACATATTTTGAGGATGAAACAAAGTATGAAGACAGGTCGAAACGGACACAGGGAAGGCCGACATAGTAAGAATGGACAACTGCAGATGGCCGACTCAATAGAGGGCTTGTTTGGACTTCTCTTGAACATAAGAACGACATGACCAAGGACTTGGCAGCACTGACTCAAAGACGACCCAAGATATGAACTTGTAGCAAGTCGAACGAGAGACAAATGGATTTCCCAAACCGGATTCAAATGACGAATAGGGGGTGTCATGTTCAAGAGCGACGCTTACTGCCATTAACACAAATATGAAAACATATCCCTTTCCCAAAATTCCCCCCACCATTTCTGGCGAGTACCTCTTTATTTTTACACAAGCTTGAGAAGGATAACATATGCTTGTCGATGTAAGCTCATCCTTCGGATGAGTCCCTCAGAGTATATTTAACGAACCCTAGGAAGGAGTGGCTCGGTCCCATATGGGCCTTTCGATGTTTGTTTTACGAGTCCAAAGAAAGAAAACTCAGGAGTTTTTCATGTTTTGAGAGTCTGAAAAACACTTAAAGAGAACTCTCCCAGTTCCTTTTTCGTAAATAAGTTTGACGAGACCGAAAAAGTCATAAACTATCGCCCGTTGAACGTTTTCTTCAGATACTTTAACGAGCGTGAAAAGAACAAGATCGCTCGACAATCTTTTCATTTTTTATGGAGCGTGAAAAGAGCTTAAAGGATACTCCCTTAGGTTCGTCGTTTTTGTGTTACCGTGACGAGTATGAAAAGACGAGAAAAAGTATACTTTGTTACGTTCTCATATATTTTCGAGCGCGAGAACGAACGAAGACTGAGCTCGAGGTTTTGCCTACAAAAACCCTAAAAAAGTAGTCGTACATGCGACAAAAAGAAAAAACACTCGTACCCCCTCGTTCGAACTTCGAAGTGGCTATATCTGCAAAAAACCATACTCATAAGGCTATTAGGGCATTAGGTTTTTATAAGCAAAGCAATAAAAATAATATAAAAAACCAATAATAAATGGTAAAAAGTGAATAAATATAGGTGAAAAGGACTTTTTACCATTTCATTGTGATTTTGCCAAAAACTTGTCCAACATACCTCATTTTCCCCCAAATTTCTTTGCTCAATTGCGGGAGGCACAAGCTATCATTCGGTGAACCGTTTCAGCCAATGAGGTAAGCTCTTGATCCTTCAACTTTTCCATGGTTTATTTTTGGGTTTTATTGGCAATTTTTTAGGTTTTGAGTCCATTTTAGGGTCGGAACATGCGCCCAAGTATTCTCGCAGGTGGGCCTTGCGGGACCTGCGAGAATATAGGATTCTCGCAGGTGGCCTTCAGGGCACCTACAAGAATCTCGCACTGTGCAAAAGGCTCACCTGCAGGGGCCAAAAAATGGATTTTGAAGTAAGGTTTTGCTCAATAAAAATTATGCAAGAGTTTAAAACAAGTTGCCGACTCTGCTCTCATGGCTCTTTTGCAGGTGTTTGACCATCACAATGTTGGAATGGAGAGAAAGGGAACACGAGGAGGATGATTCCATTGCCGGGAATGACCCTGGTACAGTCGCTGCCCTCCGGGACTATGGGATATTGAAATTTTTTAGGATTCTAGGCATGAGAGCCCAACTCAGGTTGTTGGAATACCTGGTCCACATGTGGGATGTGGATCAACATTTATTTCACGTGGGTGTCCATATGCTGACCCTAGATATCAAGGATATCTATTTTCTAACGGGGTTGTCACGACGTGGATACCATGCTAGTTTGACCGGAGGTAGAGGCGATGGACTTCCCATGAGCGAATATTGTCGCCAATACTGTGTTCCCAAGGCAGAGAGAAGCAAGGGTAAGGTTTCCATTTGGGGGGTCTGAGATTTGACCCTGCCGACCATCTTGTTTACTATTGCATGCATGGCTGGGAGCGTGGCTTTGCACATGGCTCTCCAGAGCTATTTCCAACACGCCATAGAGTGCACAGAGCCTCGGGTCTTCAACTGGTCGCATGCAGTTCCCCGCAGTATGAAGAGACAATTGAAGAAGTGCATAAAGGGTGACTTGAAGCTGTTTGTGTACATATCACTTTGGGTGTTATTCTTCCTCGAGAGGGTCCCACTGTTGCGACTACAGGTTGATTGGGGTTTACTGGCCCCAAAGGATCCGAGGATGTTGAGGTGGTGCAACCTCATGGCTTGACACGTAGCAGGGCCCATAATCAAGTATAATGATTCATTTTTTGTCTGGTTGAGGCCCTAGATGCCGATGATTGACGACTATGCATATGCTGGTATGGATTTTCGAGGGGATCCGGATTTGGCCCTGCCTGAGGATGCTTAATGGGGTGACTTAGGTAAGAAGTACACATTTTGTTCCTTTTAAATGTTTTTGTAATTTTTATCATATGAAATGTTTTTGTGTTTATCCAAGAACTAATCCAAAAATTTCTTTTTGATGACACAGATGTAGGGCCGTATCGACCTCCAGGAACGTCTCCTATTTAACGACAAGGAGAGGCGGCTCCAACGGCGAGATGGGATGCTGAAGACTACGAGGCAGTGGAACAAAACTTAGAGGGGTTGACAGCAGACGTTCCAGATATTGATATTAGGGAGATCCCGAGACGTTACCAGCACCATACTGTAGGCGTGTCTGAGTCTCTCAGTTGATTGCTTCGTAGGGTAGCCCGAGCAGTTGTGTGTTATCATGAGTGTCATCCGTGACGCTATTTTGTAAAAGCTATGGGCTTTGTATTTTGAGAGTTTGATCCTTGGACAGAAACTTTTTGTAAAAACTTTTGATCGTTATATATATATATATATATATATATATATATATATATATACGACTTCTACCAGCTTATCTTGTGTTGTGTTATACATGTAATGTGTGATTGGTTTATAAATGTCCCAAATGTCTGTCTAACACATAGTTAGCTAAAGCATCAGTCAATGTATTTAGACATCTAGGAACGTGTTGATATTCAATGTAATCAAAATAATGTTCCAAGAGGCGAATTCGTAAATATAACCATAATAAAGTAGGACTTCGAATATCATAGACATTACTTAGCTATAGTACTACTAGCTATGAATCGAGTCGTATAACCAGGTGGCAGATATCGAGCGAAATAGAATCAATCAACAATTCGATGATGGCGCTATATTCCACAATATTATTGGTTGCACGACCGAGGAACACACCTCGCAGACTGATAAGTTCATTTGTA
This sequence comes from Picea engelmannii, assembly GCA_009831015.1. Classification (NCBI taxonomy): domain Eukaryota; kingdom Viridiplantae; phylum Streptophyta; class Pinopsida; order Pinales; family Pinaceae; genus Picea; species Picea engelmannii. Next base: position 5,373 of record ML797881.1, read on the forward strand.
GGTGCGTAAATTGCCCATGCAGTAGAAGCAAGATTCTGAGTACTACGACTAGCGCCATCGACGAAACCAATGTGGGGTAGTGAAGACTCCGACATCTGGAAACCAAGCACAACGTAAGATAAGTGGTCGGGGGCAGAGACCAAATAACGAGAAAGCATACTAAAGTAACACACAAAAAGTATGATACAATAAAATACAAGCACTCATGCACAGGTGATCTTAGGCATAGTACTTCTTTAAGTACAACCCATTTCTGGGTTCACTCAAAGGGATACCGTCGTAGTCCACCAACTCTCCAAAACTCGTCTGATGATATAAGGACCTTGCCACATAGCTTCAAATTTTCTGGCTCCTAGCATATCCCGATCTTGTTCGTAAAGGAGAACCAGATCACCTTCGGAGAAAACGCGTGGCCTGACATGTTTGTCATATTGGGCTTTGACACATTTCTTCTGGGCTTTTATAACTAAGGTGTCATCGCGATGAGTTTCATCTAATTGCATAAGATACAACAGACGTTCTTCTTCGGCAGAAGTGTTTGGGAGAAGTTTGATGGCTAGTTTTAGGGAGGGTATCTCACATTCAATCGACAAGATGGCTTCTAGACCATAGACTAACTGGAATGGTGTAAACCCTGTAGCAGACTTAATGGATGTACGGTAAGCCCATAATGCTAAAAACAACATCGTGTGCCAACTCATTCTGTGAGTCCCTATCATTCGTCGAAGCATGGTAATGGGGACCTTGTTTATTGCTTCAACTTGGCCGTTGGCTTGTGGGTAATAGGGTGTTGAGTTTTCATGGCGAAGACCCAAATTTTTAGTGAGTTCAGACATCATGAAGTTTCTAAAGTGGCTACCGTGGTCATTAATAATAGGCTGAGGAACACCAAAACGAGCAATGATGTGATTGAATATGAATAATGTTGCAGTCTTTCCGGTATTATCGAATGTTGGCATCGCCTCGACCCATTTCGTAAAATAATCTATGGCTACAATAATGTATCCATGCCCCCCGACTGAGTGAGGGTGACATGTCCTGAAATTGATACCCCATTTCACAAAAGGACCCACGGAGACTACAGGCTATAGAGGAGCAGGGTGTGAACGTATTTTATTGTTGTAGGTTTGGCAAGCATGACATTTTTGGACAACAATTATACAATCGTTGAATAAAAAAGGCCAAAAATACCTTGCCCGTAAGATTTTCTGGGCAGTAGCATACCTAGACATGTGACCACCACAGGCTCCAGAATGGCAGTCATTCAGGGCTTTCTCAGCTTCGTCAAACGTGAGGCAGTGTCGAAAAATGGAGTCAATCCCACGACGATAAAGAGTATCACCGAGGATAATATACTGACGAGCTTGGTAGCATATTCGACGGCGGTCAGTGCTAGACAAATTGGGCTGGAAATTCTGGGTCTGGAGATATATGATGATATCTCCGTACCAAAGGTTATCATAACTGATCAAGAAAATGGATTCATCGAGTAATGAATCTTCTACTACTTTTTTTGTCTCAGAGTAGGGAAGGTCGCATATCAAATCGACAAACACCAATGATTTCTTGGACTTAGCGCGTTCGAATTCTAAGTCAAAATCCTGGAGTATTACAATCCATTTGGAGTATTTTCCCCCTAGCAATTGACGTGTAAGAATGTGCTGCATAGGATTGCAGTTAGAAATCACCATAGTTTTGCGTAAAAGGATATAGTGTCGGAAACGCTGAATAGCTTGGACTGCTGCCAAGGCCAGTTTTTCAACATGTAAATACTTGGTTTCGGTAGTCGTGAGACTTCGACTCAAGTAATAAATGACATGTTCGTCATGAGAGTCATCCTCCTGGACGAGAACCATAGCGATGGTATAGTCCGAGGCTGCGAGGTATAGGAAATAATCCTGACTGTAATCAGGTGGGAAGAGTAGAGGGGTACGTGTCAAAGACAGCTTCAAAGCTTTGAAAGCTTTGTTGGCAGTGGTATCCCATACGAACTCAAAACCTTTCTTGAGCAGTTGCGTAAATCCAAGAGTTAGCTCATCATAGTTTGGGATTAAACGACGGAGAAAGTTTGCCTTCCCTTACAAACTTTGTAACTGGCGAAGTGAGGAAGGGGGAGGGAGATTGAGAATCACCTCGACCTTCAAAGGATCTACCCTGATCCCTTGACATGAAACAATAAAGCCCAGAAGTCAGCCGGATTCTACGTAGAAAACACATTTGTGGGGATTCAAGCGTATATGGTAAAACTGACATCGAAGGAAAATGGCACGAAGGTGTATTGGATGATCTACACGATGCATGGAATGAGCGGGTAAGTCATCAAGATATGCATGTACAATGTGCTTTATGTCATGAAAGGTGTAAGACATAGCACGTTGAAAAGTTGCATCGACATTCTTTAAACCGAATGGAAGTTTTCGATAGGTGAAAGTGCTCCAAGGACAAATAAAAGTGGTCTTGTGTTGGTCTGCGGGTACGATATTGATTTGATTATATCCAGAGAAACTGTCCATCAGAGAGAAGATTTCACTTCCGACACAATCGTCGACGATTTGGTCAATGAAGGGGGTAGGAAAGTTGTCTTTAGGACAAGCTTTGTTAATGTCCCTATAATCAATGCACACGCGGATTGTGCCTTGTTTCTTGTCAATCAGAACAAGATTGGAAACCCAGTCAGTTAGAGCCACCGGGTAAATGAAGCCAACCTTAAGATGTTTCTCAACTTCAAGCTTGATGGTGGATGATTTACGTGGGTGGACTGGACAAAGTCGTTGTCAGACGGGTTTAGCGCCCAGGTATGTCTTAATTTCATGTACCACAATGTTGGGGTCAATACCCGACATTTCTTCATAGCTCCACGCAAAGACGTCACAAAATTCTTGGAATAGAGACTTGTAGGTGACCACTTCGTCATGGGAACACGAAGCTCCGATATGCACATTTTTGACAATTCCAGGTTTTATGGATATGTCGAGGGGGAGGGTGGGTGAGATGTTACTTAAGTTCCCTTCGTAGAACAGATCGTGTGTAGACTTGGGAATAGTAGAAATGACGACAACGGTCGATGGGGTCGAGATCTGTTGGTAACCCTCGATGGTGTGTTGTTCTGGGAAGAGGATGGAACGATGATGTCCATCGTCCCAAGGGGTGTCTTCCATTAACATAATAGACATAATCAACTCATTCGTGGGAAAAATGAAGCGGAATGGATCCGGAGATAAATCACCAAGGGAGGGGGTAGAAGGGGTTGCCGATTGAATGGCTTGATAAGCGGATTTGACCGGACTCAAAGGCATTTCATCGCCATAATGAAGATGATCGCTGAGCTTGGGTGCCATCCATGGGTAATAAGACACAGGGGTTCCGTGAACAGAGGTGGAGATCATGTTGATCGAGGCGATAAACGGATGTGAAACATCGGGTGGTGGGATGGGGAAAGTACCCATCAAAGAGGAATCTTTAAGAAGACCCACACTGACGTTCTCATATCCAGGGAGGGTTTTTGCGATGAAAGGTACGTTGTTGGTACGTGCATTAGAGTCAAAGAAGGCCAATTGGTCTACGGTAACTACTTTTCCTTGATGTGGGAAACACACGACACAGAAAAGAGTGGACACAACTGCACGCATGGAATTGATCCAGCTACGACCAAGTAGAAGCTTGTAATTGAGAGGAGCGTCAAAGACCTTCACTTCAACTTTGACCATTTTTCCTTCTAACGTAATAGGCAACGAAGGGAGGACACCGTAAGGCTTAAAACCAGAGCCATTGAAGGATTTGAGCATGTTGTGGGATTTAGTCAAAGGAGGAGAGCCGATGGCTTTCCAGCAAGTAATAGACATGACACACATCGAGGCACCCTCATCAATAATTGTTCTACAAATGTTTTTGTGGGAGACAATAACTTGTATTTGGAATGTGAGTTGAGGGGGTAACCTTGGAATGTGATCTTCCAAGTAAAAAATTATTAAATTTGCATCCATAGGGTCAATTCCACCAATAGCTTTCAACAGTGCCTTCTGTTGTATAATACAACTTTGAAGGACTTCGAGGGATGACATCGTAGACGGTGCTTGGGCCAGATCTTCGACAATACTGTATTTCTGAGCGGCACGTGCATGAGGATTGAAAGACGATTTTCAAACAACACCCTTTGGAGGAGGGCAGAGGACTGTATCTAGGCTCGGTCGTTCGAGATGAAGAGGACCATTGGTAGGTGGAGTCGTGGGAGATGGTTGGACCAACTAAGGAGGTATTACATCAACCTTCTCTTTGGAGGATTAATAATCTTTGGCTCGAGTGGTAAGTGTGATGTCATTCTTCTTTGACTCACCTGTACACATTAAGACATAGGATGTATTAGAGGGGGAAGGTTGGTCATGAATGACCAATTGGGCCTGTTGTTGAGAAGGGAAGGGTTTTGACAATATGGCCGGAGTGTGTGGTTTCGGGGTCCCTTGAAGGAACTTAGTAACCTCGGCTCATCTTGGACAATCCTTAGTGTTGTGATCATCACCATAGATAAGACAAGGGTATCAGGGTTTGCACTTATCCCTATCGTCAACAGGTTGTGTCTTGGTTTTCTCAGTTTGCGGATTATTTTTATCCTCCTTGTTCTTACCCTTTCCTTTTTTGGATTTATTTTTGCTGGCGGGGGTAGATTGAACACAACTTACCTCAGAAGTCTTGCCGGTGGGAGGGGTAGGAGACGGTGCATTTTGAACATTAGAAGAAATGGATTTGGGGTTGTCGTTGGAGGTTTGGATGGAATGAGGTTGGGCATGGAAAGTGCCAATGACACGGTCAGTTGCATGAGAAGCAGCAAGAGTAGTTGAAGTAGCAGAAGTAGAAGGACGAGGTACGTCAGGGAGTAAGTCGTAAAGAGTACCCGTTTGGGAGTAAACAAGGTTGAGGTATTGAGCGCGACTGATTTCCTGTTCTTCTATGGCAACTCCACCCATGGTGATGTCACGAGAGATGTCATCCACGAATGATTTCATGAACCACTCTGCCAGCAACTGATCAGGAAATTCGAGTTTGATGAGATATCATCTCCGTTACCACTGATGAATGTGATCAGAAATATGAGTGGGTTTGGTTTGTTTGAAAGGACTCAAAATTTTGGTTCCCATTTCGTAGTGGATCGGTAACTAGTAGTGGGTCAGGAAAGCCATAGCGAGGGTGTTGAATTCGGTGAAGAAGTCTCATGGTAATTCTATATACCACTTCGTGGAAGAACCTGTGAGGGTCCGCTGAAAAAGGCGTAAATGAATAGAGTCATCCATCAAGGAGTTGGATGAGCACTAGAGGTGAAAAGTCATTACATGATTGTTCGGGTCCTCTTCTGGTTTACCATTGAATTTAGGGATATCAGATGGTAGTTTGGCCTGTATAGCAGGCCATTGAGGAGAGTGACGAATCAGATCATTTAAAATTATTGATAGATCCGGGAGGTCCAGGGTGACTAGGAACGGTAACTGTCTATTCGCATGTGCGTACTGGTGACTTTGGGGAGGGAGTCCCATCAGTAAACCAGTGGGACCATAAGTAGTTTGCATATAATGAAAAGATCTGGGCAGATTCGATTGTTGGTGTGGAGGCAAGTAATTCATAGGGTTGTACCCTTGAACAGGGGTGTGGGGTAGAGCATTCGAGCCCCAAATAGGATAAGACGTACCTGGATAGGGTTGGGCTATACTAGGGGGTATGTTGGAGCTAGCTTGAGGCTGTTGCCCCCCAGTCGAGTGAGGATTATGTTGAATAAGATAATTCCAATACTGGGCCAAGGATGGAGGTATGTTTTGTCCATAGGGTGGGTTAGGTGGGGGTTTCCCTCCAATCAATGGTTGCGTCCCAATTGGGATTTGTCCTGCAAAAGGGGGTTGGGTTTGGCCTCCTTGGTGAAATTGTCCACCAACAAGAATCTGGTAATTAGGTGTGAAAGACGGGATGGTGCCACTAGGATTAGTGCCTCCAATAGAGGATGGAAGAGGTCCTCTGAAAGGGGGTCGAGGAAGTGTCAGAATGAAACCGAGAACGAGATGGTGCCCAGAAGGAGTGGAAACGCCAAGAGTCCAAGATGTGATTTGTGTAGGAGCGGGAATAGAAGCATTCAACGCATGAGATCCGGGCGGAAGCGTTGGGGTGAATCTAGGAGAAAGCAGCGTGCCAATGGGGGCTTGGCTGGCCGCTGTAGTCCTGGTGCGAGGACTCGTAGTATCTGGGACCATTGTGTAACAGACCGTTCGTAGGGGGATAGTCAAGATGTGGTCGACTGGTAGAGCATCTGTACCAGGAAAATAATATGTAGTAGTAAAATGTATTGCATCTGGATTAGATGTTTCGGGTAACTCAGGTGTGACGATGATATCAACGCCTGCTCCTGAGCCAAAGAGATCCCGTCTAAAAATGCCAGTAGTCCAAAAAGGATCCTAACCCTCAGATCCTGTGAAAGGTCCGGTTGGTAATCCAGAAGATTGAACAACTACTTCTCTGAAAGAATTCACTTGAACAATACGTCTCTCAGATTCGGGAGGAAGTCAAAAGTCCTCTCGAGAATTGGTAATTCATAACCATTCTAGAGAGTTAGTCCTTTCCACTTGTGGAGTGGCAACGTCTTGGACTTCACTCTGTTGAGGAGAGCCCTCCAGTGAGTTGGTAGGCAAGGGTTGAGAACTTTCCAGATCTTCTGGGGGTAGGCCTTGCATTCTACGTGAACGACATGGAGGGTCAATTGTGATCGAGTTAGAATCTTACGAAAGAATTTCTATGGCCAACTTGGGTAAACAAACAATATGCGCTAGTAAAATCTAGAAAGAAAAACCACGCAAACAAGACCTTCCAATTCCGAAGTTACTAGTTGGTGATGAAATCAAACGTCGCGATGACGAGACAAGAAGGGGCTGGGATAGGGTGGAAAAGTTATGTTGACGAACTGCTTAACGGACTTATGCCCTGGTGCAAGCTCCCACACATAATCGTGGGTATACCCTCTAAGGAGCCTGAGTGAGTCTGGCCAACATCGATTCCAGGTACCGTGAAGACTTACCCCTTCACAGTCACCTTGTGTAAGACCCTAAGAAGGTAGGCTACTAAGGTTACCACCAACAACAATGATGCCTGGGGGAATAGTCGACAACCCGTTCCACATGCAAGGGCAGGGTATCTAGCCCAAAATCAACTTGAGAGGCTTCCACTCATCATTGTGGGTATACATTCAAGTGATCCCTGTAATACGTGCAATCTCTACACCGATATCAACAAAGCAGGGTGAGTAACTTTGTCAATCTCAATGCGACCTCAGGTTTGACCCTTGCGTGAGAAGGGCTTCCCAGGACAAAATGTTGCAAATGGAATTTGACACTCCTTATCATAGGATGCTATTGTGTGTTTTGTGCTTTGGAGAGTGTGTCTCACTGCCTATTCCAAATCTCTAGCCTAGCTAATATTGGTGTAAACGATCCCTAGAAAAAATTACTAGTTGAATTTTAAAGTTGCACAATATTATTAAAGGCTGTTGTTACGCAAAAAATGAAGCGGAAATGAAACCGATGTTGTGTGAGACTCTGACCCAACAATGCGTAAATAAGGATGAATGATACAATTTTTTTTTTCGATGAATCCTATTTACAGGAGGGAAAGAGGAGTTTTCTGGAATAAGGCGAACTACGATGTATGATATTCTCTGAAATGTAATATCAAACAATCGTGAACAATGCAAATTCCCTATTTGTTCTCTTTCTGTTCTCTTTCAATACTTGAATGCCAATATTTTTCGAATACAAGGGTGCTTAAAAAAGAAAATGTCTTTAATTTTTTATTAGAAACCAAACAACAGGGATGGACCTAAGAAAAAACAAGCAACCAACGAAAAAGAAATACACAACAAACACCCAAATCGATCTTTCAATGAAGATAAGAATAACAAACTGACAAGACGGGTTTCTTCAAATGCACATGGGTAACAATTTTCCAAGTAATAAGCAATTGAAAAGGACAATTGATCTCAACTTTTAAACCAATCAAAGGCTCCTGACCAAACAAGCACTCAGATTTCAAAACTGAAGATTATACCCTTGTTGAGAAAAGGTCAAGAGGTAAAAATTGAGAAAAAATGATCAAGAAGAGATTTCGATTTCCGAAAACTAATCATTCGCAATATTTGAAGTCAAGAAACATTCAATCACTGGCCAGAGAAGTTCTTCCTAGACACACAAACAAATCTGGGCATTTGAGAACACAAAAGACTTAATCCAAAATTTTTACAAGTGAGTTCAGAGGCTGGCAGTGGAGTACAGTGCGAGAATTAAGGATTCTGGCAGGCTAGACACTGGCAGGTTGTGAGAAGTTCGCATTGAACTGAACGCTAGGGTGAAAACTCCAGTGGTTCTCGCATGCTATAGAAAGGTGCAGTGCGAGAAGGTCTGTAATCAAGAAAATTTTGAAAAAAAGACAAAACTTATGAGGGAACTTATGGATCCAGGGAGTCTCTAAGGGTCTCCTCAAGACTCAAAGATTGATTGGGAATGAAAAATGTTAGGTTAAGAGAAAATGGCCAAGAAAAAACCACCAAAATGGGTTGTATCCCTAGTGGATTCGCCAATTTTGTTATCAAATAAATCGGTAGGTGCGGACACTAACAGATCTCCCTAGATCCACCTGGATCTAGAACAAAATAGGACAAGACATGACTCTTTCCCTAAGTTGTAGTCATTGAATCTACTAATAAGAAGGAATGAGTGACATACCTTTATATCGCTTCCTTAGGTCTCTGTTGTTCTCGCTTCACTCTAGTGCTCTTGTGAAATCAGGTCCAAGACAACACAAACCAACCAAAGTGAAGATAGCAAAGTATATTCAATGTCAACCTATGCATATCATCAAGGAGTTATGCAATAAAATAAGAGTGATTTTATGGGAAAGGGACATGCCACTGTATTATATTAAATGAAAGTAGAAGATACAACTGGATCACCTTGATGTCGCAAGCTTCTTTTCAGTGACCCTTGGTTCCAACACACACACTTGCTCTACATTTGCATGAAGAAGGTCCGATACAACTTGATAGACCAAAAAGAGTCTCCAAGCTTCTATCCAAGCAGGGTCCTTCACACAATTCTTTCACTAATTCTTCATTCAATCTTGCTTAGCCTTTTTCCATGAGAAACCCTTCAATATATAGGAGAAGAAGAGATGGTTACATGGATGAGGATGATCCCACCAAATCTAAGAAGTCAATAGGATGCCAACCATGTGAATGCCAACTCATTTTCTAGAAGATTCCCTTCTAGAACCTTTGTGACCACTTCTCTTTTCCAAGCTTAAAAACAGGTTCGCACCCTATCTATAGAGAAGACTGCGAACAGTTCACACCCCAAGTGTGGGTTTCCTGTGAGAATGGAGGATTTTCGCACCCTGTAATATAGGCATCCCACTAACTCATCTTAAACATGTGTTTTTGGAAGAAGACAACAATCACTTTTCTCAGGCAAAAAGTCCTTGTGGGAGCCTGAGTACATCACTAGTAGGGACATCACTAGAGTGACCAAAATCATGTGTAACAGAAGCGGCAAGACACATGATATCTCTAATGGAAGTATATCTGGCAACTGGATCAAATGTTTCGTCATAGCCTTCTCCCTCCTTCTGGGAGAACCCTCTAGCTACGAACCTTGCCTTATATTTATCGACGCTTCCATCTGCTGGATGTTTGATCTTATATACCCATTTTGAAGTTACTACTGATTTTTCTTTAGGTCTAGGCACAATTTCCCATACATAATTTTTCATGATGGACCGGTGTTCTTCTGTCATGGCTTCTTTCCATTGTTTCTTCTGAACTGCCTTTTCAAACGTGGTAGGTTCTTCGTCTAGAAGATTTGTCATACATGATGCATAGTTGGAGAATCTTTTGGGCTTCTTAATTTTTCTAAAGGTCCCACTTGGGGCATTGATTCTTTCTGCCTTTTGTAGGGTTGCTTCAAGCCAAGCTGTTTATTTCTTGGTCTTAGGTACAATGTCTGAATCAATGGTCTCACATGGTTTCATCGGATGATCAAGTTGTTCCTTTTCTTCATTTTGGTTTTCTGGAAGACACGTGCCTTCTTCAATAGGCTCTCCATACTCTTCTTCTTCTATAGTTTCTTCTATGGATTTCTTGAAAGCCATATTTTCATTGAAGGTCACGTCTCTGCTGACTTCAATCTTATTTGTTCCGGGATATAGATTCTATAAGCCTTGGATGATTCACTATATCCCACGAATATGCCCTTCTTTCCCGAGGGTTCTAATTTATTCCTTTTGTCCTTGGGAATGTGAAAGTAAACAAGACACCCAAATATTCTTATGTTTTCCACATTAGATTTCTTTCCTGAGAAGGCTTCTTCTGGTGTCATATCCTTCAATATGCGGTGAGGACTTTTGTTCTGAACATATATTGTTTTCATGGCTGCTTCTCCCCGTAAAAACATAGATAAACCTTAATTGTTTAATAGTTCCTTCACTGTTTCTTCAATAGACCTGCTCTTTCTTTCTGCTACACCATTTTGTTGAGGATTATGAGGAACAATCAGCTCCCTCCTAATCCCTACCGATTTGCAAAAGACAACGAATTCCTTTGATGTGTATTCTCCTCCATTATCTGTTCTCAATGTCTTGATTTTCTTGTTTGTGAGGTTCTTTATCTCTGCTTTGAATTCTTGAAACTTGCTGAATACTTCATCCTTTGTTTTCACGAGATATAACCAAGTTTTTCTTGAGTAATCATCTATGAAGATTACATAGTAAAGAGAACCTCCTAGATTTTTGACTGGCATCAGACCGCAAACATCTGAATGTATTAGATCTATTGTTGCTGCTTGGGAATGGCTTCTTGATATTCTTTCCAAGAGCACATCCTTTGCAAATTCCTTCATGTGTAGACTGTAATTCTGGTATTCCTTCAACCATCTTTTTGAGAAAAGTCAATGCTTGATAGTTGATATGAGCGTACCTTCTGTGCCAAATTTCATTGGGATTGACTTCATCATGTACATGAGCTTCTTCATTTTCTAGTAGTCTATATAGATTTCCTTCACGGGTTCCAATAACCCTAGCATTCTATGCTAGAGTCTTTGTGCCAAGATAATACTTTTCCATGTACGAAATCTATTATGTTTCGTTTGTCTTCTAGGCAAGATATGGATACAAGATTCTTTTCTAAACCAGATAGGGTCTTTGTGCCAAGATAATACTTTTCCATGTACGAAATCTATTATGTTTCGTTTGTCTTCTAGGAAAGATATGGATACAAGATTCTTTTCTAAACCAGATACATATAAGACATTGCTTAAATGAACATTGTTACCTGTTTTCAATTTGACTGAGGCTTGTCCAAATCCTTCGACTCGATAAGTGCTTTTGTCTCCAAGCTCTACCTTGTACGATGTCTTCTTCTCATTTAGATTTGAGAGTCTGGCTTGATCTCCCATCATATTCCTAGAATCTCCACTATTAATTATCCACATGTTATCTTCAATCGTTCCTATGAGTGTTGAATAATGTATATGACTAGTCTTTTCATTCATGACTTCAGTTGACTGGTGACTGGTCATGCTTTGATCCAAAACTTCAACTTTGACATTTCTGCCGTCTGAGAGTGCCAAGAGGTGCACTGGACTAAGGCGCACTTGAATACCTTCTAGGGTTTTTGCAACTACACCTGCTAGTAATCCTAGCAACAGTGTCTTGGTAACTGCTCCTGCTAGTAAACCCTAGCAATAGTTCTTCAACGAGCTTAGTATCCCATTGGCTATGCTCCCTTCCAATGATTAGACTGAATGAAGGAGGTGTGGGCCTATAACCTATTAGAATGTGCTCGTTTTACCATAAACAATATCATTGTTGTCACCCAACCATAGGTCGAAGCCACCCTCCGAGCACCTTGACCTTGACAAAGAGACGAATCCTGGTAGCAAACTAATAGCCAAGCAAGGCTAATGCACCAAGCAAGAAGTAACCAAAGTTGATCAGAGAGTCCAACCCAGAAAGATATAAACAATAGGCTTCAGAACTGGCGACAACACCTTCTCCATAAATTGCGCACAAGACTGCCAGACTACAATGCGCACAAGTGTCTCTCTGTAATTCTGAGAAGTGTGTGTAAAGTGAGGACTGGTGCCCTGTATTTATACTAGCTCTAGCAGGCTGCCTGGGTCGACTTCTCATTCTGGGTACTAATTAATTCATATTAATTATCTCTCTTAGCCGACATCTCTTCTAGGGTTACATTCACTTCTTTTCTTGCTTCCAGAATATTCTAATCTTGTCAAAGGGTCACAATGGAGGTTGATACCTCTCGAAGCTACCATAATATCAACAAGTAGGACCATCCATAGGCCATACCTGCCCTCATTCTTGGATGAATATGCACGACCCAACCACCAAGACGAGTTTGAGGATAATTTTGATCAGTATGTCAGGGAGTACAACTCACTAAGCGCCCCATTTCAAAGGCAAATCACATTAGATCAGTATTGTGGATTGAAATTCAGAGGAAAACCCAAGAAGTACCATAGGAACAACTATGGGCTAGAGCGTAGGGCTGGAAAAATGGAGATCCCCTACTTTGATTGTTCGACCAAGATGACTTCTCAGGCATGGGTACAAAAACTAGACACTTACCTGCAGCTTAACCCTGTGAGAGAGATGGATGCCATCAAGTTTACCGCCCTGTACTTGGAGGGTGAAGCTCATGACTGGTGGTACCATGGGTTATCTACACTTGGCCACAATCAGATAGTGGCATACACAAAGTTTACACAGAGGCTCATTGATAGGTTTGACCAGGGGGATCCATAGCTACACTTTAGGGAACTCACCCAACTCAGGCAGACAAGATCACCAGAGGTGTATATTGAGGAGTTTCAGAGGCTAGCAGTCATGGTACAGGACATGTCACAATATAGACTCATGATGCTTTTCACAGAGGGTTTGATGGAACCCTTAAAGGGTTGGGTTAAGGCCTTCAAGCCTACCAACTTGCAGGATGCTATATGGAGGAAGAGGGATCTAGGTCCAGCAACAAAATCTAAGTCTATGCCTAGACCACCTCTAAATACTGGAGGAAGGGACCAAAGAACTCCAATAAATCTAGGAGGAAGAGACCCAAGGGGGTTTGACAGGGGAAGAGGTAGGATGGATGAGAACACTAGAAGAGAACTGAGAAGAAAACAACTATGCTACACATGCAAAGAACCGTGGGGCTCTTCCCACAAGTGTATGGGCCGTGGCAAGGCTCATTACCTTGAGGTGACATCGAATAATGAGGAGGATGAGGATAACAGAGGAGAAGGTTACATTGACATCTATCAGTGTGGTACCCAAGTACAACACCTTCAGGATGAGAGGTGTATTGCAGGGGTAAAGGGTTTCGGTTCTCATTCATGGGGGTGCTTCTTACAACTTCATTGACTCAACACTGCTACAGAGGAGGCACATACCCACAGTTGAATTTGAAGGATTCAAGGTGGAGGTAGCAGGGGGGAGCACCATGCCTTGTAACATGTATATTCCAGGGATGAATCTTACACTGGGTAGGACAGACTTAGCGAGGGACTTCTATGTGATGGACCTCCCAGGTACAAACATCATCCTTGGAGTTCAATGACTTAGTACGTTGGGACCTATCACCACCAACTATAAGACTATGGAGATGTTTTTCACAGAGGAAAGTGGGAGAAAGGTAGTTCTCAGGGGCATGTTTGGAAACACAGCCAGAGTAGTTACAACAAAGCGTATGGAGGCCATTTTCAGAAGATATGAGATTGTATATGTTGCAGAGTGTAAGATTTTGACATGTGTGGACAAGAAGGGAAAGGTCCACTATGCACCAGAGATTCATAGGATCATTGACAAACATACCAAGGTGTTTGGACCCATTCCACCTGGAGTGCCACATGATAGGGGGTTTGAGCATATCATAGAGGTGGAAGAGGGGGAAAAACGAGTCATCACCACACCCTACAGACATCCAAAGAAGTACAAGAATGAAATAGAGAAGGCCATCAAATAACTGTTAGACATGGGTCACATTAGGCCCAGTTCCAGTCCTTTTGCATCTTCAGTGGTACTAGTCAAGAAGAAGGATGGAACCATGCACATGTGCATTGATTTCTGGGCATTAAACAAGAAGACTATTAAAACATGTATCCCATTTTGAGAATTGATGAGCTATTGGATGAGCTCCATGGGGTTGTTTACTTCAATAATATTGACTTGTGCTCTGGATATCATCATATCAAAATGAGGGAGCAGGATATCCCCAAAAATGCCTTTAGGTGTCACTACAACCACTATGAATTTCTAGTGATGCCATTTGAATTGACCAATGCGGCAACCACCTTTAAGTCATGCATGAATCATGTCTTCAACAAGCAGTTGAGGAAGCACCTTCTTGTGTTTTTTGATGACTTGTTGATCTATAGCAAGACTTGGGAGGAACACCTTCAGCATGTGGAACAAATTTTAGCCATCATGGAGGACCAATCCTTATATACCAAGGAATCCAAATGTGAATTTTGAATGAAAAAGGTCCTCTACCTAGGGCACGTCATTGGAGTAAAGGGGGTACAAGTACACCAAGAGAAGATCCAAGCGATACTTGACTAGACCACACCTAAGAATCTTACAAAGTTGAGGGGGTTTCTCGGCATTTGCAGCTATTACAGGAGGTTCATCAAAGGGTTCTCACAACTTTGTGCACCCTTGACCGATTTGACCAAGAAAGGGGCTTCCAGATGGAGTGAGGAGGCACAATCTACATTCGACAAGATGAAAAAGGTCATGAGCACATGCCCAATTTTAGCCTTACCAGATTTCGGCCAACCCTTCATATTGGAGTGTGATGCCTCCAGAGAGGGCATTGAGGCCATACTTATGCAGAATAGGCATCCCGTTGCCTATGAGAGTTGGAAGTTGAGGGGCCCTGAGCCTCTTTACACTATCTACGATAAAGAAATTCTGGCCATCATGCATGCCTTGGCTAAATTCAGGAAATACTTGGTAGGGGTAAGATTTGTAGTGAGATCATATCACAACAGTCTCAAGTACTTCTTGGAACAAAAGGACTTGAATGAGAGACAACAGAAGTGGGTCAACAAGATAGAGGCCTATGATTTTGACATTGAATTTGTCAAGGGGAAGAATAATGTACTTACAGATGCATTATCTAGGAGGCCATCAACTTATGCTATGACCTATATCTCTATTGACTAGAAGGCCAACCTCTTGGTGGAATACTCAAAGAACCAGTTCGCTTGTCAGTTGATGGATGGGAAAATACATGATGACAACTTCAAAGTCATAGATGACCTCATCTACTACAAGGGACGATTTTTCTTGGTTCCTGAGTCAGCCTTCAAGGCCAAGATACTACAGTCATGTCATGACTCATGGGTGGTAGGGCACCAAGGCATTGTCAAAACATATAGATAGGTACGTGAAAGGTTTTCATGGAGGGGTCTCAAAGAAGATGTAGTGCGCCACATAAAAGAATGCACTACCTGCCATGAAAACAAGGATGAGCATACCCATCCAGCAGGACTATTACAACCTTTACCCATTCGAGAGCACAAATGGAAAAACATCTCCATGGATTTCATCACAGGATTGCTAAGGGAATAGGGGAAGGACTGTATTTTCATGGTGGTGGATAGGTTAACTAAGTTTGTACACTTCTTCTCCATTGCCACAGACTTCAACACAACACAAGTTGCAGATTTATTCTTCAGGGAGATCTTCAAGCTACACGGGTTGCCCAAGACCATTGTTAGTGACAGGGATAGTCGATTCATGAGCACCTTTTGGAAAAAGTTATTCAGGTTGGTTGGTACGACTTTGACCCCTAACACTAACTACCATTCTCAGATTGATGGGAAACCGAAATAGTCAACAAGTGGGTGGAAGGGTACCTCAGAAATTATGTAGTAGGACAACAAAAGGCATGGGTTAGGTGGCTACACCTGGGGGAGTACTGTTACAACACTACTCTGTAATTTTTAAACCTGCGAAGTAAAGCAATGCATATATATTCTTAAGCAATACATAAATTAATCAATGGCTCATACACAGGATGCACAGAGATCTTTACCGGAAACCCTCAACCGGGAAAACCTTTCTTTTTCATTATATCGAATTTCACCATTCGCCATACAATATATACAATGTTTTTAGGTATTCCGTAGATACCAAAACCCTAATCCCTTAATCCGGGATTAATTTACAAATCAGCTAAAAATAGCAAAATCCGCTAAAAATAGCAAAAACCGCCCCCAAAAAATTTTTGGGGCGCTGCGCGTAACCAGGGGGGGGGCATACCTGCCCCCCCCTGGGACCCCCCTAGGAAGCGCCCGACGCAATGGCAGAGCCCTACTTTGTACGGACCGTCAGACGCAGTTGTCGTATCTGACGCACCCACACACACACATGCAAAGAATATAACACATACCCAACATACTCATCATATGTCCATTGGTATGACTCCTTTCAGGGCCTTGTACAATTATGACCCTCTCTCCTTTGTAGAGATTGCCTTCAGTGATAACATAGCTCCTATGGTTTAGGATTGGGTGCAGCAGAGCCAGGACATACTCAGGGAATTGAAAGACCATCTGCAGAGGGCACAAAATCAGCAAAAGGTCCATGCAGACAAACACAGGGTAGAGCGTACATTTGAGGTTGGTGACTTGGTCTACTTAAGTCTCCAACCGTACCAACAAGCTTCTATCAAAAGAAGCAGAGCAGAGAAGCTCCAACCTTGATTTTTTGGACCCTACAAGATCAACAAAAAGGTAGGGGCCATGGCTTATGAGCTTGAGCTTCCACAAGGCAACATGATTCACGTCTTTCATGTGTCATGCTTGAAGAGGGCCATTGGCCAACACATCACACCACTTGAGGTAATGCCACCCCTGGATGAAGAGGGACAGTTGGTACTAATGCCAAAGGAAATACTGGAGGTTTGGGAGAAGAAACTCCGGAGGAGAAGCATTAAGGAATACTTAGTCAAATGGAAGGATCTCCCTATTGAGGATGCTACGTGGGAGAGTGAACAAGTGATACAAGAGACATGCTCAGAATTGCTTGTGGACAAGAAATTTTTAGCAGGGGAGACTGTAATGTCCCCCACCTCTTAATGAAGAGGTTTGGAGAGACTTAGTAGTCTAGTCATCCCCACTAGACTATAGTCTCATGCAACATGGGGAAAAGTCAGATAAACCCAAGATTATAATTTGAAGTTGACTTGAAAAGGTAAAAAGTAACTCATTGTAGGATTAGAGCGCTTGAGGTTGAGTTAGGAGTTGAACCTAAGGGTTAACTTAACTCAGCAAAGGAATAACAAGAGGTATAAAGGAAAGCCTAGGGCACACCTCTGATTTCATCTTGGATTATTATGCATTTTTCTATTGGGCTCTTGAGCACATAGTTTTGAGAATACAAACCCTAGAGAACAACTCGGTGGTGAAAGATTCCACCCACATTGTTCTAAGCTTGGTCTTGGGGATGCAATAGTCCTCCCAAACCATTCTACAACATTCATAGGTTCCATCACTCATCCAGGAGAGTCGTACCCTTGAGGGTTTCCAGCAAGGGGGCACATCATTCTTTGGGGAGGAGTTTGATCCAGAGGTTTGAGAGGGATTTTGGAGGTTTGAGAACTTGGTTTTTTTTTGCAAGCCCTTGATCTATCATTCCAGTTCTTTTGGAGAGAGTTACTCCTCCTAGTTGATTTATTGGAGCATTGAGTCGATTTGGAGAGAAGGAAGGCGATATTGAGATTCAGATCTACCCAGTTTGGAGGGGTTATACTTTAGATATGTTCCCGAGACTTCACCTAGTGCCTTGCAGTGGCCCGATCTATATTTCTATGAAGTTTCAGGGTATTTGGATGGTTCAATCATTAGGGTCGAAACATTGAGATTGATAGTCTTCAGGAGCGTACAGTCTTGATCGACGATTCAACAGTTTGGAGGAGCCGATTTTGGCACCTGGGCTTGAGACTTCAGGGAGGGATTCTACTTGCCTCGATCTATCATTCTATGGAGTTTTCTTCTATTTGGAGGTCTCCTTCAACTAGGCCGAAACACTGGGTCTTCACAGCCATCTAGGAGAGCATATCTGCAGCCAGGGGGGTTTGGACTTGACCCTGTATTATTCTTGTATTGATCTTCATTGTATATCCAGTCTTGGGAGCTTGCATCTTTTGTCGGGAGAATTTTGTAGCAACTCATATCTTATCTATTGGATCAATTTGATGTTATTCAAGATCTGCATCCTTCTTGTATCAGGTTCTTTCTTATTACATCAATAAAGGTTAGATCTTGTTGTTGGTTCCATATCTTGTGTTATCTTGTATCTTCATTGCTTGTCTTCAGATCTAAGCTTAAATAGCTGAACTATAAACCCCGAGGCTGAAAATTAAGAGGCCAACCTCCAAATAAACATACACAAACAAGAAAATCAGTAGTCAGTTAGTGTTCCAAGAAATTTTTTGGCTTGGGAACATTACAGGTATGTGCAGAATGAAAACATAGCCAAAGCCTTGAGATTGTTTTGGGAGATGTCGGAGTAGAATGTGGTTTTGTGGAATGCTATGATTGCAGGATATGCTCAGAATGGACACGACAATGAGGTATTACAACTCATTTGTCAAATGCAGTCGGCGAGTATGAAGCTTGATGTCATGCTCAACCAATTCACGTTTGTAAGTATTCTAAGGGTATGCACTAGCTTAATAATTGTCAAATGTGGCAAGGAGGTTCATGCTCGCATTATTAAAACTGGATTTGAGAAAGATGTGTTTGTTGGAAGTGGTCTTATTGATATGTATTCTAAATGTGGGAACATAGAGGATGCATGCAGAGTGTTCAATGAAATGCCAACAAAATAATCTGATTTCATGGAATGCGATGATTGCCGAATATGCTCAGAATGGGTACGTTGAGAAGGCCTTGAAGTGTTTTATTCACATGGAGTTGCAAGGCATGGAACATGGAAGAGAGATTCATGTTTATATCATTAAAACATGAGTTCACTGTGATGTGTTTTTTGGAATTTCTCTCATCAATATGTATTCTAAATGTGGCAGCATAGAGGATGCATGCAGAGTGTTTAATGAAATGCCAACACAAAATCTGATTTTGTGGAATGCGATGATTGTCGGATGCTCATAATGGGTATGTTGAGGAGGCCTTGAAGTGTTTTATTCACACGGAGTTGCAAGGCATGGAACATGGTAGAGAGATTCATGTTTATTGTGCATCACTCATATAAAAAATAGTTCTAGATATAATCATGCATGAAGAAAAATATCCATGAGAAATCATAAACAAGACACATTCTGACACAAAATTTAATGTGGTTCACACAACCCTTGGGCTACGTCCACAATGACTAGATTCTTTATTATTCTTCGTGCAATTCATCTCAGGCTTGCACATTACGATGCAATGGATACATCATGATATCATTCCCCATCTTTCCTAGCTGCTCTGTAGTGAAAGCCTCTCTCTACAAACTCTCCCCTGAACTTTCAAACATAGACTCTCTCTCATTATCAACCTCAACCTCAACAACAACAACCTATTCTTCCCAACCCGTTACATATTTATACATAGAGTTTAGGGTTCAAAACCCTAGTTGTTTATCCAAAAACCCTATGACAACTCATTATGACTCATTACAACTCATGAAAACACATAGTTCATGCGTGATTTTCCTTTCTTCACACCTGCATGTTTGCTTTTCCTTCATTTTATCTTGCATGTTGCTTTTCCTGCTTTAGCGCGAATTGCTTTGACTTCCGCTTTGACCCCGAAAACTGCTCCCTTTTCTATTTTCACATGCGCTCCTCGAATTCGATTATTCAACATGCCTATCCAAAAACCATCACCCCTTAGGAATCAATGGTGCCCATTGCATCAAGTCCCTCCATAAGATGTGGAAACTTCCATTGAATTCAACTCTTGGTCAACCACTTGCATTGGTGAAGGAGATGCCATAATTTGACAACCCGATATAGTTGAACATTTTGTTGGTGGGTTCCCTTCATCTTAGTCTGCATATAACTCATTCATTGTATTCATTATTGATTATCTCATTGGAGCAGCGTGGATATATTTTCTCATTCTTTCATATTGAATCTCTCTTCCTTTCCTTGATAAGCTTTGTTTGTACTTTCTTTAGCTAGGTATCCTGTGCAGGTTTCGATGAAACATTGACATGGTATCAGAGCCAAGCTGCTTGGAGAAAACCAAACATGCCAGAGAAGAGTGAAATTAGAATTTCAACGAGCGTAATCCACGTACTTGACAGTGTCACACCCTCTCCCCGTTGAAAGGTGTGACAGTTGCAGACACACTTAAGAAATTTAAATTTATGGGCAGTGTCACACCCTCCCTTCCCAGTTTCCCTCAGTGTAGCACCCTCTGAACTGCCAGAGTGTGACACTTAGGACAATGCACACTATATCCTTAAGTCGGGTGTTACACCCTTGAAAATTTCCTTTTTCCGTAGTGATTTCTCAGTTTTTCACTTGCAAATTGAAAGTAATTTTTTAGGGTTTTTTAGAACCAGAAAGAGGGATGGATATGACACCAATTCTTTATTCAAATTTGGTTATAATTCTCACACCATAAAATTATTTTGAATGGAATTTGAAGGCTTAATTCCAACTTAGAAGGAAAGGATTGTACAATTTGACGATGGCGACAGAAACAAAAACTACAACATCGATTGAGAAGACCAGATGGGCGAACCGTAACGATGAGGCCATATGACTTCTTCTTAAATTAATTTAGACTGATCTATGGTTTCATGTTGCTGCATGCAAAACTCCAAACAATATTTGGACCATCTTAGAATGTCTCTTTGGAAAGAAGGATGATATGAGAGGTCATATGCTTAAGGTAGAGTTGAATACCTTGGATCCTAAAAGTTTTGATAATATACAAGATTTCTTTACCAAGTTTAAATATTTGATATTGAGCTTGGAATTTTGTGGTATTGATAAGTCTACACAAGTGGACCAACTTATTCTAACAATCTTGGCTAAGCTAGGACCAAAATATGTTGTCTATGTCTCCACTTTCCATTTTGGCAGATATCTCTTGGGATCAAAGTGGAAGATGCCTACCATGGAGCAGTTTGTTGATTCTCTCACACATGAGTAGAAAAAACTCATTCATATAGGTCTAATCAAGGAACCCAAAGAACATGCACTCACCATGCAAGATGGAAAAGGTTCATCCAGTCAAAAATCCAAATATAAAGGAAAGGAGAAACAAAAAGAAAAGGAGGGATATTCCAAACTATTCACGGATTATTCAGGTTCCAAAGACTCTTCAAATTCCAAAAAGAAGAAGAATAAGAATAAGGGAAAGCAGTACACTTATTGCAATAAACCAAATCATGAAGAATACACATGCATGAAGAAGAAAATTGATCTTATGGGACATGTACTTCAACATAATAACCTTGGAAACTTCATTCCTGAAGGAGCCAAGAAGAAGAAGGAATAATATCTTGTTCCTAATAAAAGTAATCATCATGCTCTTGTTGCAATAAATTCCTCATATGATTCACATATTAGATATTCTGGTGCATCACATCATATGGCAGCGAAAGAGGAAGTCTTTACTTCTTTGAGTTCATTCTCAAGACCCCCTATTCTCATGGGGGATGATACTCCAGTAGCCGTAGCAAGAGAGGGAAGAGTGGAACTCCCTAATGGAAGTTTTGAGAATGTTTTACATGTTCCAAATCTTTCTATAAATATTCTCTCAGTTTATCATATCACTCAAATAGGTAAAAATGTTGAATTTACATCAGATTCAGTTTCTGTACTTGACATGCATGACAATTCCATTATTGCAATTGGTGAGGTAGATCACAAATCAAGGTTGTATAAATTCACTAAGTTTGTTGACCATGACTCCTATTTACTACTTACACATGCTGATGATAGTAGCAGAGTATGGCATGGGAGATTTGGTCATTTAAACTTTAGGTACATTCATCGACTTTCCAAGCAAGGAATGGTCAAAGGCTTGCCATACATTCACTTTTTTGAAGGGGTTTGTGAAGGATGCATTCTTGGCAAGCATCCTGAAGAGAAGTTTGAAAAGAGGAAGGCAAAGAGAGCCTCCTCTTCCTTGGAGCTTGTTCACAGTGATCTCATGGGTCCATTTCCACATCCGTCCATCAACAAAGCAAGGTATGTCCTCACATTTATTGATGATTACTCATGCTATACTTGGGTTTATTTTCTCAGACAAAATTGTGAAGTTTTTGAGCATCTCAAAGACTTCAAAGGTCTCATAGAGACACATAATGGGAAGAAGATCAAGATGCTCTGTACATAAAATGGGGGGGAGTATATCAACAAAGATGTCCATAATCTTTGTCATGACGCTGGTATCCAACTGTAGCATTCAGTTCCATACACTCCACAACATAATGGAGTTGCTGAAAGGAAGAACATATCTCTCAAGGAGATGACCAATTGCATGTTACATGTGAGGTCTCTTCCTTCCAAGCTTTGGGCTGAGGCACTTAACTATGTTACTTACATACAAAATAGATCTCCTCATATATCTGTTGAGGACATGACACCTTTTGAGGCTTAGACACGTGACAAACCATATGTCACACACTTTCGCATCTTTGTATCTCATACATGGGCCCATATTCTTTCTGAAAAGAGGAAAGCATTAGATCCACATAGAACACCTTGCATTTTTATGGGATATCCATATGATATTAAGGGGTACAAATTGATTGATCCCTCTACAGACTAGCTCATCATTAAGTGCAATGTTCAGTTTGAGGAGAGTCCTTTACATGCACCACCATTGCAACATTCAGATACTCTTGTGCTTCCATCAGTTCCAGACATCAGAGATGATAATTCCATATGCTAGATGCTACATATTTAGACTCAAATTCAGAGGATTATGTACATAGAGTTGAGCAGGTAGTATAGCCAGATGAGGATCCAACACCTGAGCTTCAATAGATTCCCACGTGGGCACAATCCACACTTCATGCAGCAGGTGACCTTGCATGGAATCCATTGGATTCGAGGATGACTCAATCTTAGCATGAGAAGCCTTCTCATGTACTTTCAACTTCTGAACCAACAATTCCCATGCATTGATATATGGTTCAATCTTTTGATCCACAACTCTATAGTGAGGCTGTGGGAAATCCATTATGGGACACAACCATGCAGGATGAGTATGACTCACTCCTAGAGAATCAAACTTGGGATCTAGTTCCACTTCCACTAGGGAGGAAACTTGTCAGATGAAAATGGGTCTATAGGACCAAGTGAGCAACATATGGTCAGGTGAGCAGGTACAAGGCATGATTAGTTGCAAAAGGATTTCAACAGATTCATGGGATAGATTATGATGAGACCTTTTCTCCTATAGAAAATATGGACTCCATTCGCTTGATTCTATCCATTTCATCAACCAAAGGATGGGATGTTCACCATATGGATGTGAAGAATGCTTTTCTTCACGGTGATATTTTAGAGGAGATCTACATGGAGTAGCCACTGGGGTTCATCCGAAACTCATCTTTAGTATGCAGACTGAAGAAGTCACTCTATGGCCTCAACCAGGCACCTACAACATGGTACGAAAATATGGATTCTTATATGTTTTCACATGATTTTGTTAGATGTAACTCTGATTGCAATGTTTACATGTTGAGGACTACTGAATCTTTGATGATTTTAGTACCCTATATCGATGTTATTTTAATCACTGGTAGCTCTGCTTTAGCCATTGTCGTGGTCAAAGATATTTTGCATAATAGGTTCTCTATGATGGACATGGGTCCACTTCACTTATTCATTGGTCTTGAGATTAGTCAGGATGTTTCTGGCATCAAACTTTCTCAGGATAAGTATTCCAGTGATATGCTAGTTAGATTCCACATGACAGACTGTACGTATGCACCTACACCCTTCTTATCTGGGATCAAACTTGAGGATGGCAAGGATACACCATTAGTGGGCAACACTTTGTATTGACAATTGGTGGGGAGTATTTTGTATCTCACCCAAACCTATCCAGATATCTCATATGCAATAGGAGCAGTTTCCAGATACATGCAAGAGCCCCATGAT
Source organism: Picea engelmannii (assembly GCA_009831015.1). Lineage (NCBI taxonomy): Eukaryota > Viridiplantae > Streptophyta > Pinopsida > Pinales > Pinaceae > Picea > Picea engelmannii. The sequence goes on from ML797881.1 coordinate 29,545, forward strand.
ATGCACTAGAATGCTGCCAAGCACATCCTCACATATGTTTAGGGCACCATGCGTTATGGGATTCACTATGCAGCTGATTGTGCATTGGATCTCATAGGCTTCACAGATTCATATTGGGTCGGCGATGGCACAGATCACAAGTCCACTTCCGAGTACACTCTTAGTTTGGGGCTAGACCCTATTTGCTGGTCAAATAAGAAGTAATCAACTAACTATTGCTTTATCTTCTGTAGAGGCCAAGTACAAAGGAATAGTCGATTGTGTCTTTCAGGGACTTTGTCTTCAACACTTCCTTACCGATCTTGGTATCCAGTTTCATTGTCCGACTGTCATATGGTGTGACAATCAGAGTACATTGAGATTTTGCAGAGATCTAGTACAACGACAGTGAACCAAACACATTAAGGTCCACATGCTTCATACAAGATCTAATACATGACAAGACCATTGATATGCAGTTTTTTCCTTCCTTTGAACATACTACCAACATCTTCACCAAGACCTTCACTGGGCTGAACTTTCAAACTTTTTTAGGATCGTCTTGGAGTGAAGAACACAACTTCCTAGCAGTTGCCTTTTCTCCTTTTGATGCATTGTATTTTGAGGGGGGGTTTTGTTCCCAAATGGTTTTCCCTCTTTCCTAATTTTGTATTTAGTGTTCATTAGTTGCATTGTACATGACTACCTAGTATGGCCTAGTTGTCGTGACTCATTTTTTATTACTCCATGGTGATGTTTAGGGGGGTTGTTGGAAATATTTATCTTTTCGACTCACTAGTTTAGTAGTAGTTGATTGGAGTAGTTCTATTTTAGAATTTTTATTTTTGACCATCACTATTATGCATGCATTCCTAAGAAAAGATCATTGCTAGTTCGCTTTTCTTAATTATGGAATGTTATTTCCTATACGAGTGCATATCACTCATTCATTATATTCATTATTGATTAACTTGTTGGAGTAGTGTGAATACATTTTCTCATTCTTTCATATTGAATCTATCGTCCTTTTCTTGATAAGATTTGTTTGTACTTGCTTTAGCTAAGTCTCCTATGCAGGTTTTGATGAAACATTGACATTTAGCACAAGTATAGCATGGTTCGTCACTGGATCTATCCTCATTTCCAAGTATTCACCTGACGCAAGTTCAAGAAACTTTGTTGTGTCTGTAATATCATGGTCTACATATTTGAGTTGTGAAACCTTCCCTAAAATATCTTCATCGATAATGACCTCATTTGGGATGCCGGGCGTCACCAATGGATACTTGGAATCCTTCTTCAATGTCATTAGTTATGCATCATCCTTCCTTGACAGAATGTAATCCCTAGTAAACCTTGGCTCCAATGATGATGCTCCCAGAGTCTCCTCAACCTACAGTGTTGTTTTTAATGTTCTCATTTGTGCATTCTTCGGTACGAACGTTGATACCTTTGGTGGTGCCATATTTGTAATCTAGTTACTAGCGGAAACTGCTTCGACTCTGTGGTTTTTCTTAGGCTTTGTAACACGGTTCTCAGTTTTCTCTTATTCACATGCAATTCCAAATAACAATAACCAATGTTTGTCAACCCTCCACGACTTTTGTGCCCCTTTGCCAATTTTCCTTTTACCTTCCTTCCTATATTAATTGTCTCATCCATTAGTACTTATTCATTCAATACTTTCTTTAAAGCTGCATTAATTCCAAATCTTTCACTAGATTTTTGCCTCGATTTACAAGCCTATCACGATTTTCGATGACTTTTTCCCTTTATAATGACACATCTCTATGTTGAGCTATCATTACTGCTTTTGAACCATCATTTCTGATTTTTAGTACCCTTAACGATCTTTATTCCTCATCCATGTAGTTTTCTAGCCTGCTTGTTCTTCCATGGCACAATCTCTTCTTCTGTGTGACATCGCTTCCTCAACGTGGTTTCTTCCATATATGCAACCCTCACTTCTTATGCACAATTACTTTGGCTGTATTTTTATTTTCCACTTTCTTTTTCTTTTTCTTTTTCCTACGATAATACACTACTATAGTACATAGGTTCTTGTGCAAGTCAGACTAGTGCGCAAACGAGCGACTGTCTCTATAAAGTTTCAACCGACTACCATTCACCATTCCTCCTAGGAATTCACCATTCAACGTTTCCAACTGAGCAACACCTGCCTCTGCCACATACTTAATTACATATGCTCCTAACCAATGCATTCAAAACTTTCTTGGATGGTGCATAAACTTGTTGTTGTATAGTAATACTAAGTCCCCCACTTGGAAATTTTTCTGTTTAATATGTCTATCATGCCATGCCTTTTCTCTTGCCTTCTGGACTTGCTGATGGAACCATGCGACAAATAGGTCTTCCTCTAACTATAGTAACTGTGACAATCTCTCCTCTATTGTGCCAGAGTTCGAAATATCAATAATCATTGCATTGTGCAGGATAAGAACAATAGACACCATCAACATTACCGCTTCTTGTCCATAGACCAACCTAAAAGGTGTCTATCCAATCAAATTTTTACTTGTAGTCCTATATGCGCATAATACTGTAGGGATTCTCAAGTCACAATCATTCCTTCCTACGATGGAGATTTTTGTCATAGCATTCTACATAATTTTATTAAACTCTTCTATTGTCCCATTGTCCCGAGAGTGATACAATGTACTCCTCTAATGATGAATTTGAAATTCCTCAGTCAATGTTGCAATCATCTTATTCAAGAAGTGTGTCCCTTGATCACTCAGTAGACTGCACAAGAATTCAAATCATGTAACTACATTCTCAAATAGAAATTGCGCAGTAGTCTCCATGGTGCCGTCTGTGACTAGTGCTACTTCTTTCCATCTGGTCAAATACTCTATCACAATGATTATATACCTAGCTCTTGATCTTCTCGCTAGTGGGTTGATCGGTCCAACAAAGTCTATTGCCTATTTATC
>ML797881.1:76737-88699 GCA_009831015.1 Picea engelmannii
GACCGTGGTAGCTTGTTTTTGAATGGTATCTGAATGGCTGTTTGGTTATTGGACAGTTTGTAACACTGGTCACATCCTGACAGGCCCTGCATTGTAAATGGATTATATATATAATATAATTCGAGTATTTTTTTTCCTGGAAAAAAAGGTGAGGATGGTGGAAGACCATGTACCTTGGATCTTCTTGCCTCTAATTTCATGACATGACATTTAGGATTAAGCATTTAAATGTTGTTTTGACCATTTACCTTGGATCTTATTGTTTTTAATTTCATTTCATTATATTTAGGATTAAACATTTAAATGTCGTTTTGAGTGTTTATTTTGGATTTTTTTTCTCTAATTTCATTACATTCAATTTCTTTTTGCCTTTAATTTTATTATATTTAGGATTAAACATTTAAATGTTGTTTTTTCATATATGTGAGGAATGCATGTTTTGAAAATTAATGTTGCATTTTCCATAATGATGGTAAAAGCACAACTTTGTAAGAGTTTATTGATAAATTCATAGTTCTGTTTAGATGATTCGATATTATATAAATGTTTTGAAGTTTTATATAATATTTAAGATTTTTTTTTAAAAGGTTAAAATTTTTATAATTTTTTTTTTTTTTTCAACTTGTTATCAATTGAATTTTACAATAATTTTTTTTTTGACTGAAATTGCAATTTTAAATTGTTGAAATTATTGTTTTTAATGTAAAAAAAAATTCAAAACCTTTTAATACCCTTATTGTACTTAGATTTTATGATAACGATTGATATTTATAATTTCATTAATCCAAAATGATTCTTGATAGATTTCAGACCAAAAAAAATGTTGATTTCCCTTCCTATTATTTTAAAAGATCCAACAAAATAAAATTCATAAAATGTTTATTGTAGATTTTTTTTATATAATTTAAAGATATAATTATCTTTAAATTAATTCTAAATTCTCTATTTCATTACAATATCATTAATGTCCCTAAAAATAAAATAATGATACTATATTAAACAAAGATTTGTTATTTTCTTTCACATCTTATTATGCTTTCATATCAAATACATTTTTTTTGTTTTTTTAATGACCCTTTGCTCTCCACTTAGATTTTATTATTACAACATCTATTAAACATTTCATATTATTGAAATGACCCTTTACCGTCTCTTAAATTCTTCATTTGATTAAAACACCATATATTAAACATTCCATATTATTGAAATGACCCTCCACTTAGAATCTCCATTTTATTAGTACACTATTTATTGAACATTTCATATTATTTAATTCAAAATTAAACATTATTAACAATTTAGTCATTATTGCCTAAAGGGGTTGGATCTATTGGTGATGAGTGAGGAGTTTTTCACTAGTGGGCAATGTTCAATTTCCGTGAGGGCTTTTTTGGAGCCATGGGAACACCTTGAGGTAGTGGTCAAACATGTGGTTGCACCAAAAGAGATTATATTAAATGATCTTGTGACATGTGCACACATAAGTGGACCAAAGCCCACCCCCATGTCCTTCAAATTTGTTTGTCCATTGGATGTAGCTTGGGTAGTTGGGAGGAATGGTTGATATCCTACCCACCCAGGTTCAATTCCTTGTAAGTGGTATGTGATGCCCTTAAATGGGTCTATATAATGCTTTTGTTGTTGAACCCCCAATATTCTAAGCATATGTTTGTCAACATTATATTTATTATGCTTTGATATTGATGAGTAGGAAGAAACCATTTTTATATTTAGTATATTCAAATTTATTATGCTTTGATATTTCATAATTAAAAATCCAATTAGTAAGCATGTGTTTGTCAACATTATGTTTATTATCCTTTGATATTGATGAGTGGGAACAATCATTTTTATATTTAGTATAATTAAGACTTGATTGGTCAACATTATGTTTATTATGCTTTGATATTGATGAGTGGGAAGAAATCATTTTTATATTTAGTATAATTAAGAATTGATCGACATGTGGGGAGTTTTAATGTGATTTTAGATTGTGAAAATATTTATAATTATATTTGAAGTTACCGTCTTCACTATGGCATTTACTATTTTTGGGTTTATTGGAGTTCGTAGGGGCCTAAGGCCATAACCTTTTGTGCCCATCATAAGGTTGTAGGGGTCATTTAAATGACCACCTAGTTGCTTGTAATTGACATTTTGGATTATGCAAGGAGAGATCGATATCAAAGCTAGTCAACATGGTTCTTCTCTAGACCCTACATAAGCTCATCTTAAAGGCCATATACAAGGTAAATAAATTTTATTCAATGAATCTCATATTCATATTTAAGATTGTTAAGTATTTGGCTTGTGATAATTTAAAAAAACATACATTGTTGGGATATTTTGTGGATCATATCTTATTAGAGATTGTGATCAAATCTCGATTCTAGAAGGCCTAGGGAACCCATGGATGGGTTTGCACAACCATTCATAGCTTGATTAAGGAATTTTTCCAATTCTTCTTTGAGGATGAAAAACATTGTCATAAAATGATATTCTGTAACCCCACGATGTGTCGAAACACCTTGGTTTTTTTTGTGGAATGGCATGAAGAGGTTTCTGCTAAAGAAGACTCCAACCTATATTGTTTGATCTAGGTGGAATTCCTACAGATCCCCATATATTTCTATCCCTTTTTGAAATGAATCTCTACCCCAATTGGCAACGTTATATGCCATGAGCCGAATAGATCCTTTAACCCACACCATCATAAAAGGGTAAGGCTACTTTAAATGACCCCTATCCAATGAGAATGTAGAGTATATACAAGTACCTTCAACATCAACAAGGCTAAGGGGCAGTCCTAGCATAGGTTGGACTAGAGAGATACCTACCTAATGTACTAGAAGGATGGTATCCTAGTTGATGAGGTCAAACAAGAAATCGAAAAGAGGGTGTGACCTCTTAGTACTAGAAATAGTCATAGCTTCATCCAATAAGGGTTGGCCATGGGTTTGTCTAGGGGCTTCTGGATTACAAGAACCCTCTCCATGACCTTAGGAGGATAATTAGTGGATGGCTCCTTCCCCTTTTTCTTGGGGGAGGAGGTAGAACTGCTTCTTCTTATTCATTAAAGAAATCAGATATGGGCTTAGAAGAAACTTTATTTTTCTTCTTGGAAGGTTGGAAGGAGGGTCATGGTCCTATTGAGGGGGTTGAATTCCCAATGCTCGACAATAGGTATTATTGAGGGGGTTTAATTCCCAATGCTCAACAATAGGTATTAAACCCAAGGACGAGGCCTAATTAGACTCCTCCCTTTTTTGTATGAATAATCCTCCGAGTTAATGCTATGAAAACCTTTCAATGAGATTTAATGATTTTCCTTTCTCTTTTTATGTTTTTCGATTTTATAAAATAACTACATAAAGTAAACTAATCTAACAAATTTTAAAGAGACATGCATTACATGATAACATGTAAGATCAATAAAGGAATATAAACACAACTTGTGATCCTTTTGGAAATAAGTCCTCTAGGAGGTTTCTACTACATAATAATATATTACAAAGTTGAAAGAGATGAAAATAAAATACCCAGAATTAATTCAACAAATATTTCAACTGAGAAAAAATAAAATCAATTTACCGAGAATAACAAAAAATTCATTCAACAATGTAAGATAGCCTAACAACAATTGAAATTCTTACTAGATGATTAAGACATTTAAATAGTGATAGATCAATCCACGACAAGAATAAATGCACTTAAGTTCATCAACAAACCAAACAAAATGCCTTTGCTCCAATGAGATTTTATCAAAATTTGCCTTGAAATATATCTTAGCTATAGCTTTAAATTTTTTTCCTTAGAGTCAAAAGTCCCCTATCAACAATAAGAGTCCTCAATTTATAGCCTTAATTACAATTTAAAAATAGCATAAAGTAGAAAAGGTAAAAAAATAAAAATATTGCATGTTTCTATAACTCGAGTGGTTAGATAATTTTTGTCACTACATGTTCAAGAGTTTTGGTTGCTACATGTTCAAGCGTCTAGACCACTTCATGTTCGACCATTTCATCATCATAGCTAGACGATATGGGAGTTCCAACTGCTACATGTTCAACATCATAACTGGCCCATTGTTCGAATATTCCTCACACAACCGTTGACGAGGGAACACATGTTGGTCCATGAGCAAAATTAGACTTTCCTTTTCTTTCTTAAATCATTAAAATTATTTTTCTATTTCCTAAATCATAGATTCCAATTTGGCGAATGTTATGATTTCTTTAACCAGGAACTTATGAACATGTATGCACTCTATTGATGTGATCCCTTTGACCTCAAATTCACACCTTTCTTCCACCTTCTTGAAGTTTGATACAAATTTATCGATCAATCGAAAATCCTCTGGTTGCCTGAAAACGGGTAGCTACCATAGATTCATTATATACTGCCACAATTCTATACATATTGCCCATTCCTCTTCTACCTGATCCTTTGATACCGTGGATATTTTTTTCCAATATTGAAATGAATTTTGTATTCAGATGAGTCCTTCTTCTGTTAATATCCTAATATCGTGATCTTCCTCACCGTGAGCCTTCTAAATTTCAATGATGTCCACAACTTGGTCCTGCATTTTAGCTTGCTTCTCATGGCACTATTGATAGCAACAAAGTTTCTTCATGAAGCTTTGAAATCTTGGTGGTGAAACTATTTCTTACCCGTGCATGTCTATTGTCTTCTTCACTAATATAAACATGATTATAACATTAGGAGATCCTTTATAATAACTTATCTAGTTTCTTAAGAAATCCAATTTCATCCTCTTCTTCTTGGTTTCTCTTTCATCGACTTTAGCCTTGTCAATGGTAACATAAGAGATCACTACCCTGGTACATAAGAGCTCACTGAGATTTTCTCTCTTGGTGTCTAGCAAAGGATCCTATGTAATGTAGATTATTGCATTGTCTAAATCTATCCTTTTCCGTTTTTGCGTTCTTTTGACTGTGGCCCGCCTCTTTCAATTGTAAGCGATAGATTCTAAATCAACAATTTATTCTGCAGGGTCTGGGATTTGTCAATCACCCCATGATAAAATATTTCTTGTACCTCATCTCAACCATTAGCATCTTAGAAGAATAAATCGTCTTCCCACTTCTCATGTTTACAAGGCCAAGCTGCAGACACCAAATCATGATGTTTTCTAACCAACCCCTTTGGGTCATGCCTTCTAAATTTCCCTGAGAAACGATATTCCAAATGACTAGCTACTTCTTGGTGAGCATGCTTTGGGTCTTTAACGAAAGAATGTCCTAGCCTAAAACCATAAGGTATGAAAATTTTCTTCTTTACCTCCTTCAACAATGAAGCAATAAACCCTTGATATATTGCTTGATAAACAATCCCCACTATAACCAATCGATCTCGTACATACTTCGGTAGAAGATGAGATGTTGTTGTTGCACCGAAAATTCTTATATAATTAAAATCCTCTTCAATGTACTAGTTGCCAATATAATTTATCAAATGCTTAGCATTAAGAGTCAATCTAAGACATTCCTCTCGGAAAATGATGGCATATAAGCATGATAAGAAATGATTACAATTTTTTGTGTATCTCTTCTTGTACTTGTTCTCCCATAAGATCTAAAAATATACATTAAATGAGGATTTTGAACTATGCCAATTAAGATTTAGTCATAGAAATAAGTACAACATCCAACAAGTAAGAGGCCATATAAAAACTAGGAACTATTCTAGGTATTTCCTTGGCCTTGTGCACCCATTAAATCATAATATTCAAATGATTAGACAAAATGCCTCCCCAATTAAATAGCTTTTGTGTTGTGGCCATTGTTGGCGCGCAGTGGGTAGACCCGGGTTAATCATTAATAAACCAACAAAACCCTTAGACATCAGCCCTTTCGACATCACCTGCAAGCATGTGAAGTCTCGCCCAAGGAATCTAGAGGGGATACAGGAACCAAGTTTCTGTAGTGGGAGGAAGTGAGGCATTCAACATAACCATAATATTCATCTACTATATTCATAGTTTTTGTTACTTAACCTTTAATTGTCATGCAATATACCCTGTGCACGACATTAGTCCACTTAACATTCATTCACTCATCATTATCTTAAGTGTGTAGGATCATGTCAACATATATCAGTGACATCTTCATAATACTGAACATTTACCATCATCACGCAGTAACCATAAACAATAAACAGATCTATATTAACCATCCATCATATGCATCAGAAACATAACACACAAAAGAAACACATCAAGACACAATATTTTAACGTGGTTCACCCCAAACTAGGCTACGTCCACAATGACTGGATTCTTATTTTATTCATTCACAATCTCATTACAACTGCACACTTTGCTTACAATAAGATATATTAGTTGACATTACCCAAACCTGCCTCAGTTATTTGGCTGCAATGCAAGCCTAACTCTTGAAACCTTCAGCCATAACTCAAAACACCTGAACACTTTGCCAATTCTTCACTCTTACATTCTTGACTCTCCACTCATCCTCTTTTTCTACCAAAAACCCATTACATATTTATAGTATTTAATTAGGGCTTATCTTGTTACAAGATGGTTACAAAGTGGACAAATTGTCCCAAAACATCCTAACTAACTCTCGTTTCTTGCACGATGACTCATGATAATTCGCTAGCTGCTTTCCACACATGTTGTTACTTTACCAAAATGTCGTGCAATCCGCTTCTGCATGATTCACAAACTTATCCAAAATAGCCTACTCCAACAGACCCCCAACACTAACATGTGGCTCATCCCGAGCTGCTTCAGGCCTGCTTCCGGGTTGCCAAGAATTTTTGTAGAGTATCGTTGGCTATTGGAACTTTTTCCTTGAATTGTGCTTCCTGTTGTACAATTTTGGCCATTTTTGCAGTTAAGTGAGTCTTCAATTTTTCAGCGGTTTCATGCACTACCTACTTGACCTTGCCTTGAGTGGCTACTAACACCACAGTCACCTTATAGGATTATTCTTGCAATACCTTAATATTTTGCACACGAACTTGCTGCTCCACCCTTAGCTGATTTATTTCTGAATATAGCTTCTTGTTTTCATCTTGTTACCACCTCTACTGGTGGTAATGTACTCATTACTTATTTGAACTTTTGTGCCTTATCCTGTGCAACATGTATCTTTTGGCCAATATCTTGTAGCTACACATCTTCAGTCAACTGCGTCCAAACACCCGTGATTTATGCATACAACTTAGCACATTCTACTTCCATACTCTTGATGTTCTCTATGCTTGTGGTGGCCATATTTTCGTGTTTCTCCCTTTCCTCCAGGGGAGTGCTTGGTATCTTTCGTGCCTCTAAGTCGGTGATATTTTTTTGGAATCCCTGAATGGCTTCACTCAACTTTGTCACTTGTTACTCCTATGGGGTGTCTTCCTCCCTTAGCACTTCTGGAACAATGTTATAGACCTCATCGACCACCTGTTTGACTCTCTCTTCCTTGTGTGCTGCCTTGTCTCGTTCCTGCCTCAGTTGGTCATATTCTGCTTGCAACATGTATTTATCTGTGATTGTCTTTTTCAACTCCAATGAGGTCGACACTGCCTGCACTTGAATTTCCTCTATCACACTCGATTGTAAGCCATACAAAATTTCTATAGGAAACTGAGATAATACTAAGTCAATATGACTTAGTGCCTTGGATTGCTCTTTCAATTCCATCGTGGGGAAATCTAAGGCTCTTGTCACTATCTTCATTACACGTCTTTCTCTTGATACAATAGATGCCATCTATTGCACCTTAGTTGTTTGCGCTATATGGACCACTTGCACTTGTTGTCCTATTTGTATTGTTGCAAGTTTCATGGTCTCCAAAAATTGTCGTAATGCAATAATCTTTGTTTTCATATCTAAATTCCTTTGTTGTTGTTGTTTTGTCACGTGCTCAAAATCTTCATCTATTGCTTCCTTAACTTGGTCTACAATCTTATCCAAACCATCTTCTTTGAGGGCTTGGATGGCTAGTTCCCTTACAACTTTCCTTTTCTTGTGTTGGGTGGTTGCTTTCCCTGTGTCTTCATCTTTTCTCTTCTCTCCCATGTACATGACTGTCTTTTGTGTTTTTATGCCTATGCCATTTCCTTTTTCATGTTATTCTCCTTCTTCTTCATCATCATCTACATCTTGTACTTCTGTATTTTGTTTCTCTGACTGCTTTATATCTATCGTTGGTATCTTCCAATCATCAACCCAATATTGCATAATGTGTCCCATCTCTTCCTCAGTTAACCTGTACCATGTGGACATCCATTCCTGATTTGGGTCCTTTTTTCACTTGCACATACATGTGATGGTGTCCTACCTTAAATCACACAACTAGCTTGTATGATTCAAGCACCTATGGTGGTATGTGTGGCATACTTTGAATGCTTGTTTGAATCGTTTCCTTGTATATATAAAAATCAACATTATTTTCTTACTTTCGCACCTTGTGTGTAGTATGCCATAAGTTATGATATCTTGCGGCTAGGCATGGCTTATATTTTATTCCCAAAAATTGTGTATCATCTGGCTACCTCCATGATGATAATGCAACTAGAATTAATAGCCATGCATTGTGTAATTTAGTCCCTTTATCTTGCGCCTCTTCATAGTCGATCAAGAACCGATTGAGAAAAAATGTCACTCAGTTCATCTGCACTCACTCGACGCACTTCTCAGTTGTCGCTATTACTAGCGCTGGTACTTGGTCTCTCTGACACTTCCTTACCAATTTACAAGCTAATACTTGTGTGACAAACCTCACTGTATGGTTCTGTATGCTTTCTACATCTAAATCGAGTTGTCCTCAGAATGTATGAAACTTTTCTTTCATGCTCTCTGATAGAACCTTCTCATTCCTTTTGTCTAAAAATATCAGTGAAGGGTCCTCCCCTTGCGATGGTAGTCCAGTAATGCGCACAATCAAGTCTGTATCAATTGAGACTGACCTGTCGATCCATAAGTAACCTCCATGTACACCACTCAACAACATCTTCACGTAGGCGTTAATCTCTGCACTCCTCTCGAAGCATGGTATGTTGAAGAAGTTCAGAATGACAACTTTCTGCAACCCTATTTCCCATATCTCAGGCTCCATCACAACCATCTTTGTCTCTGCACTGAGGTACCTCTTCAAATACTTGTTCGGTGCTAGCTCTGAAAATTTCTTCTTGTCCGTAATATCATGGTCTGCATACTTTAAACTCGATATCAATCCTAACATATCTTTCTCCATGATCACTCCAGGTGGGATTTCTAGCTCCACAAGCTTGTACTTAGCATCTTTTGACAAGTTGACTGGCTTCATTGTATCCTTCCTTGGTGGTATGTAATCTCTTGGAAATATCGGCTTTGATGAGGATTCTCCTGGAGTCTCTGCCTGTACTGGTACTATGGGTGGTTTACTGCATCGTTTCTTTGGTGTTGATGCATATGTCTATGCTTCCTTAGGTGATGTCATTGTTCTCTGCAACTAACTTCTTTGGATATGTTCTACTTTCACTTGGCTCAATGCTCTCGGATTTCACTATTATCTATGCAAATGACAATAACGTTTTCCCATTCGACCTTTCAATTGCTTTTATCCTTTGGTTGCTAGTTGTTTATAAACTCATTCGTGCTTGAACTTATTGTCAAATCCACTTGCCTTAACGCTTCATTAACTTCGTATCTTCGGTGAATTATCAATTAGATTCTCCAACCTGTCGAAATCTTCTTGTTGATCTTCATTTATGGCTACGCGACGCCACTACTTCGTCATCATGTTTTCTCTTTATTGCATGTCCCGTCATGGATATTCTTAAATTATTTTCCCGCTTTCTTCATATGCCTCTGTCACATTCCAGTATTCCTTCTTGCACACACATCCTTCCTATTTACTTCGTCTCTGCAACATTCGTTGGATTAACTATTTGAACAATACTTCTATGCTTCCTTCCAACCTTTTGCCTCTTACTTCAAACACTTTTGATTTCTTTTTCTTCTTTTGTTTACTTTTTATTTCTACCTACATTATAATACATTATGGTACGCATTATGCATAGTTCATACTAGTGCATGGAAGCACGTATGTCTTTGGAGCTTCCATGGGTGTCGTAGAAACTTTTTGTCATAAAGTAACACTAAGTCTCTTGTCTAAAATTTCTTTTTGTTGATATGTCTGTCATGCCAATATTTCTTGCGTGCTTTCTGTACTAGCTGATGGAAACATGTGACAAAACGATCCTCTTCTAGTTCCATTAGTCATGACAACCTATTTTCCACTACGCTTAAATCTGTAACCTCCGCCATCACAACAATGCACAGACTTGGTACAATAAACTCCATCAACGTAACAACTTGTTTTCCATACGTTAACATGAATTGAGTCTTTCCTATCAGCTTCTTTCATGTGGTCCTATATGCCCATAATACTATTGGAATCTTCAAGTCCTAGTTATCCCGATTTACGTTGCAAACCTTTGTCAACACATGTTCCAAAATCTTATTGAGGGCTTCTACAATGTCATTTGTCTGGGATGGTATGGTGTACTCTTTTGATGATGGATATGAAATTCCTTTGTTAATGTTGTGATAGTCATATTCAGAAAGTGAGTTCTCTAATCACTCATAAGTACTCTTGGGCATCCAAACCTTGTGACAACATTTTCAAATAAAAATCACGCAGTTGTCTCTGCGTTACAGTCTCTTACTGGTTCTGCCTTGGCCCATCTAGTTAAATAGACCAGGCTATCTCTTTTCTGATGTAGTATCCTCCTTCAACCCCTTCATGTTCCCCATACAATACCATGTTTCTTTCATGCTCCAATACACAACGTCGTTGAATACTATCTACGCCTAACTTGTATAGATTTCTTTTCATCAACTGGTAGTTTGTTTCCTTCACTACAAGTTGCTTCTTCTATGCCACTGTGAAGTTTGATGGGGCTACTCCTATGCTAAAAAATTGAACTATTTATGCAAAACAATCATCCACCAACTGAATTGCAAATAAGTGTGCATCTGGTAAACTGTCATCCAAGTTGCCTGTATCTTCTCCTGAAAGTATGCATGCCAAATGATCTGGGTCCGAGTTAAACTTTCTTGGTTTCACGATCACCTAGAAGTCATATTATTGGAATAGTAATAACCATCTATATAATCTGTTGGCAAATTCAGTGGACAGAATGCAGTGAATGCTTGTCATTGATGACAACAGTGAAGATGGAAGAATAAGAGATTTGAAGAGGATGGCAGAATAAGAAATTTGAATGTAAAGCTAAGGAGGAACAGCATGGAAGAAGATGCCCACAAAAGCTCGAGGTACAGAAGTTTGCTGAGAAGAAGGAGGATGGTGACTGGTGGATCCCATCCAAATTTCCCGAAAGGCCAATAGCCGTCATATCTGCAGAAGTTGCGAGGGAGATAAGCCATCGGAGATTCGGGGATCGGGATTTCAATAGGCAAAGTTCACTCAACAACGAAAACCCCGAAATCGCGATATGCGATTTCGCGAACTGATCGCAACCGTTAAAAGCAAGCTTGAGATATGGACCATTGATTTTGCTCATCGGAGAATCAGGAATCGAAGTTCCATGAGTCTCGTGAACAGTGACAACGAAAACCCCGAAATCGCGATATGCGATTTCGCGATTTGATCGCAGTCGTTAAATCAAGCAGGGATCTGGACCATTCATTCGTATGGATGCGTGGCAGCCAGGAGGCCTTATCGGAGTTTCGGGGATCAGGATTTCATAATGCAAAGAATACAATACAACGAAAACCCCGATTTCACGATAAGCGAAATCCCGACTAATTCTGAACCGTTAGATCAACATGAGATCTAGACCGTTGATCTAATTCACGACAGCAGTCCACGTCAGCTAGGGACACGTGGCACAACCAGGTAATGACAGGTGTCAGGCAGATCTAACACTTCAGGCACATACAATTCATGAATCAGAGTGACACGTGGCAGGATCT
>ML797881.1:100142-122536 GCA_009831015.1 Picea engelmannii
CCATATGATGTATGTTGCTTGATGACACATGAAGAAATATTAATAATTGTTAATAAGGTATAAAATTGTTTAAGCTTATAAACAACTGATTCACCCCCCCCCCTCTCAGTTGTATTAGTATTTCCAACATAATCTTAACCCCAACAGTGGCATTTTAACTAGGTATCTCAGCGCATAATGGTCCATAGGGGTTATGATCTACACATATCCTTTGATGAAGTTTCGATAATATCCTGTATGACCTAGTGTGGAATTCAATTGTCGCACTGAAGTTGGTGGTGGAAAATAAACAATCACAACTATCGTTGTAGGGTCCATTATCAATCCCTTTTTACACACCACATGGCCCAACAAAATTCCAAAAGGTGCAAAAAAAATGTATTTCTTCAGATTCAATGAGATCTGGTTTTGGCTACACTTATCCAACACTAAGCGCATAAGTTCAACATGATATTTTAATAGGATAAATATTGTCTAATCATCTAAGTAGACCTCTAAAATTTTATGAATGAACTCTTTGAAAGCTTCAACAACTACTCTGGAAAATATCGTTGGTGCATTTTTCAACCCAAATGACAAAACTGTGTATTGGTAACAACCCCATTTTGTCGCAAATGTCATCTTATATCGGTCTTCTTGCACAATCCTGATCTAGTGGTATCCTAAGAATCCATCCATAAAAGAGTAAGCCTCTTCACCCCCTGCATTCTATAACACTTCATCGGTAAAAGGCGTAGGAAAATGGTTGTATAAACATGCATCGTTCAACTTTCTCAAATCTACGCATATCCTGATTCCTCCTGTCTTCTTATCTTGGACTACCATTGGGATGATCCATTATGATTCTTCAATATGATCTATGATTCTAGCCTCTAACATTCTATCTATCTCTACTTTTACATTCTTCTTATATTTCTAGTTCATTCTATAGGGTCTCTGCTTCACAGGTTTGGCATATGGTTTTAGCGAAATCTTCATTTCTCCTAATTCTTCAATGATTTCTTTCGTCTCTAAGAATGTCACTAGAAACAGATCCTTGTACTCATGTAGTAAGTCAACAATATTCTCAATTGTTTCCTCACTCCAGTAGTCTCCTATATTGGCAAACTTCATCTTATCTTATGTACCTATGTTCACTTTGTGTGTTCTTAAGGGCTTGTCATATATAGCTGACTCAAGCTTTGGTTTGTATATTGCGCGCTTTCCTTCAGTTTATGGTATCTACAAATTCCTTGGGTTTTCATCCTCCTAGTTTTCTTCAACAACATTATAGAATTGCAAGACCTCTTCAACTGTCGCAATGACTCTAGGTGCACTGTACGTCAGACCCTCTTTCAAAAAAATCTTGTTCTTGATTACCTACAAGGCTGAGTTGAAAAACAAATTATTATTTTCAAAACTAAATGTCACCTTGAATTTCTTATTCAAATCTTCCCAATATGTTGTCACTTTGCACACCTCTAGTTTGATGTACCAATTCTTCGGAGTAGTTTCCAGAGTATGCACAAAAAAATGATTCCATTCTTGTTGAGGTATTGATCTCCACTATGCAGGACACTTCGTAACATGATTTGTTGGACAACTTAATCCACTATAGTTTTGCTTGATACTTTCATTCTTTCTATCGAAGCTGACTTGTAATAACGTCTTACACTGCTTCCAGTTTCTTATGTCATCTTTGTGCACAACCCACCATCTTGTTGAATTCGCTTTCAGTGAAACATCTAAGGAAAAGAGTCTCTGTTGATCCATAATCTATATTTCAAACTCATTGATAAAATATTCTATAGGTGTTAGTCCATTATATCTTGGAGGTTCCACTATTTCGGTTCCAATCCATATCAATGCACAGGAAATTCGAGCACACTTCCTTGTCGATGTTTCATGTAGTCTTTGTTGCTAATTGTCCAAAGCTTCTTCTGAGTCTGATGCACATGAGATGATACTCCCCCAAATAAGTATCTAAGTATGCCTTCAGATGTAGGATTCACATAATCACCCATTCACGCAGTCATATTATACAGATTATTAAGTTATTTTCTCTTTGTTGATTCTACATACCTTCGTCCTTTAGTGGGGTCTAATGACATGGTCACCTTAAAGTATTCCACTTCTAATACCATCGGTCTTTTCTTTAGGTCAATGATTGTCTAATTATCAAATTCCCAATCAATTCCCAATAATGTTGGATAAGGTGTATTTCCATATACTATGTCAGTCACTTTGAAGTATACTACACCGCACACTCCATCAATATTGACATTTACTCTTGTTAACCTTCCAAATAGAATGATATTATGTTGGTTCTCTAGTCTCAGCTGGATAGGATACCAAATCAACTTCGGCCGGCCCATCATCTCCCAAGTCTATCTCGGGATAACCTTTATATCGGACCCCAGATCCAAAATTATATTTTCCATTGTGTAAGCTCCTATCTATGCACTGAGCCTGAACTCCCTATTTGTTCGCTTCTTACTGTGCACCTGGTTAGTTGTTTTGTGTGCGATAGGTTTCTCTTTTTCTTGGGAACAATGGCCAATCATTCCATGTAGAATACTCAACACAGATTCACATTTCATTAAATCTAAGCAACTTCTTAAAAATCTCTTCAAAGTACTTACCTTATCAGTTTGTTTCTTTGAATGGTCATAGACTAGAGGCATATAATATACCGATGGTCTATCATACAATGATGGCACGGTCGAAGTTGATGTTATCTAGTCTTCTCCCATCAATTATTTTCTTTCTTACTAGTAAGTCTCTTTCTCTTTTCTCGGATCAAATAATGGTAATGCCTTTGTTGCTTTCCTTACCCTCTAGTGAATTTTATTCCTTTGATCTATCACATCAACTCTAGTTCTCATTCCTTCGCATGGAATTGTTGCTATTATGGGATGATCATCACATTGTTCCACTGCTATCATTTGTATGTGTTGGTTCTAGTTCTGGTTCCAGTTCTAGTTTTGCTTCTAGTTCCCTCTTTCTTGCCATTTTGCTATCAGTTGAGGATACTATTTCGTCACATGGTCCAATGCTCTATAGTGCGTGCATGTCACTCAAGGATTCATGTAGTCGCATGATAAATGTTCTAGTTGATTGCAGTTATAAAAAATGATTGGTCCTCTTCCTCCTTGTTATAGCAAGATTTGCCTCACCATTGCTATCTTGCACAGAGGGCCTTTTTCCATTTCCATATGCAGACTTGTCATCTCTTTTTGATGAATTAAAAGCTAAAAATACATATTTTTCCACATATATGATCCCTATATACCATACAACATGCATATATGTAGGCTGCTCCACTACAACCTGCTTACATCGGGATTTGTGACAGAAAATAAAAAAAATGAAGTTGGGTTTCCATGTCACGATAGGAGATCTCTGATCCTTGGCCTTCCATATACTGGAAATGTTTCGACTCAACCCTTCAGTTGCATTTTGAAGGCTATAAAAGCACAATTGTGAGAGATGGAAAAGAGGATAAAGCATTCAAATTTAAGAGCAAAGTTACTCTGGAGAAATTACTTCATATTGAGTCTGCATCCCTTTGTCCCTCAAGTCTGAACACAGTGTTCAACCCTAAGCTCTTTCCCTATTGCTGAGAGAACCTCATTGTCTCTTTTCTATGAGATTTCCTTTGGTGGAGGATTGAAGTGGTGGAGGCCTAGTTGGAAGGAACTTGGTTTCGAATCGTGCCGACACGAAAGTCTGTAATGTTGTCACTTCTTCTGATCATTTATTAATAGAAATACTCCTTTTCCGTCCTATTGGTATCGTGAAAATATATGATTATTATCCATGGGCATGTTTGCAATGTTTATTAATGGATTATGCTATCTAATGTGCTAACCCGTTTATATTATCACTATATACTTTCTCTGCTTATTTGTTGAGAACTTGTTGCAGGTATAAAGCTTTGGGTCAAAGTGCTCAACGGTGGAACATCATTGAACGTTGGATCGAGGTAGGCCTCTTTCCTATCTTGCACATTAGTTTATATAGCATACGTTGGAATTGAGTTGATTTCTTTAGTCATACCTATTTGTGGTGGTTTACCCTGGCCATAGAGAGTTTTTTCCTCGTAACATAATTGGTGACTCCACTGGGGAGAGATCTTCCTTCTAAGGGTTGAAGTATTTTTTCTTCTTGCATTGCTCTTTTTCCTTTGTGTTTCTTGTCGTATCACTGCCTGACATATTATTTTCACTCTGGGTCTGAGTTTTCAACCTTTTTCCCTTGCCTGGCCTTGCTTTGAATCCTGTATGCACCTTTTTCCTTGACAGTCGCGTATACACGCATGTTGTCTCATTGCAAGCTGCGTATATACACACTTTTCTCCTGAAAAATCGTGTATACCACTTTCCCTTGCTTGTTTTCTTGGTTTAGTGATTGTTGTGTGGGATTTGATGATTGTTGAGCCTTCTTAGGTCTCTGTAGTGCCTGTTGAGATTCTCTGGGTCGATAGGAAACCTGTTTGGAGTTGAATTTTTGGGCGTACTCTTTCTCTTTGTTTTTAATTTTTTGATTTGTCCTTGTACTCTGGGATGTTTGCTTGGCTTCTTGGTATTCTACTTGAGTTATTGCTTTTATACATAGTAGAATTTTATATATCAGGTTGCTTATCAGTCCATGCATTTTCTTTTTTAGTATATTGAAAATACAAAAAAATAGTCATTTTACATTGCTTGGCATTTTTTTCTTTTGCATCTTTATCGTTAGTTTAGTGAATTTAGTGAAAGATTGCATTTTACTTATGAATTGCAGAGTTGAAATTGAAAATTGCACTGTTTTTATACACATATCATTCATTGAAAAAGTTAAAGATAGACTTTGCATTATATTCATATTTATTTTCTTGCAGAGTCATAATATCATGAGTTTCACTTCCATACCTTTTTGAGTAATCACAGCCAATACTATTTATGCTTTAAATTAAAATTGATTAGTCACGATTTTATTTTTTAGGGTGCACAAACTAGTCTAGGATTTAGTGCCTTGGAATAGGATTTTGTGAGTAAATTTCTCCAAGGCAATTAAATCAACATATGTATCTGAGACATGGAGTTGAGAAGTCCATTGTATAATTGGTAAGATAAAGAGGCTCCACTCACACCAGAGTTAATCACGAGGTCGCGTGAAGTTAGTTGAAGGGATAACCCATGGATACTCACCGAGCATCAGAGATATTTCTGTGGATTTATTCATATTTGGGATCTTTCTAGTGCCCATACCTCCATGAGAGGCGGTACTTTCAAGGTTTTGGGCTTTTCTACCCTGCCCATACAGTGATATAGACTTACGATTGCTCGCATGTGTATCGGTTATACAATGGTTTATTAGTTGCTTGACTTAGGTATCTCATAGGTTACTTGCAGGGGTTATTCTGCTTGTACCCTGGGTAATATAGGGGTCAGACAACACACAACATTTATGGAGGATTACCTCTTTGGGGGGATCTGATCGACTGGTTGTTAAGCCCACGAGGGCCCTTATAACTGATTTTGTTACTTCCAAACTTTAGCAGGGAGTCTCAAGTCCCTCTCGGACGAGGCATACCTTCTTTAGTGAGGGAGGCCACTCATCCACTTTAGCCCGTTTGCATGCATATTGGCTGTTTGAATTTTTGGTATGCTCTTTGACTACTAGTTGGCCTTAGGATATATTTTTTTACTTTGTAGAGTCATAAGTCATCATGGAGTCAGACCAACTTCCTCGCAAGTCCCGTCGATTGTTACAGTGACCACCGGTTTTTGAGTTCTTGCCTTCTAAAAGGAATAGAGTTTTTAGGCGTGGTACACACACATCCACCTTTCAGACTTGTGGTTCCACAAGGATGAGTATTGATTGTAGTCTTCAGAACACTGGGAGTTCCTCGATTCCCATACCCACTATAGTTAATGACACCCCTTCAACTCCTACAACCGCTATAGTTTCAGTGTCAGAGGCTTATACCGGTACTATGGCTCGGTCTGTAGTTAATGATTCATCTCTTGCCTCAAATCCTTTTGGGGGTTTTGGTCACTCACCGAGTTACAATGTTCAGTCCATCCCTATGGCTTCTAGTCCATTTTATTATGGTATGCCTAACTTCACTTCACAATTTTCGACTTCCATCCCAGTTGCTGGCCCTAATGCTAGCCTTGGACTTGGGGGCACTACACCTCCTTACGCTCCTTTTTCGTTTGGTGGTTCTCATATCCCCCAAATGAATCTTAATGTAGGAAGTGTCCCTGTTCTTAACCACGAGTCTAATCCTTCTACGACTGGATGGAACAATCCAACTGGTGGACAAGTTCCACCCTATATCCCTACCTCCTCAGTGTCGATTCCGACCAATACTTTTAGCATGAAGAATCCACTTCAATCCTCTAGGTTCCCACCTGGAGGAGGTCAGTCTTAAACTTTGGGCAACCCCCAACCCAAATCCAATCTGGTTGGGGGCAGTTTTCATAACCCCCAGCCCAGATCTAATCCGGCTGGGGGCAATTTTCATAATCCTTATCAGAACATTCCTGCTGGAATGATGCCCAACCAAGATTATAAAAATCAGCTCAGCGGAGGGCCTTATAATCCCAGACAGGGCTATGGTTCTTGCCAAAATCCTGGATGGGCTGCAGTTCTGCAAGCACAATCTTTCGCGGGAGGTTGGGGCCAGATGTTGCAACCCCGTCTCCCTTTTCTGGCCATGCTCAATCTGCCAGACTTGTCTAAGTTAATGAACGACCCGGTGAGTCATGATCCCACATGGCTCCTCATCCCCACCAAAATTCCTTCATACATTCCAAAGTTTGAAGGTAAGAATGGAGAGGACCCTGGTAATCACGTCACTACCTTTCACCTTTGGTGCTCATCGAATTCTCTGAACCATGATTTTATTAGATTGCGATTGTTTCAACGCACTCTCATTGGAGTTGCTTCACAATGGTATATTGAGCTAACTAGGGGGACATATGGTTCATTTAATAAGTTGGTGTTGGTATTTATCAACCACTTTCAATTTCCCATTCGTTATGATGCTGGCCTCAAACTTTTTTTGACTTTACGCCAAGACACCGCCACTCATATCTCGGATCATATCTAGGAGTGGCGTAGACGAAGGCGGTTGATTAAGACTCCTATACCCCCGGCCTTTCTCCTAGAATGGTTCCTAAAGTCTTTGCACCCTCCTATCTCAAAGGACGTTGCTACTTCTGGGGTCTACAATGAGGAAGAAGCTATCTTTAGAGCCCATCAATTAGATTTAATATATGCTCAGTTTGGGATGTTATATCACCTTCTTCTAGAAGCACTGAGGTCAAATTATGATCCTAGGCAAAAACCCAGACCTCATGCCGATGGAATTGTAGGGTCCGCCAATGTAAAGTCCGCATACTTGGTGACAAAGTCTGTCGGAGGACCAGCTTCATCTATGTCTTCCAAACCCACCCAGTCAGTGGATGTGCATTCTGTGCAATCGTCAAAAAACCCAAATGGTGACCAACAACCAGATGGGAATAAAAGGAAAGGTTGAAACAATTATAAGGGTGGGAAAAATGGTAACAAACCCAAGGACAAAGATAATAATGGGAAGCACAATGATAATGCTAGAGAGGGCAAGAAAGAGAAACGTGAGGTGAAGTTTCCTTGTAAACTTTGTACCGATGACCACCTTACACATTTATGCCCCAAACTCGTGGAGGCTGCGAGGCTTTTGAATCTACCGCCCGCTGTGATGACAAATCCATTCCCACATAACCAACACTTAGCCTCGAGCTCTGCAAACTCCATAAATGCGGCCGGTGGGAGTCAAAACCCACCACCGCAAGATGGCGATCGTGTATGTATCAACATGGTCGATGCAAAAATTGATATAGCCACCCGCTCTCGAGATTATAGCTCTTCACAAGCTAACTGTGGTCTAGAAGCTCCCCCTCCTCCTCCAGAGAAGAAATTACATATTGAGAAACTAGAGCCACCACCTCGTATTCCGAAAGGAGTACTTAAGCGCTCTACCCACAATCCTAATGCTAGAGCCGCCCAAAACTACTCTACTGTTGAGGACCTGGGCCAAATCCCTTATGCGATGTTGGATTTGGAGGTACTCCAGACATGTCCCTCACAGAGGAATGCCTTACTCTCTTCCTTAGGAGCTCTTGAACCTAGTGGCTCAAAAGTTATCAAGTTTGATGTCACAGATGTGAAGCCTTGCTTACCTTACAATGTGGCTTTCCAAATCCACGTGGAGTATTCCAAGTATACCATTAAACGTGTGGTTGTTTATGAAGGTGCTGCCACCTGCGTGATGTCCCTAGTCTGTTGGAAAGATCTCGGTTCTTTGACCCTTTCCAAGTCATCGAACATGTTGACTACATTTGACGATCATTCCTTCCGCCCTCACAATATTCTCCCTGCCTTTCTGGTCCAGTTAGATGGGAAGACAGTAGAGGTGGTGGTAGAGGTAGTTGATGCGCCTCTTGATTATAACCTATTACTAGGTCACAATTGGACCTATGCTATGGTCGATGTCGTATCATTCGTCTTCCATATGATTTGTTTTCCTCATCAAGGGAAGATTGTGACCATCGACTAGTTATCCTTTGCATACTCTAGTACTAACGCATATGTATTCTTCAGAATATTGGTGTCAGAATGTATTCTTCCCTCATGGGTACTTTCAACTTCTCGACACCGATTCACCACATTTACGCCATGTCTAGTAGGCTTGCTTCAACAAGGAGGTCCATTCCTTTCTGCACTTCCTATCTTAGTGATCCATGGACCCTGCCTTCTCCGACTTTGTCGTGTGAAGGTCAATCGCATGCTAGCATGGGTATGCCACTATCAGCAGCAGAGATTGCGTATCAATATGTTCTTGAAACTTCCACCGATCTCGATCCTGTTGCCTCACCGACGGATGAGGAGGATCCTGTTCTTAGGCTTGTATGGGTGACCTCGTTGTCTTGTTCACATGATTGCTTAGATGAGACTTTGCCTTCAGATGAATCCATCCTCAAAGCCATGAATGGTTCTGAGAGACCTTGGAATGATATGCATCATTGATCTTATTTTCTCCCAAGTCTTGAAAGAATCGAGCAAGATGAATTTCGGTCTACCTTGAGTGAGATAGTCGGTCACGCCATAGTTCCACTTGATACGCATGACATTTATGCCGAAGGAAACATGGTGAGTATTTCTCCTACCGTCATGATCGATATCTCTCATACCCCTGGAAAAATTGAAAACATAAATATAGATGTGGATTGTTCGCCAGAAGAAATTGTGATCTACACCGAACTCTTCAAAGAATTTCGAGATGTATTTACTTGGTCATATGAAGAGATGCTAGGGATCGACCCTCGTATTATCGAACATGAGATTATAACTTATTCGGATGCTAAACCTATTCGACAACGTCTTAGAGCTGTAAATCCTAGGAAGGCCCCTGCTATTAAGGCAGATGTGGAGAAGCTACTTAATGTTGGCGTCATCTACCCGGTTCCTTTGACTGAATGGGTATCCAACCCCGTTCATGTGAATAAAAAGCAAGGAACCATCTGTGTGTGTATGGAATTTCATGATTTGAACAAGGCTTGTCCTAAAGATAACTTCCCCATGCCTTTCATTGATTAGATTCTCGATGAGTGTGCAGGAAGAGAGATATTTTCTTTTATGGACGGATTTTTAGGATACAACCAAATCCAGATCAAACCTGAGGACCAACACAAGACGACATTTATATGTCCTTGGGGTACTTTTGCATACTGGAAAATTCCTTTCGGCCTTAAAAACGCCGGAGCAACCTTCCAACGTGCCATGACTTTCTCTTTTCATGATCTCAAGCACATAGTAGAAGCCTACCTTGATGATCTTGTTGCTCACTCTCACAAGAGAGTGGATCATGTTACACACCTTCAGCTTGTTTTTGAAAGATGTTGTTACTATAGAATTTGGTTAAACCATCACAAATGCATATTTTGCGTTAAGTCTGGTTGTCTTTTAGTATTTTTAGTTTCCAATACCGGGATCATGGTAGATCCTCTTAAGGTTGAGGCAATACTTCAGTTGCCTCCCCCACGCACGATTAGACAAATTCAAGGTTTACAGGGGAAAGCTAACTTTCTACGTCGATTCATAGTGAATTATTCCAATATCACTAAGGGTTTCATGCGCCTCTTGAATAAAGACACCCCTTTTATCTGGGATGAGCGAGCCTAAGAGTCTTTCGATGCTTTGAAGAAAGCCTTAGTATCGACCCCTCTACTGAAGTCTCCTGATTACATTAGAGATTACTTTCTTTATATCGCCGCATCTGAAGAGACATGTTGGCCCTTGACCAAGTTTTGGGAATTTCTTGGTCATGATGACCTATTTTAGAACTTTGATAGCCTGTCGAAGGAGGAGTGCAATACGAAGCGTAGATCACAGGATCTCGACCCCCTTTTTGGGTTTTTGTGAATATGTAACAGGAAGGGGATGTCGGCCCATGGGTTTACCCATGTTTAGGCCTATTTTTTTTTATGTATATATAGATGTCTAAGCCATATAGAGAAGTAGGGGATGATATATCTATGTGATGTAGGCTAAGTGCTGAGAGTTGGATCTGTGTGATCAAGGCTTTGTGCATTCTGTTTGAGACTTGTAGAGCAGAGTGCAAGTCATTGTGTGATACGATAGGAGGCTTAGTGTTATAACGCAAGGAAGAGAGATCTAGCGAGCTGCACAGATCTTCTGTCCTGTGCGGAGTAAGGTTTTTCGAGGCTCTGTTCTTGTAACCGATTGACCGAAGACTATAAAGAAGAAGAGTTGGTGGGTGTTACCCCGGGAGAGGGCTGAACCACGTAAATCTTGTGTTATGATTCTTTGTGCTTGTCTTAATGAGTTTATGTCTTATTTTTCTAAGTGCTTTGATGTAGTTGGATAGATCTACTTGCTTTGTGCTTATTATATGTGGGAGTGCTACATCTGATCTACATGGTTGTGCTTAGTGCTTAAGCTGATTTGCTTACCTATGCTAAGTGCTTGGATACAATAGGTTAATGTGAATACTGTGAGGCTCTGTTTTATCAACGAAGTATATAACGATTGTATATTAAGGAACTGAAGGTGCTAAGTACTTTATCAAGGTGTTACAATCACAGATCTGTGTCCCAGCTAAGGTTGCAGACACTTGAGTCCTACAACCACCCTTGCCTCTACCTTGGGTGAGACTTCATCTTCTTCGTAGGTGTTGCCAAAAGGGCCGATAGTTAGGGTTTTTTTGGTGCATTTCTGTAGCATTGAACCCTGGGTCTGCCCTTGTGCCAACAAATGGTTTTGTTGCCAGGACGTGAAACTGTGATTGCTGGGAATTGAGAAAGAAGAAGCTTTGTGAAAATATCCATCCTAAAACTATGAAATCTCTGTGCGTAGATCTGTGCCCTAGCACGCAATATTCTACTTGACTTATAAAGCTCTGTGCTAAAGAAAGAAGGTCATATCTGAAAGAAAGAAACCCGATATAAATAAAGAAGATCATATTTGAAGGAAAGAAGCGAGATTTGAACGCTTGGCACTCTAAGAAAAGTAAAAGTAAGAATTTCTGATTAAAAGAGGTAAAATATGCAAGCTCTATGCTCTGATAAAGGTAAGAATAGTTAAAAGTTTTAGATATGGAAGCTTTGTTCTCTGTAGAAGTAAGATACATGGAAATTTTTATTTCTAGAATATGGATCTAGGTATGTTTAATAGAGTCTATCCTAGTTTGAAAACTAGAGTATTAATAGATGATAGAAGGTTTGATATGAGTAGCTCTGATCAGACTAGTGAAAGATATGTTATACCAATGCATAGAAATAATGTTTGGAATAACAAATGGATGCAGGATCCTAGAAAGAATTTGTTGCAGGTTAGCTCATACAATCCTGGCGCGCAGTACATAAGAGGTTGGGGATCATTTAAAAGAAAGAGAGGATTAACCCTATGTTACAGTTACACAAGATTGATACATCTAGCTAAGGAATTCCCTAGAAGAAGACCTAGTTGTCTTTGTTGTAAGGCTTTAGACCATGAAGTGTTGGACTGCCCTAGAATGATCGCTAAGCTTGAAGGAATGAATCTAAATCAAGAAAACCCTAAGGCAGATCCAGAGGCTATAGCAGAACCTCAAAAAGAATCAGAGAAGGTATTACTACATATGAAAGACACCTTGGATGACCATCTACATGTTAGACTATCAGATATTTTTAAAGACAAGAAGTGCCTTGAAGCAAGAATAGGGGACTTCGACATTGACTGTGTTCTAGATGAGGAAACACAAGTAAATATCATGACAGAAAGAACTTGGGAAGCTATAGGAAGGATGACTACGATCCCTTCATTAGGAGGAATAGGAATATTCAGAGGATAGCTGGTAAACTTATGTGGGAAGCTCGCTCAGATACCTATGAACGTTAATGGAACTTCGACAGAGGAAGATTTTAAGATTATTAAGTTTATTGAAGACAACACCCCGTTTACCATGTTAATAGGAAAACCTTGGATTGACAGAGCTCAAGTAAGACGAAGGGAAGAAGAAGAAGCCTCAGAGTAGAAGAAACAAGACTTGAAAGATTTCATGGCTAGAAGGATCACACAATTGATTGAAGAACATGAGAATAGATCGAAGCTAGTTGTCACTAGAAACATTGATGTCGAAGCTGAAAGAACATTAGGAGACCCACAGAAGGTTGAAGCACTTACTCTAGATAAAGAATAGGTATTACCCCTGAATCTTAGGAAAGAATCTCAACAACGCGCAGTGACTATGTTAAAAGATGATAAGAATCAAAATGGAAAAGAGACTACCGAGACGAAGCTCACTAGAAAGAAGGATAGAAATCTAAGTAAGAAGAGGGCTAAGATTGAAAAGTTACAGAAGATTCCAGAGGGAAATTCGCAGAAAGAAAATTTGCAGAATTGGAGCTGCGTCAGGATATTAAAATAGTGACACATGGCACTTCGCCATGGCGACGCAATATATCCGTTGGGGCTGATATATCCATTCGACTTCTGCTCCGAATGGACAGAAAAACAACAAATGTTCGTCATTAGACCATTGGACCGCACCATAACAGATCAAACGAGTTAATAGGGGCTCATAACCATTGCACATGAACCGTTGCCGAGTTGCCTACTTATCCCTTTTCTCCATGCACAAAGAACACTTTTGCTAACTGAGAAATTGAAGCTTGCAGACTGAATGAATTGCATACAATGACCATTGCACCCTTTCTATTATTCCAGTGCAGTGTCTAAGTTCATCGTGACCCCAATAATTTTAATCTCGGGTGTGTATGTCTAACGAGCTCACCGCAGTTGAAGAATCAATGACAGAAATTCTCCTCGACTTGATGACTAAAAGAGTCATGTCAGAGAGAGGAGTGTCTACAGGTATACAAGAATCTTCAACGAGAGGATTGCAGGCATCTCTATCCACTGCTCGAGATGGACCGTCCCGACTAGATGATGAGAAACGAGCGAAGCACATAAACGATATCGCGAATTCCAAGCTAATTTTGAGCATTTTACCTGCCTATCTACCACCTTTGAGTGGTGCAATCAATCATGACAGTGTGCCCCGAGAATTTGAATACGCGTTGGTCACTGCGTACCTTCCAAAAAAGGTGTGCACAGTTCATGCTGACCAGGATAAGCTCGTAGCGTTGAAGTTTAGCGACTTCAACCTCGGCAACATGAAGGTTTATAGCATGCTCGCCCTACATAAGTATTTGACGAGAACAAAAGGAAAGAGCTCAAATATTACCCCTCAGTCATGGACCCATAACCTCGCGCAGTCCACCCTATTGAATGTTATGAAGATTCCGCACTTCGGGTGACACCAAGAGGTGAGCGCATGTGTCAAATTACTGTTGTCTTGCTACCATGGAGGTTATTTGTGTTTGAACTGCAACATCACAGTGGATCCAACATTGATCAATCAGATCACAGGGCTAAGCATGCAAGGCGGCGACCCAAAATATTTCTACCCCGGAAAGACCGCGGATCGCGCTCTCGCCCAGAGGATAAAGGATACTTATGAAGATGTAGATAAGGGCACATGAGGCTACAAGGTAGCCTCTATCTAGAGTGGCGTAGTGCGCCTAGCCTGTCAACTAATTGCAGGGAAATTAGTTCACAAGAACCGACACACCCAAATAACCAGATTTGTATTCAACCTCACAGGGAAGTGCGCAGAGGGCCTACACATGAATTGGGCGAAGTACTTGGTGAACCAGTTAGAACTGGACTTTAGGGAAGAACAATACCAAGGATATGAGTTCCACTTCAGTTGGATTCTCATCTTAATCGTGTTCATCGCATGGGAGATGTCGAAAGGTGCGACCTTCCCGGACATCGAGCCCTTTGAACCACTGGCTGTGAAGTTTAGTACGTGGTGGTTCTCCAGTGACATGAACAAGCAGTGTAAATCAAATGTCATCTTCCACACTTATTACAACCATTTGAAGACTACTATCCAGTCTGAGCCTCGTATAACCCCAAACACACTCCACAGGTTTAGGCCATTGATGAAATTCAATGCGGACCACCATTTCATCTATATCACAACGTGCACTGATGAGCATAAACAACAACTACAGTCATACTACAAGCTGACAGAGGAAGACTTAGAAGATATTACTAAGGAATGGTCGGCGGACCTCCTCATCCCAACAGACCGCACAGAGCTATCTGATATCGACAGTCTAAAAGCAGCGCATGATACACCTGATCCGAGCAAGACCAAGAAAAATGAAGAAGCCTTAGATGTCCACAGTACCTCGGTGAAGACAACTTCTATCGCACATGAGAAAGGAGGTGATGAAGAAGAGATAGATGGAAAATAGAAGAAAGGTGAGGTTACATCGCCTAGATATGAGGAGGACCCCTCGAAGAAAAGGAAGGTTTCCCCTCCGAAACCTTCCTCAAGGAAGAAATCGAAAGCAACCAGGACTAAGTTTGAGACCACCCTCACCTCAGACGACTTTGACTTCATCGTTGCAACATTGAACGATGCCTCACTGGAGATAGCAGAGAAGGAAGAAGCTAAGTAGGAGGAGGTGTTCAGTAGATCAAGGTTGAACTTCAAGAAGTGCAGCAGGCACTATAGTCGAGCTGCGTAGTTTCCATTGCGCCTCTATCAGCAGGAACACCAGAAATAGGAGATGAGCCATCTCAATTCCATTGGATCACTGATACAGTCGAAGATCGCCTTCGACGAGCATAGGAGGAGACAACACAAGCCACCCAGGCTTTGGCGCAAACACAAGAAGACCTTCTAGAGCAGCGTAGTACTGCCGAATGCGAGAAGCTTACTCTGTAAGAGAGGTTCGATGAAGAAAAAGCCCAGCTGCATAAAGAAAAGGAACATTTGCTCGCAAAGAAACTCAAAATACAGGAGATGTTCCAAAGAGCACTTCACTCTGTGACAGTCATTGAAGTAAAGGCGGAAGAACAAGTTCCACAATAGGTGGCACAACTCGGAGATGTAATCCAACAACTCCAGCAACGCATAGCAGACTTGGAGCTCCACACTGTGCCCGGGACCCCTCAAGATGTACGAGACCAAAGGGATGCCACTGCCCACAGTGCAGTTGACATATTAAAATCTCTTGCCTTGGTTATCTGAAAATAGAGAGCTGACTTGTTATGCTATGCAAGCACCCTCTACTTCAATAAAATAAACCTTAACAGGACCTTGCTTCATGTGTTAAAATATGCAAACTGGTTTATGTGTTAAATTCTTGCTTCTTCTTGACCATGTTCAGGTGTGAGGAAATGTTCTTTTACATGATTAAATATGTGTTATAAACCAATACACAGCAATATAAAGTGCAGCAAATAACACAACAAACTCACAACAATACCAAGATGATAAATGAGTTCACCCCTCTCTGGGCTACGTCTCCTTGAGCCTCCTTCAATGGACTAGGCTCTTTGGGATTAGTTTGTCAAAGGTTCTTTTACAAGATGCTGCTCAACTCCAATGGATTTACAGTCTGTACCATTGGGTTTAGAATATACAAAAACCCCAAATTTGACTATTAGAACTCTGCAAATGGATCTTGGCTCATCTAGTAATGACCTCTTCTACATGTGACCTCCAAGCTTCCCTGAGCTTCAATGAGGCAAAAACACCTGTAAAAGTCCTCTAATGGATCTGAAACCTATCCCAATGTGTTCAAAGCACAATAATTAGTCAAAAATGACTATTCAGTCTCAGAAAATGGACATGGGCTCATCTGAGCAATGCCTCAAACAATGAGGGCTTCAAGCTTCCTGGAGCTTCCTCAAACTTCAATGGTTAAAAAACTGCATTATAAGTCTTCAAATGCCTGTGTAACCATCACCAATGGACTCAGAACGTCCAAAAACCCATAGCTGGGCTTTTATAGCACCTGATTTGGTCAAACATTGAAGAAGTTATGCATTCTGCCATTTTTCTCCTTCAGGCTTGCTGTCCCCTGTTCGCCATTTCACACCTGTGTGAAAAAGAACCTGGCTTCTGGCGTTTTCCGTGCCTAAACTCAGCACACGCGCGCCTTCCTAAATTGGTGCTAATTTGTCGCACCGTTAGCGAAATCAAAGCCCCCCAAGTCGGAGGTGTTGGGCGCATGGGGGCCATGTGGCCACGTCCCAACGCTAAAATAGGCACCTGTTTGCAAGTTTCAATCCTGACTTGACATGTGGCGGGTGGAATGGTTTGAATGACCGTTTAACACCAAACTATAATCCAACACAAATCCGCGCCAAAGGTCACATTGGGCGGTCAAAATGCAATGTAATAGAACCTCGGGTGTATATTTGGCACCCCGCGCGCGCCATATACAAACAGGCGGGGTCACATGTAAACGTAACATAACCGTGTGGTAAATGTTTTAAAACCCCCAACGCAAACAAACACACGGTGAACTCCACACCGCGCACAATACAACACATGTGGTCATATTGTAATAGGTAATAGAACCGTGTTCCAATTGTAATATACCCCCACGCGCCAATTTTGAAAGGGCTTGGTCATATATTAAACAATGTAATATAACCACGGTTTCGTTTGAAACATAAATCCGCGCCCATTTCACATAGCATGTGGTCATAGCTATACACATATAACCGCGGGTTGCAATGTTAAAACCCCGCACGCCGTTGAACCAAGGGTCATATGTAAATGCTAATAGAACCGGGGGTTCAATCCAAACTCCGCGCGTGTTTTAAATATGTAATGGTCACATGTGAATACAATCCACAAAACCACGGCCAAAAATTTACCCCCGCGCGCGTTTAATAAATGGTAAGGTCATATGTAAGTTTACCTGACCGCGGGCTGGGGCCTGTTGGCCCTTGACCAAGTTTTGGGAATTTCTTGGTCATGATAACCTATTTTGGAACTTCGACAACCTGTTGAAGGAGGAGCACAAGACGAAGCAGAGATCACAGGATCTCGACCCCCTTTTTGGCTTTTTGGGAATATGTAACAGGAAGGGGATGTCAGACCATGGGTTTACCCATGTTTAGGCCTATTTTGTATGCATATATAGATATCTAGGCCATATAGAAAATTAGGAGATGATATATCTATGTGATGTAGGCTAAGTGCTGAGAGTTGGATCTATGTGATCAAGGCTTTGTGAATTATGTGTGAGACTTGTAGAGAAGAGTGCACGTCCCTGTGCGATACGATAGGAGGCTTAGTGCTGTAATGCAAGGAAGAGAGATCTAGTGAGCTGCATAGATGTTCTGTCCTGTGCGGAGAAAGGGTTTTGAGGCTCTGTGCTTGTAACCGATTGACCAAAGACTATAAATAAGAAGAGTTGGTGGACGTAGCCCTAGGAGAGGGGTGAACCATGTAAATCCTATGTTATGATACTTTGTGCTTGTCTTAATGAGTTTATGTCTTCTTTTGCTAAGTGCTTTGATGTAGTTGGATAGATCTAATTGCTTTGTGCTTATTATATGTGGGAATGCTAAATCTGATCTACATGGTTGTTCTTAGTGCTTAATCTGATCTGTTTACCTATGCTAACTGCTTGGATACAGTAGGTTAATGTGAATATTGTGAGGCTTTATTTTATCAACGAAGTAGATAACGATTGTATATTAAGGAACTAAAGGTACTAAGTACTTTATCAAAGTGTTATAATCATAGATCTGTGTCTTAGCTAAGGTTGCAAGCACTTGAGTCCTGCAACCACCCTTGCCTCTACCTCGGGTGAGACTTCATTTGCTTCGTAGGTGTTGCCGAAAGGGTCGGTAGTTAGGGTTTTGTTAGTGCACTGTTGTAGCGCTGAACCCTGGGTTTGCCCCTGTGCCAACAAGACGATTGGTATGGTTCTAGTTCAGGAGGATGATGAGCTCCATGAGAACGTCATCTACTATCTTAGTTGAAATTTAGTTGGTCTTGAGCTTAATTACTCTCACATTGAAAATCTAGCTTTGGTTGTCGTTCACGCAGTCCAACGCTTACGTCACTATATATTACTTTGCAAGACTACGGTAGTTGCCAATGTCAATCCATTTCAATACGTCCTTACTAGACGTATCATAGGGGGGAAATATAATAAATGGATTGTCATCTTACAAGAGTTTGATCTCAACTTTGCTTCAGCCAAGTCCAAGAAATCACTAGTCTTCGTAGAGCTAATATCCGATTTTCCATGATTAGGTGAGGATGTTATCCATGTTTATTCATTTGTGGATGAACACATTTTCCTCGTCTCTTCGTCCGACCCTTGGTATGGAGACATCGTTTTATATCTTCAAATCATGAAGTTCGCTCAGCATCTCTCGCAGTATGATCGACGACGTATTAGATACCAAGCCAAAAAGTATACCATCATCGATGACACTTTGTATCACCGTGGAATAGATGATATCTTGTGCCATTTCTTAACTCACAAGGAAGCCGAGTCAATCCTAAACGATTGCCACAAAGGGGCTTGTGGTGGTCACCTATCTGGGCTTGTGACAACCCAAAAAATCTTGCAAGCCGGTTATTTTTGGCCTACTATCTTTAAAGATTATATCGAAGTGGTTAATAAATGTCACCCATGCCAGGTGTTCACTCGAAAAATGCGCTTGCATCCAACCCCTCTTCACCCAGTCATTACCGTCGGTCCCTTCACCAAGTGGGAGGTATATTTCGTCGATTGCAACCCAACTTCGGCGGGGGGGCATCAACACATTATTGTGGTCGTCGAATACTTTACTAAGTGGGCTGAGGCCATGCCTACCGTAAAATCCGATGGGAATACTGCAACCTTCTTCGTGTTCAACCAAATTATCGCCCGGTTTAGTATCCCGAGTGAGATTGTCAATGATCATGGTAGTCACTTTCAAAATGAAATGATGGTAGAACTAGCATCTAAGCTGGGGTTTAGACATGGTCATTCATCTCATTATTACCCCAAGGAAAATGGGCAAGTAAAGGCCATCAATAAGTCTCTCAAGACCATTTTACAAAAAAATGTCAATGAGAGTAATTCCAATTGGCACATCATGCTATATCCTATGATTTGGGCAAACCGAACCTCGGTTAAGACTGCCACCGGTTTTTCCCCTATCTAGTTAGTGCATAGTGTGGAGTCGATCCTTCCTGTTGAATGCAAAATCCCTTCTCTTAATTTGGAACTCGAGCTCCTACCTGACACTTCAGATTTAGAGTGACACCTTATACACCTAGAGAGTCTTGACGAGCAACGTCAAGATGCCTTTACGACTATTGAGGTGAATAAGAAATGTGTCAAGGTTCAGTACGACAAATCTGTCTGTCCCCGATTGTATGTTGAGGGTGACTTGGTCCTCTTGTATGATCAAGCCAAAGAACCTCTAGGGGCAGGAAAGTTTAAACCCATCTGGCACGGTCCTTACATCGTGCGATGTGTCCTAGAAAAAAGAGCCTATGAGTTAGAAGATTATGAACGGAATAAGTTGGAAAAGCCCAGAAATGGGCTCTACTTGAAAAGGTACTACGCTTGAGCCCTAGGCTTGGGCATAACTCTTTGTATACTAATGTAAATTTAGTGTATATATATATCTTTTTTCTCCTTTTCTTTTGTCTTTGGCTTGCTTATCGAGTTTTTCCTTTGTTGGCAGATGTCAACTGAGTCTTTGGTCTACCTAGGATTTGTAGACAGAGCCAGTAATCATACACGGAACTTGACTTCCACCACTTGGGTGGTTTACTCACCCGAGGGTCTGTTGGTGTCTTCAGGTGGCGTATGCCTAGGGCCATCCACAAATAATGTGTCCGAATATAGCGTCGTCATAGAAGTTTTGCGCAATGCTATCTCGCATGGTATTCACTCTTTAGAAGTTATTTTGGATTCCCAGTTAGTAGTATGTCAGTTGAACAACCGTTACCGCTTGCATGATCCTACTTTACTCCGTCGATTCCTACGGGTATGTCTTTTAGAATGAAAATTTGATTTTATTACATATTATCACATTCCTAGGAGTTCTAATCATGTATCTGATGCCTATGCTAATTACATTTTAGATTGACATTTGTCACATTAATAAATCAAAGAAAATCATCACATTAATGTACACATTGTAATATATAAGTAAAGCCGAAGATCCCTTTTTATATATTTCAAAATATGGTGTTTATATTACAAAATTGGGGATAAAACCCTCAATACACATATACAATCGGTATATATATCCCATGACACCTACGCCTGTGGTGTCGAGTGTGTGTCATGGTATCAAACCACAACGTTTGTGAGACACTAGAAGAGTCATACCCATGCTCTAGGTACACCAACCACCTGTCGCTGCATGACTTCAGGTAGATCCTCTACCTGAACCATTGGAATCCTCTGTTTCAAACGAGACAGGTTGCCCTGAACGTGTTGTAGAACTCTCTCTACTTCTCCTCCCGCCACCTCATCTCCCCGGTTCCTCCGTCTATGTCGAGGGAATCCCTCTAGCCGTCGTGGACCCACGTCTGCGATTACACAAATGTATAGTTAGTATGTAAGCACCATCCAAAAAATATTTTTGTTCCTTAATACAAAAATACGAAAAAAAATTGAAATATTTAAAAAACATTTTACCTATGTCACCGTAGGTGGCCCCTAGTGGAAGTGGCATATCTGGATCTCCTCTGAAATCGATCCTCGCATAGGGATAGTCATCCAGAGTAATGACTTTCCGCTGTCACCAGAAGAAAAAATCATCATTGTAGGGTGTTGACACGCTACCTCCCCCTTGTCGTCTCATGACCTCGATCCACCATGCCATAGCTAGATCGCGTGGTCCTCTAGGAAGGATCTCCACTCTAGGTCCCAGACCTGGAACCCGCTCGAAAAATAATCTACAAAGAATAGAGGCAAACCCGAAGTTTCACTTACTCCCCTATTTGCACTCTGTCAACTGACCTTTCATATTAGTCAACAGTGAGGTACAGTAGTTGTAGACAGTGGGTCTCGCACACTCTACTGCGTAAAACACGAGCGACCTCGATGCCTGGTGCAATGAAGCCGAACTAATAATCCTAGTCAATACAAGCATGATGATCTTCAAGATGAGGTTATTTATTGCCCGGATAGGGAGTTGACTTCCCACCTTGGGAGTCCCCACTACACAGTGGGCATCAATATACTCCTCGATCTTCATCCCACTCCCTGCTCTGCGTGACTTGAGGTTTAAAACCTCTCCTCGACGTGATAGACCAGTCAAGAAGTATATGTCCTCTACTTCGATCCTCAATGGTTGTCCATCGAGGATAAATCTTTCGCTATTATGATCCTAGTAACCCACCAACATCTCCAACAACCTCACTTGGGCCCTCATTCCTTTGAGAGCCCAAAACTTATACAAGAAACATATTTTTAGAGCCGCTTGAGCCACCAAATCTCGATTCATAGATGCATCTACCTCCTCATGCTCTCACTCTCTCCATTCAAGGACCATTCTGCAAAAGACAAACCAAATTTTGAGTTAGAACCCTTCTTTTTGGCCATTTGCGTACCTATATGCATCTTCCTTTGCATACAGTCGTGTGTAGGGATTAATATATGCCCCTTGTGGTTCACACAGTAGCGTATACCTCGTCGTATATGCGACCAAAACAAAGGCAGCCCGCATACACCGAAATTCCTAATTTACGCCCTCAAAAATGAAAAAAGTGGAGCCTAATTCAAAAATGTAATCCACTGAATTTTAAGAGGATGAGATGTAGAGTTACCTGATCCAGACGGTTCGTGATTTCATTGCCTGATGCTCCCGCAATCACCGTTTGAATCTTGGAGGTATTTTTGGTCCAAATTGCACTATTTGGGTAAAAATCAAAATGATACAATAATTTTTTATTTTATTACTATTTATAAGCTATTTTTACCCACTTTATATAGTTTCATGCTATTTTTTCACCTAATGGACTAATTCAAGAGTGGTTT
>ML797881.1:179465-197639 GCA_009831015.1 Picea engelmannii
ACAGTTTTGATTATTAGTACATGCACGAGATTTGCATGTACTAGCTACACATGCATTTCTTGTACATATACACTAGTATGTATGAGCTTTCTTGACTTACTTACTGATAATGTTAGTTACTTGTTATGAATGTGTGAACCATGTTCTTTTCCTTTGTACCATAAGATACCTTAACTTCGGGACGAAGTTTCCTGAAGGGTGGGTGTATGTAACAACCCTAGTTGAATAAATGTTTAAGGTTTCTTAAGTAAAAATTTATTTAGGGGGATTAATTGTCTTAACAAGGTATTAATTAAACAAAGATTGATCTAATGATATTAATTAAGTAGTTATTAATTAATTAAAGGTTATAATTGTGATTAATTAATTAATTAATTAACTACCTATTACATTTAACAACATGAGTATTAAATTTAATAGATTGATAAGTTATATTATTTAAATTAAAAGGTTAGGTACACGGAAAGGGATAACATATTAATCACGAGAGGATAAAATATTAAAGGAAAGGATAAGGGACATTAACGAGGGGTAGGTAAGGGAGTAAATGCATGAGGTGGTGAAGGAAGGATATGGAGGCGGAGGAGGTTTACGAAGGGATTACCATTCTACGGGATTTTGGGGGAGGGAAAGGTTTCTATTAGATTTGTAGGAGTTGAGTTTTGGAGTGGGGATTGGATCAGTACAGGCATCGGTTTGCTAGAGGTTTTGGGCATGGGGGCCAGGATATCCATATGATATCCTGGAGCTAGAAAGTTACCTAGTTGGCAGGGTGGAACTAGGTTTTGGGCAGTGTTTACACAGTGCAACAGCGGTCAAGAAGGCAAGCAGACAAACAGAGGGTTATTAGCATCAGACCCAGGTATTTAAAATTTTGTAATAGTTTTTATTATGTTAGAAAATTTTAATATTCGTTGTTAAATCTATATGCGAATGCGCTCAATTAAAGGAATTTGATAAATTTTACTATTTTGCTC
This sequence comes from Picea engelmannii, assembly GCA_009831015.1. Lineage (NCBI taxonomy): Eukaryota > Viridiplantae > Streptophyta > Pinopsida > Pinales > Pinaceae > Picea > Picea engelmannii. Next base: position 180,443 of record ML797881.1, read on the forward strand.
AATATAAAGAAATTTTTGAATTTTACTGCTATGTTGTAGAAATAAATGGTTGTTTAATTTATTTGGTTACTACAAACAGACACAAGCAATGGTAAACTATAATGGAAATGAGTCATCCTTAATTTAATCTAGTGTCGAGACACTCCAAATCCACATACAACCACGACCTATGATTCTTAACACTCTTGGGAATATCTTGACTCTTCAAATTATAGAGCTTAACCAATAAAAACAACAATGGAGTTTCACATACCAAAAATGCAGAGTTCCTCGCTTAATTATGCTATGAATCACTAATTTAGTTGGCCAGATTATGAACTTAAACCAATAGATCCTACCCATGTGAAATAATGACCCAATTATGTCTTGATCCCAATTGATATCATTTCCAATTGGACAATACAACTTCCAAATCCATACAATGATTACCAGTGGATTTTCCCCATGTTCTTTCAATTTTGACCCATTTTATGCATTTCAAAGAGCTTGGTCTCATGATACCCTTCAATGGAATTCAATTTGTGTTATTCAGTGCTAGCCCAAATCTATCTCATGGAACTCACTCTTTCCAATCTACTTAGTGAAGTCAAATATTATTTTCGGTGCTTACATAAATGTGTTTAGGCACTCTTTCATTTTCATTGTATCAACGAAACTAAAACTCTTTTTGATGTGCCTAAGACATTTTCTTTTGGCAGACTCAACCTTGTGCTTTGGCATACTCAAACGTTTACCTTTAGCGCACTTAGTTTTTTATGTTTTTAGTAAACTTGTTTTTCTAATTCGATGCATTAAAAAGTTTATTTTTCGATGCATTCATATTTTCATCTTTTTGGTGCTCACTTTAGGCTTTCATCACTTTCAAAAATAGATTCAGTGACCATAGGATTTTTTTTGGTGGAATATGTTTCATGTCTCCAACACGCTTGGCACTTGATATCTTTCCTTGTTGGAAACCTAATCCATTAGGGTTAGTATATTTTGTATTATTCACTTGGAATATGAAAAGTCAAGGGAAAACCATCATTGGGAGTCCAAGAGATCCCTTGGAAGATGAATCCTAATGTCATAAACAATGTATTTATATGTGTATCATAGTAATTAAATAACATTCCATGTTGATCCTATTTTGGTGCATTCTAATAGTGGTATCCCTACTCTAATGCTATGGAAAAGTACCATAGGCCCTAAGAACTATATATATTTGATTCATTTCTACTTTTAATGTCGACGATTCTTCCACTGTTGTGGTCATTGAAACTATTGCAAGAGTTGTTTGTGAGACCTTCGGTTTGGAGCTAGAGGAGGCATGGCATATTTGAAACTGAGACCAGAGCCCATCAATACATTTAATTGAGAAGACAATGTTGCTTCCTCACATCCTTCGTGTCAGTGTAGCACATATCAAATACATGAACAAGAGTAGCATATCATAGCCTAGTATATTGGATTGGTGAATGCAAGTATTTGTTAGAAGAAATCTCTGGCAAACTAATATGACAGGCAAAGACATCCGGTCCATGATTCTAGATGATTCCGATAATTTTATCCTCACCAATGATTCTCACTAAATTATCTCGGGTACCTTCTCTATGACTCACCTAGACCTCACCATATAATGGTGAATCAATGATCTATTTTTATTGTAAATAAATCTAGTCCAAAAATATGGTTGATGTGTTTTCTGCTCCAGTAGTTGATGTTCTAGCTTCGCTAGAACTAATTGCATTGTATTCCACATACATTATTGGCTCAACAGAGTAAATATTAGCCTGCAAAAATTCCCACTCACTAGTACATATTGTAAAAATTTTTATGTTCTATTTGCAACGTTATGGAAAAAATTGGCCATACTGTCGAAAAATAGAGGAAATTTTAAATATTTTTTTCCATATTTCCCGATAACGTTGCAAGGACAACGTCATACAAAAAGATGTCACTATTGCAATGAATACGTCGCTATTGAGACGCCATTGGACTGTTGTCGCTCTTGCCACATTTGTAAAATAGTATTCACAGTTGTGATGTTATGGAAACTAGGTTTTCCCCCTCCAACAGTCACCTAGTATTTGACCAAGTCAACTTTGATTTGGTAAACTATTGTCGGAATTGCGACGTTATAAAATATATAAATATGTTTCATTTTACGGATGTTGCGAGAATTTTTCTATAATAACGACACTTCAAAAAGGGTTTGCGGGTCTTCTTGGCGAACAAAAAATAGGTATTATTTCCAGTATATGTCTGTGGGGAAGAATGTTAGAAAAAATTATAGATGGGAAAAGAAGTAAAGAGGGTGAAAAGGGTGACGGTAAATGTTATTTCCCTTGCAAAAATTGTTGTACTAGATGTCCTGAAAGAGTTTTAATAGCAACAACTAAAAGACATTATAGAAAATATGGGCACATGGATGGGATATCAAATGAATATCGTCCCATGGTATATACATTCATTATCTATTTTAATATTTATTGTATTCTCAAACTTTTATATTGTTTTATACATGCACTAATTTTTCATGATTGTTTGTAATTATAAAGTTAGATTTCCCCCCTAACTTTATGCACAAAGCACCAAGTAGTAGCAGAAATGATGTTGTAGTACAAGATGAAGAACTTGAAGCAGATAATGAAGATCAAGTTAATGATCCCATGGAAGTAGATGACAATAATAACATAGTTCAAGATGATGGGACAAATCAAATGATTCAAGACTTATTCGGTCATCCAGATTAGTATCATGGAGACAATAGTGATGGTATTTATGATGAACATTTGATTGAAAAGGAAAATAAATGACTTTATAAAGGGTCAAGAGAAAATCTTCTCTCCACTACATTGTTGCTGGTGAACTTGAAAGTTACGAATCATTTGTCTAACACTCGTATGACACAGATCTTAAGGTATGTAATATGTTTCTTCACATATACATAAAGGTTTAATTTTCCCCATTTTTTTAGTGTTAATTAATGTGTAAAATAAAAATCCAATATTTACAGTTACTATTCTTTACATTAACAATTTATTTTTTATGTTTTATATTGTTAGGTGAATTTATGTTACCCTCGTCAAATATTTTACCTCGCACATATCAAGATTTACATGCCATTATGAAAGACATTGGAATGGAGTATCAAAGTATAGATGCATTTCCTGATGATCATATTATATATTATTGACAAGATGCGTCGAAAACATAATGTCCAGTATGTGGTATCAGTAGATATCGAACCGATCACGTAACAAAAATGGTCCCTCAAAAGGTTCTCCGACATATTCCCATAATTCCACGTTTGCAATGACTGTTTAGGTGCCAAAACATAGCACAATTTATGGATTACCATGCACGAAAGAGAATTGAAGATAACGTTCTTTGAATGCCTCCAAATGGTTATGCATTTAAGGAAATTGTTGCAAAATGGCCAGAATTTAAAGACGAACCTCGTAATGTTAGGCTTTCATTGGAAACTGACGGTGTTAATCCATTTGGAGAGCTTTGGTCTGTTTATTTAGTGTGGCCTATTTTTGTTATCGACAATAACATTCCTCCTTGGATGTCAATAAAGAGGGAGCACACAATGTTGACAATGATTATTCTAGGTATTTGTTTACATTAATTTTTTGAATTTAAATTTTTCATTTTTCTCTTTTTTTGCACAACATATTTTATTTATTTATTTACATATATATACATACCATGGTAGTAATTTTGTGTAATTTCAAACAATTAGGTAAGTACCAAGTTAAATATATGAATGTGGATATCGATCCTCTTATCGATGAGTTACTAAAGTTATGGGAAGGAAACACTATGTACGACATCTGTAAACCAATTGGGCATAAGAGATTTCAATGTCGTGGAATACTTCTATGGACAATTCATGATGCCCCATGACTAACACATTTTTGTGCTATGTAATGTTCCATATTGCACGCTTGAATAGTATATAATTAATTGATTATATCATGCATGTTGTTTAAATAATCATTTTGTATATATATTAATAATTCACATTAATCCATCTGTTGCAAGTCTTCAAACAAAGGGTAAATTTGCATGTCTAGTTTGTGGTCCCAAGATGAAATCTCGTCGATCAAAAAGTTTAGGAAAGAAGATGTTTGATGAGTATAGACACTTCCTCTCTAAGAACCATAAGTATCATACCACTGAAAACAATATTTTCAATGGGAAACAAGAGACTGGACTAAAACCACAAAGAATGACACCTCGCCTATGAAAGTTGGAATATGAAAAAATTAATGCTCGAGGTAGGCATTTTGTTTATGTATTGTAAATGGAATCATGTTTTGAAATTTTATTTTAATTATTCATTTTATTTTATCGCATTTGATAAATAGCTTTCTGATTTTTTTATGCTTCATCAATGTCATCATTGTGAAGGTAGTAATAATGGGATTCCACGAGGAATGAAATGTTATCCCACTCAATTCATGAGGTTTCCTTACTATAAGGACCTAACAATAGTTCATTTATTTGATACAATGCATATTGGGAAGAATGTGACAGAAACATTATGGTGAATCATAGATGGCAGGAGGGATAAAGAAACAATTGTCAAAATTTGTAATGACATTCATGAAGCCAATCATGCAATGCAAAGTGTGATCTGATCAAATAACGATGTAGAACAAAATAAACTTCCATGCTTATTAACATAGCAACAAAGAAATGGTGTAAAAGAGGTCATTCAAAAAATTGAATTTCCCACAGGTTTTTGTTCAAACATAAAGAATATCTTAACGAAGAAAGGTGAATTTGGTGGGGTAAAAACACATGATTGGCATACCTTCATTAAGGTAATTAATCATTTTAGTATTCATATTTATATATTGGTCGTATACATTTTTTGAGATTTTTGTTTTTTTGTCTAGTTTTGAACAAGTAACGATTCGTTTTTATTGTTACAATTTGTTCTACCTCTATCTCTCCCAAACAACTTTGACAACAACTTCAAACAAGTTATATATGATCTTGGAAAATACATGAGGTAAGTAGCTGCAATATATATGAAAAAACAAAATTAAATTTTTTGTTGTACTTGATGACATGTTTTTTACTTGTAATGTAATATGTATTTATATGTTTTGTTGAAACATGTTATTTTCTTTCATCATGATCTGTAGATGGTTGTCATTGAAAGAAATCCATGAAGATGATATAAAGTATTGGAAGAGAGAAATTCCTCGGCTAATGTGTGAAATGCAAAAGTATCTACCTCCAACATTTTTCAATGCACAAGAACACCACCTCATACACCAAGTTGAGGAGATTGAAATATGTGGACCTATACACACAAGGTCAATGTGGATGGTGCACAGGCACTTGAAATCATTGAAGGCTTTGGCTAGACAAAGAGCACGTCCAGAGGGTTCTATGGTGGAGGGATACGTGGTATATGAATCCATGGTGTATATTAGTCAATATCTTCCTAAATTAGCAGCGCAAGCTATGCATGCAGTGGATTTCATTTGGGGTGTGAACTCCATCAAAAAATTTGAAAGGGAGCAATTGTTGGGGAAAGGTACAATGAAGAAAGTGAAAGGTAATTAAATTGTGGATATTTTTAATAAATATAAATTTCTTTTTTTTGTGTGTATATGATCATACTCATTTAATATTTATTCTTTCATCATTTTTTAATATTTACCATGGTTATAACTAATATTTAATATTGGTGAATTGTGATTTTTTGATCGGTCAGTTGCTCAAGATTGGGATGCACTACATTTATGCATTGCAAACAATATTGACTAGATGAAGGTATGGATTGATAGATGTAAAGAACTTCATGGCGATAGGTTATCATGGAAAAAATTGTCTGAATTGGTTAGAGAAGCTCGTTGTAATGGAGATTCTGATGTTACACAGAGGGAAATGGATTTAGAATATTGTTTGAAAGATGGAAAGGAAAGGAAATTCACCCATTTTATTCAGTTATTTTATATTATATTAATGTGACTATATGTGTGTTTTTTCATATATATTATACTTTCCAAGTTATATAAATTTGTTTATTATTAATTGGCAATGCATCTTTTACATGTCTAGCATATTGCAGTTGAAACACCACAAGGCTATGTGGTGCAATGGTCGTAAATTTCGCATCAAACGGTTGGATGAAACCAAGAAAAATTCTGATAGTGGGATAACTGTAGTATTCTAGGTCACTATTGTTTCCTCTAGGAGTGACATACGTCCTCGATAATCTGAAAATAGATACTATGGGTTTTTAAATGATATAATTGAGTGTGACTTTAATTATTTCAAATTAGTTTTGTTTGATGTCAAATGGTATAGGTTACGAATGCATGAACATGACGAGGAAAGAACTGTTATTCAACATGCCAATGGATTTTTGATGATTAAAACAATATTTTTTGAAAAAACAAGCGACCACTATGTTTTTCCAAGTCAATGTTAACAAGTATTTTACTCAAAGGTTCCAGGTAAGAGGGATTGGGCATTTGTTGTTAGATATGATCCAAGAGGAAGGCCAATAAAGTATATTATAGATGAGGAAGATGATATTGAAGAAGAATATGATGTAGAGCTAGAGCATGAATAATATGGGTCGACAGATGAAGAAGACAGAGGAGATGAACCAGGCGTAGGAGACAATGCATCAGTTCTTGATGATGATATCGATGAAGATCTGCTCGAAAATGACATTGATGATGATGATAATGATATCATCAATCCTTTTAACATTGTTTTTGAACTAGATGTTAAACATATATCGAGTTGGATGATCAAGAAGAAGACACAGATGAAGGATGATACAAATGTTGCGTTGGTCGATGAGGTACGTAACTAGATTGGGTACGCAACTATATTGGGTATTGGGGAATTGAGAGAGATGTGAGGGGGGGGAGGGGCCATATGAGATTCCACCTTCACGTGGTTGGCCTTGTTTAGTAGAGAATAAATTATTCTCGAAACCAAGAGAAGTTCATTGATTCATCTCTATGCTCAAAGATCACTCACAGACCCACTCTATATATCGTCTCATCTCGTCCTCGTTTTGTTTCAATTTTTTGATCGGTCAAATTTTAAAGGAAACAACTATTAAAAGACATTGTACTAGGGCTAGAGTACATGATGGGCAACAGTGACCTGTGAATGGGGCCAAAGTTGAAATTGTTTCAAATTTTTTATGTATGACATCATACATCATTGAGTCTTGAAACCCTCCCATACCATCAAGGCATGTGTCTAGTCTAACCATGTAAAATTTCGATGCATACAGGCACATATTGAAAAAATTTCAACGTTGGCCCCATTCATTAGTGCTCACTATGCAGGGTCGGTGCATGACATTTGTGGTGGTTGAATTGGAAGTTCCATGACATTTCAAGAGAGTTCCAACAAAGATTCTATAGATGGAAACAATGACAATTGAAGCTTCTACGACATCAACTCGACTTGGTAATTTAATAATCAAACCCTCTTTGAGTATTATGCAGGGACATCAAACATCCTTAAGTATTGAAACCCTCCCATACCTTCAAGGAAACTATATAGTCTAACCATGTAAAATTTCGATGCATACGGGCATAGATTGAAAACATTTCAACGTTGGCCCCATTCACCGCTCACTGTGTAGGGTCGGTGGAAGAAATTTGTGATGGGTGTATTTGAAGTTCCATGTCAAATATCAACATAGTTCCGACAACAATTCTATAGAAGGGAATGACGAATGATGACAATGAGAGGTGCAACATGATGAATGTTGATGCAAATGTGGATGATCTCAAAGATTATGTGGGGACATCATACATCCTTGAGTCTTCATGAAGCCCTCCCATACTATCAAGGAATGTGTCTAATCTAACCATGTCAAATTTTGATTCATACAAGCACATATTGAAGAAATTTCAGCACTGGCCACATTCACTAGTGCTCACTATGCGAGGTTGGTGCATGAAATTTGCAGTGGTTGAATTGGAAGTTCCATGACATCTCAAGAGATTTCCAACAAATATTCTACAGATGGAAACAACGACATTTAACAAATATGAGACGCCCATTATGAACGTTGTTGAAAACATGGACGATCTCAAATATTATTTTTTCGGGGCATCAAACATCCTTGAGTCTTGAAACCCTCCCATACTGTCAAGGCATGTGTCTAGTCTAAACATGTCGAATTTCGACGCATACATGCACAGTTTGAAGAAATTTCAACGTTGGCCCCATTCATTGCTCACTATGCGGGGTCAGTGCAAGATGACATTTGTGGTGGGTGAATCGAAGCTTCTGTGACATGAAATCAACTTGGTAATTCAATAATCAAACCCTCCTTAAGTATTTTGCGGGGACATCAGACATCCTTAAGTATCGAAACCCTCCCATACCTTCAAGGAAACTATCTGGTATAACCATGTCAAATTTTGATGCATACGGGCACAGATTGAAAACACTTCAATGTTGGCCCCATTCACTGCTCACTATGTAGGGTCAGTGGAAGAAATTTTTGATGGGTGTATTTGAAGTTCCATGTCAAATTTCAAGATAGTTTCGACAACTATTCTATAGAAGGGAATGATGAATGATGACAATGAGAGGTGCATACATCCTTGAGTCTTGAAACCCTCCCATACTGCCAAGGCATGTGTCTAGTCTAACCATGCCAAATTTCGATGCATACATGCACATATTGAAGAAATTGCAACGTTGGCCCCATTCACTAGTGCTCACTATGCGGGGTCAATGCATGACATTTGCGGTGGTTGAATTGGAAGTTACATGGCATTTTAAGAGAGTTCCAACAAATATTATACGGATGGAAACAACAACATTTGACAAATATGAGACTCCCATTATGAATGTTGTTGCAAACATGGACGATCTCAAAGATTATGTGGTCAGGACATCAAACATCCTTGAGTCTTGAAACCCTCCCATATTGTCAAGTCATGTGTCTAGTCCAACCATGCTGAATTTCGATGCATACATGCACAGTTTGAATAAATTTCAATGTTGGCCCCATTCACTGCTCACTATGTGGGGTCAGTGCAATATGACATTTGTGGTGGGTGAATTAAAGCTTCTACGACATCATCTCGACTTGGTAATTCAATAATCAAACCCTCCTTAAGTATTATGAGGGGACATCAAACATCCTTAAGTATCGAAACCCTCCCATACCTTCAAGGCAACTATCTAGTCTAACCATGTCAAATTTTGATGCATACGGGCACAAATTGAAAACATTTCAACATTGGACCCATACACTGTCCACTGTGTGGGGTCAGTGGAATAAATTTTTGATGGGTGTATTTGAAGTTCCATGTCAAATTTCAAGATAGTCCCGACAACGATTCTATAGAAGGGAATGGCGAATGATGACAATGAGAGGTGCAACATGATGAACATTGATGAAAATGTGGATGATCTCAAAGATTATGTGGGGACATCATACATCCTTGAGTCTTGAAACCCTCCCATACTGTCAAGGCATGTGTCTAGTCTAACCATGTCAAATTTCGATGCATACATGCACATATTGAAGAAATTTCAATGTTGGCTCCATTCACTAGTGATCACTATGTGGGGTCAGTGCATGAAATTTGTGGTGGTTTAATTGGAAGTTCCATGACATTTCAAGAGAGTTCCAACAAAGATTCTATGGATGGAAACAACGATATTTGACAAATATGAGACACCCATTATGAACGTTGTTGCAAACATGGACAATCTCAAATATTATGTGGTCGGGACATCAGACATCCTTGAGTCTTGAAACCCTCCCATACCATCAAGGCATGTGTCTAGCCTAACCATGCCGAATTTCAACGCATACATGCACAGTTTGAAGAAATTTCAATGTTGGCCCCATTCACTAGTGATCACTATGTGGGGTCGATGCATGACATTTGTGGTGGTTGAATTAGAAGTTCCATGACATTTCAAGAGAGTTCCAACAAAGATTCTATAGATGGAGACAACGACATTTGAAAAATATGAGACACCCATTATGAACATTGTTGCAAACATGGACGATATAAAATATTATGTGGTCGGTACATCAGACGTCCTTGAGTCTTGAAACCTTCCCATACCGTCAAGGCACGTGTCTAGTCTAACCATGTCAAATTTTGATGCATACATGCACAATTTGAAGAAATTTCAACGTTGGCCCCATTCACTACTCACTATGCGGGGTCGGTGCAAGATGACATTTGTGGTGGGTGAATTTAAGCCTTTGTGACATCAACTCAACTTGGTAATTCAATAATCAAACCCTCCTTAAGTATTATGTGGGGACATCAAACATCCTTAAGTATCGAAAGCCTCCCATACCTTCAAGGCAACTATCTAGTCTAACCATGTCAAATTTCGATGCATGCAGGAACATATTGAAAACATTTCAATGTTGGCCCCATTCACTTCTCACTGTGCAGGGTCGGTGGAATAATTTTTTGATGGGTGTATTTGAAGTTCCATGTCAAATTTCAAGATAGTTTCGACAACGATTCTATAGAAGGGAATGTCGAATGATGACAATGAGAGGTGCAACATGATGCATGTTGATGAAAATGTGGATGATCTCAAAGATTATGTGGGGACATCATACATCCTTGAGTCTTGAAACCCTCCCATACCGTCAAGTTATGTGTCTAGTATAACCATGTCGAATTTCGATGCATACATGCACAGTTTGAAGAATTGTCAACGTTGTCCCCATTCACTGCTCACTATGCGGGGTCAGTGAAAGATAACATTTGTGGTGGGTGAATTGAAGCTTCTACGACATCAATTCGACTTGGTAATTCAATAATCAAACCTTCCTTAAGTATTATGCGGGGACATCAAATATCCTTAAGTATCGAAACCCTCCCATATCTTCAAGGCAACTATGTAGTCTAACCATGTCAAATTTCGATGCATAGTACCACAAGGTTATGTAAGAATGTATCGCAAGGTTTGAATTAGTACCACTAACCATGTATCACCGAAATATTCTGTAAGAATGTACTGCAAGGTTCTGTAACATTGTATCACAAGGTTCTGTAATAATATTGTATCACAAGGTTTGAATTAGGCAACTATCTAGTCTAACCATGTCAAATTTTGATGCATAACCTATACAAAAATGTTGTACCACAAGGTTTGAATTAGTACCACGTCAGGTTCTGTAAGAATGTATCACATGTTTTTAAGCCCAAAATTAATCTTTGATATGAGTGACACAAACAAATATGTGGTACCCTCTTTAGTAACATGGGATATACTCTTTGCCAAGAGATCATTTAGGTTTAAGAAGGCACGATTCATTTTGAATCAATTAATAGAAACCCAAAATGGATCTAGACTATCATGGACCTGTAAGGAAGTATCCTAAATGGTTATGGACATAATAGAGATTTGGAACCCCTAAGTGGATATCTAAAGTTAGGAAATACCCCAAATGACTTCCCTGAGGGTCAAAATGAACCAAACTGGCAACCAAGGGATAGAGGCCCAGAAAGAGAAGGCAAACAAGGACCCTATCGAAGTGCTAGATATCCCTAACAGGTCACATATCTAGGCTATGTTAGGGAGGACTCAAGAAAGGTGGTCCATAATTGAAGAAATGTCTAGAGAGATATTGGAAATATGGCAATACATATTGGAATTGATGGCATTGGCACTCATGTCAAATAGATGAGAGACACTACTATTCATTGGCATTGATAAAATAACAATGTGCATTAAGGCACTCTATCACTACAATACAACATGCCCTATCATGGATGAATCAAGATGTATGTGGCATACAAGAACATGAAATAAGACAGAGTACATGCCTGTGATGATGAGAATGACAAGATCCAAAGTTTGTCAACATGAAAAGATATTGATCAGTATTGCTACATGATCATAGTGAGGAGTATTGACAAAACCCTATGCAGACAGGCAGTTGGTCACCATATTCTATGCTCCAAATTACTGTGGGAAATTTGATAATGTGGGGGCTATGATGAGTGTTTATGAAAGTCTAAATGTACTCCTTCTAAATACTAAAGCCATCTGAATAAGGACTGTTTCATGAATGCACCTTGGAAAATATTTTCTTGATACCACATCCAAAATGCTACATGTAAATAACATACCCAACCCATATGGTGTCTACCACAAAGGGTGTGATTGAAGCTTTTAAAAGATCTACAATTATTTATTACCAAGAGAGTATTGGAAGCATCATAGTGGGTATCCAAAGAATTAAATTATGGCTGTCTAGATTATCATCAAGGATGGATTTGGGTTTCAGGATCGATTTGGTTTTCAGGACCGATTTTGGTTTTGAGGAGCTGAGAATTCATTAAAACCTGGTGATTTAATTCAATGCAGAGAATGTAGATCTTGATCCGACATGGTATTCATTAATTAGAGTGCATGTTGCCTCATGAGAGCACTTTAACTATGGAAATTTCCATAACTGTGATGACAATAATAAGACTAGTTTGATGACATCAATAATAAAAATGATGAGCTGATGACATCGTCCTCTTAAGAATCTATGAGTGAAGATGATGATTTTATGACATCGTTATCACCAACATATGTCCATTTAGTCACAATGACACATCTTTGATATCCTCCAACATTAAATAAATCCCCACATCATCGGGGAGTTTAAACATTTTCAATAAGTGTGAGTGGTTTGTGCATTCTCCTACCTCATGGAAATTCTCTTGTGATCATTCTCACCATTATTCACATAACCCCCACACTATATTCCCCTTAGTTACTCAATAATCCAAATTTATAAATGACCAAAACTAATGCAACAATGAGGGAATAGAAAACCTTGGAAGAGAGATAAATGGTTGTAGATAAGCATAGAGGCAAGGAAAACTAGAAAACCCTTAACCCCATACCCATTAAATAGTTGCTTATTAATTATTTAAGAGCTAAGGAAATACTCCACTAGGTTTCCCATAAAGAAATCAATGGATTGGACTATTTATGCTTGAGGGATTTTTGAGTAGAGAAAGGAAACATTTTCCCTTGTGTTTTGTATGGCATGGGAGAGATATTTATGGTTGATTAATCATTGTATGAGGTGCATGTGCTACTTTATAGTGCACAAATTCATCAATTTGTGAGAGAAATGGGTTGGGTTGAATGATATGTAAGCACGTAGATGGTTTCTTCACCTTGGTGGTCTCATAGCCCAAATTGTGGGTGGAATCTACACTAGACGAGTATGGTTGGACAATGAATTGTTTTTATGCAGTGAGTTTCTTGGACCATCTCTTGTTAAAAAAACAAGTGTTCTCTCTTTTAATAATTCTACAATTTTATTATATTCTCCATCATGACATCGACATTGTATTCATGCAAGCTATGTGTATGTGAATGTGCTTAATGTTTAACATGGGCATGGTTTCCCTAAGATCATTAAGAATTTGTTGAATTGTTTCCACTGTATTTTAATAATGCATCTATGTGTGCTTTTGAATTATTCTAAGCCTTACTAGTACCCAAATATAATATTATGGCAAATGGGTTTGTTAGCAACATGGAATGTTAATGCAATGAAGTGGGTTTTCCTTCTATCGTGGAGAAGTTCATTGATGGGGCACCAAATTAAGTGTGTGGGTTAAGTGCATCAATTAGCTACATTGGTCAATTGTGTGAGTTAAGTGCATCAATTAGCTACATTGGTAAATTGTGTGGGTTAAGTGCATTAGGATATTTGGGTGGCTTAGAATAGTGGTTTTGGGTTAGTGCCTTAGTGGCCATGTTTGGAATTAGGAGTAATTAACACATTAGGGGTGCAAGTTATTCGGTTGATGTGATAGCTACATCCACCCTTAATCCAACGCTAACATTAATAGTGGTTAGTTGTGTGCTCTAGTTGCATGCATTAGGTGCATGGGTTGGGTGTGTGGGTAGGTGCATAAATTAGGTGTATGGCTTATAATTGTAACTTGTGTCTAGATTAGTATGTTGATGGATTTAGTGCATGGGTTAGCTACACATGTCAAATATGTAGTGGCATCCATCACAATTTTGATGTGAAGAAAAATCCCCAATTGGAGATATGATAAAATCCAAGCTTTCCAAAAAACTATGCCAAGGGGAGAGGACCAACACAATGCTAAGCCAACCCCGTGCATACAACTTCCAAGAGAGAATGGTATATAATAGTTAGAAGGACTAGGGTGGCTAAATAAGTGAATTGTGTTGTGTTTCATCCATCAAATGACCAATTTCCCCATGGCAGATGCTCTTTAGGAGACCCAAATGAATGGAAATGAGTTTCCACCCATAGGTTCGATGACCAAATCCAATTTCACCAAAGCCAACAACACAATAAAAATTAGTTCAAGAGAGAACCCATCGATGGCGACACGACATTGGAAGGGATAAGACAAAGGATCAACATAGAGGAGGAAGGTTTCTCTCATGAATGGCACAAGTTACCAAGGAATGTGATTGCATTTCAAGTCATTTTGAGAGGGGTGGAGGTACAATTCCCAACTATAACCCATCATGGGATGCAATTTCCCACTCAGACATCATGGGTGTGAAATAACTTGGCATGTAGTTGGGTTTCTAGATTGTAAATTAATTTTGAGTGTAGTTTCACTTTCTACCTAATCGAAAGGATTTGCAACAATGAGGACGTGTTATTGTCACACTATCCATTAAGGCATTCTAAACAATGCAACATCGCCCCAACACCATCGATAATTGTCCAACAATTGTCTTTGTCCCTAGTACCACATGCATTAGACCTTACACCAAAATCATTGTTATTTGTTTTATGGGATATTTGTCTAGGGTTATGAGTGTATTGACCTTGCCACTACTCTTGATGTTTCTAATGTCGACTCTACTCCAGTGTCAAGATATAAATCTTATGATTGTGAGTTATTGCCACTTGTTCTCAGTGACATAATATATTAACACTTGTCGGGGTATTGACACTTGTCCTGGATTATTATTATTATTATAATATATATCAATTATATATGTTAGATTAAATAATATATAATTGATATATATTAATTATATTAAAAAAACAATAATAATAATAATAAAAAAAAACATAAAAAACAAAAAAATAACAAAAAAAAACAAATTTCAAATTGCATAATGATCTCGTGCCCATTCACACACAACAAAACTAGAGAGAAACCCCCTGAAACCTTGTCATTCTAGCCCAGTGAGAGGGAGGAGATCAATGAGAGGGAGGAGAGAACCCTGTGCAGTGGTGAAAAACCCCTAAAACTCGGTCACCATTTGATCAAGCCCAGCGAGAGGGAGGAGAGAACCCCCGCTCAATGGAGATAAGGAGGCCCTAAACCGCAACGAATTGTGACAGTCTAGTCCAACACACTTTATCAAGTGATGCTGAGACTAAGGTCTAGGGTGAGGATGGTGAGTACCTCTGCACACTTGAATTCACATTGCTAATTCAAAATTAGAATTTTTGTTTTTACAAGTTTGGTTAGTTCCATTTTTGTGTTGGAAGGATATGGAAATATCACCTTCTTCTACCCTTCCCATACTTTCCTCAAACCCTAGTATTATCCCTCGTTGAGGCACCAAAGGAAGGATGTGAATTTGATGGTTTGGAAACGAGAGCTATCACTAGTCTGGCATATATATATAAATAACATATTTTTCCCTCTCACAAGGTAAGCTTGTATCATTACTTAGTTATCCAACTAATGTCATGCCTCCACTTGGAAATTCTAGGCATTTCCATACCTTGGGTTCCCAGGCTCATTGACACAAGAAGGGATTGTACCTCATTTCATGGGAAGAAGGAGGCCCAGAGCTATTGTAGCTGGCAAAGGATAAAATCCAATGTTATCATTATAGATGTTGTTACACACCAAATTCCCACACTACTAAGTGTTGCTCTTATGTATAACATTCTACTAAGTGTCACACTTTTGTATCACATTCTACTAAGTGTCAATTTGTCACACTTATGTATTACATTCTACTAAGTGTCACACTTAGATGTCATAACTTTGTCATCATGTGGGAGTACTTGTCATGTTCCCTAGACATAATTGAAGATAAATACATCATTTGGAGGTTGAAATGCTACTTTTTACCTTGATTATTGACCCTTTTAGAGTATCATCACTCCCATGCCCATATATAGGGAGAAATGAATCATAATTATCACTCTTTTCTCAGTTATAAGGGAGTGACATTATCGCTCCTTGATCAGTTATAAGGGAGAAAATAAGTGGTTGCAGCTAAGCCACCTTATTTGTTGGGAAAAACCCGAGAAGATTGAGTTGGTTTTGGGTAGAGAATTCAAGCCATATCTCTTTGCTCCGTCTTGGGAATCAAATCTCAACCTCATGAACTAAATCCTCAACCATATTCCCAAAATACCCTATGGTGGTTGTGCCTCCAATTCCTATAAAATGGAGGCCATTCTTGGGTGAAAAGGGAGAGGAGAATTAAGCGCATCATACTTATGATTGTGTGAGATCCAAAGGGATAGAAAGGAGAGCTTGGAGGAGTTGTTGCAACATCAAACTTGATATTGTAAGTTCTTCCATTTTGTTGGATTTCCATTAATACATAACTTGGCCTATTCCTCTCATGTCTATGTGTTCAAGTGTATGCATGTATATTATTGTTAAAATTCAACATAGATAGATCTATTTTCACTTAACAATATAGTGTGGATGAAGGAGGTTTCGATTTGTTCTTTACAAGTTGTTTCTTTCATCTAGGAGCTTGGACATCAAGGTCAAATGCTAGAGCAACGAGGACAAACGACGTGGAAAGGTAAGTCATTCATCTCTTCCTTCTCATTCTAATTGTTGAAATAGGTCTAGGGGGAAAGTATTTCACCATTCGTTTTCTTCTGTATTGGATCAAGAGGGGTATTGATCCAAGGGGGGTTTCACATGTCTTCAAGGGGAACTTTACCATAATAGAAAATTGGTGAATCCACCAGGGATTGTTCTCTTTAGTATTTCCTTGGTTTTTTCTATTCTTTCAAGTATTTCTTGTTATATGATATTTTTGGTTTTGATACTTATTCTTTGATCTCTCTTCTTCCCATATCATGATTGGGAAGTTCCATGACCCAAATACCTGACTCTATCTTACATTTGGGTAACGTTTGAGTTTTTTAACCACTTTATAGTTTCATATCCCCCCTATAAGGGAGTACAGAGCAATGAAATCCTGATCATCACCCCCC
>ML797881.1:197862-213326 GCA_009831015.1 Picea engelmannii
CCCCTTTTCATCACCCTGTTTGCATTGTTGAAGGAGAGATAGTCCCTATTTTGAGTGAATTTGAAGCTTGTTTTGCCTTTTGTTTGTCAGATTTTTGTCTCTTGCCTCCTCATCAGAGCCTATTATTTATGTATGAGGCTTTGATTGCTTAGGATCAAATGGTCATAATTTTATTAATCTTCTTTGAGTCTCTTTTTATTTTTGATTGTGTTTGAATGTACATCACCATCTTGGGTTAACTGTGATCCTTAGATCGTGTCTTTGGAATATTTGGATTGAATGCCACTTATTGTTGATTTGTAATGTTCTGAACTTTGTTTCAAAGTTTTGAAACTAATCTTTTTACTTTGCATTCAAATCTATTTTTCGAGTTGAAAATTTCACTTGTGTTTTGGGATTTTGTTTGTTTGTGGCCTATTATAAAATTGGTTTCTTTTTTTGAGTGGAAAGTATTGAGATATTTCTTTCACTTTAGTTGTTTTGATGCTTGTCAACCTACTTGATTTCATTTTTTGGTTTACATTATTTTTTTGTGCAATCCTTTGCATTTGCATTTAGTTTTTTCATCTCATTTGAAACAAAGAAAACAAAAGAAGTTGCATTAAATTTTTTCATTGCATTTGAAAGCATTGGAAAACCAAAAGTGATTGCATTCTAGTAAGTGGATGGAGCATTTTTGAGCTTGCATTTTAGAGAGAATCATGTATCCTACAATTTATTTGAGTCATATATAAAAAAAACTTTTTCATTCAAAGAGTAGTTCATGTTTCTGGCATTGAATGTTGTTCTTATTTCTTTTCTTGAGACCTCTTGCCCCTTTCTATAGATAGGATTCATCGAAACTAAAGATTGCATTCCATTCATTTTTTTCTTTTCAAGTATTCTTGGAGTCAGAGTGATAACACCATATAGTCCACTTCCATTTACCCTTTTGAGTAGCAACAACTATAAAAGGAACAAGGTACCTAATCTAAAATCAACTAGACTTTTTCTTTATTATAAAACGATCACAAGTCTAGGTTGTAGGGCCTTAGTTTTAGGGTGGAGAGTAAACTCTCCAAGGCCACTGAAACAAAAATAGAAACACTAATGAGTGAAAATCCATGAGTAACATGAAATTTTTCTTGGGAAAACTCCTCTATCACAGGAGTCAATTAGTAGGAGAAGTCGAGAAGAGTTCTTGGACCGGTCCCCAAAACTCTCTCTTGGTGGGGTTATGCGAGTCAAGGGGGAAATCTTAGTAGTGGAAAGTCCTCCGGGTGACACCACTATGTTTTTTGCTTCGGGTCTAAAAAATTTGTCTTACGTTCCCTTCCCATTTGCAAAATCTGTCTGCCACAGCCGTTCTTCCCAACCACCAAGCATGAAGTGGTAGCCCTAGTTGGATTTCCTAGGTTACCTTCCTAGGTGACTGCAATGGTGGTATTGCCAGTACTTGAGATAGACGTACAACGCACGATTTTGGCTCCTTAGAAGGTTACTTGTTTGTGTTCGGTACTTGAACCTCCGAAAGTCCATTACATAGTAGTTGTGGGTAATTTTCTCTCATTTATTCGTTGATGGCCTCATCTCCCATCTCCAAAAGATCCTTTAATCCTTTCTCTCTGTTACAAGAGAGTTGTATTTTTGATATTATCTTATAGGGACTTTGGTAGTGTGTGATATTTGATTAATCAAACCCTAGGTTGAGTTTGTTTCTATGGAAATAGTTCTAAAGCCTGCCAATCAAGGAAACCCTTTGCACGAGGATCCTCATCCTTTTCCTTGTTTTGGAAATATTGGTCCTCCTTACATTGCTACATTGAGTCTTCCCGAATTCACTATATGGTTACCGGTATGGTTTTTTTTCCACTCTGGTGATCCCAAATTCTCTCGGTACCTCAAATGCAAGCTCTCCACCTCAAGAACATCAAACTCATGTTGACCCTTTTCCTTCTTTACTTCTTGGGTATTCTTCCATTTCTTTGTCCATGCCTGATGAAGGCCATGATGCTAATAACCATGCAACTAAGAATGAGAATACAAGGAAGAACAAGGAGAATAAAAATAAGCAACGGGGCAATCAACCAACCATTGTTAATCATGTTAGGAGTGTTGATAATGTTGAGAAGCCTAAGAACATAGGTTACAAATCCAAGTTCCCTTGCAAGATTTGTATGGGCGATCACCTTATTAACCATTGCCCTGATATTCCAAAGGTTTTAGAAGTGTAGTCTCAAGGTTCCCAACAACCTGTGTAACTAGCCTTTGCAGGTCATGCTAGTCACAGTCCATTGACTAGTGATAATAAGGTTGGGGGTTAAAAAGGTAAAGTCAAGTTTCCTTGTAAGTTGTGCAATGGAAATCATAATAATTACCATCTCCCTTGTATAGAGGAGGCTTCAAAATTGTTGGAAGACAGTGTTGTTGCCTAGCAACAACCTTCAGTTGTTTCCCAAGAGTCCCTCCCTACCCAACATCTGGTTAATGAAACAGTCAATACGATTCGATCTTCGGTTGACCCCACTCTTCCCTTAAAGAGTGACTTGAATACCACTAATGTTTTATTTTCCAGTTCAGAGTGTTCTGGAAAAGGGGACATCCTTTCTATTTCGACAGAATCCCCTCCAAGTATTTAGGTCATTTCCTTTGATTGGAATAGTCTAGCAAAACCTCATCTCCTTTGAGTATACCTTTCTAGAGAATTGTGCAAGTTGTTGATAAGTGAATATATCACAAGTAGATGAAGGGTCATATATTATTATTTTATCCTCAATTGATTGGTAAGATTTAGGTTCTTCTGAGCTTGTGTCAGCTACTAATCATCTACTGACCTTTAATATAAGACCTAGTGAACCTTTAGGGATCCTTCCTTGACTGCAAATCACCTTTGGAGGGAAAAATGTATGTATTGATGTCATGGTGGTCCAAGGACCCTTGTATTTTAATTTGTTCCTTGGATGGGACTATGTCTATGCTATGAAATATGTAGTGTCCACACTCTTTCGAGTGATGCATTTTCCCCATGATGGGAGCATAGTGACCATCGATCAACTTTCTTTTGTCAGTCCTGATCATTGTATGATTGTTGACCATCCGACTTCCCTGAATTTTCCTTACATTCAAGTGGTTTCTCCCTAGCCATGGATACATTATGTAGCATTATATCCCATGCATTCAATTTCTAATGAGAAGGAGCCTCTCATTGTATGTTCATATTCTTTGGATTTATATCCGACAATTGACATGGTAACTCCCTCGCTAGGGACATTGGAGCCTATTCTCCCCCATCTTGATCTGAATGAGTTTCTTGACATGTATTCCTTTCAGTGCATTGTCCTTTCATCTGATCAAGACCTCTTGGAAGCCATGATCAAGGACCATGAGAATAATTCATTGTCTATGTTAAGCTCATTAAAAAATGAAACAAACCCACATGAGTACAGTTCCCTTTATGTGTCAAGCTCATTAAAAAATGAAACAGGTAACTATGAGCATAGTTCATTGTCTATGTCAAGCTCATTAAAAAATGAAACAGATAACTATGAGCATAGTTCAGTTTTTGTGTCAAGCTCGTTAAAAAATGAAACAGATAACCATGAGCATAGTTCATTGTCTGTGTCAATCTCGTTAAAAATAAAAGGGACCCCCCTCCAATTGATTCATGTCTTCTAATATATATAGTACTTGAACCTTCATTTCATCCACCTATGTAGTTGATCCTCTTTCTTCCTCCTTCCCTAGTGAACATATTCCTATTAGTATTCAGGAGTCTAATCAGGTGCATAAGAAGAGTCGACAGATGAAACAAAGCTTGGGGGGCATGTCTCCAGCCTCTGGCATTATGTTCGAGTTAAGACACTAGCTTATACTGAGGGAAAATTACCAACCTCTAGACATCATGTTGGTAAAAAAACCCGTCAATGGGTATCACCCCGAGCACGGTTTCATTTTTGGTTTCAAGCTCGTTTAAAAATGAAACCAACCCCGAGCACAATTTCATTTTTGGTTTCAAGCTCATTTAAAAATGAAACCAAACCCGAGCATAGTTTCATTCTTTGTTTCAAGCTTGTGTAAAAACAAAACAAACCATGAGCAAAGTTTCATTATCTGTTTCAATCTTGCATAAAAATGAAACGAACCCTGAGCACAGTTTCATTCTCGGTTTCAAGCTTGTTTTTACGAGGAAAATCTCTCTATGGATGGGGTAAACCACAATAGATAGGTATGACTGTAGAAATCAACTCTTTCTCATAAACATGCTATATAAATCAATGTGCAAGCGAGATAGGAAAGGGACCTACCTCATCCAGATGTTTGATGATGTCCACCATTGAGCACTTTGACCCAAAGCTTTATACCTGCAACAAGTTATCAACAAACAAGCGAAGCAAGCATGTAGTGATAATATAAAAGATTAGCACATTAGATAGAATAATCCATTAATATACAAAACAAACATGCCCATTCATATATTTGAAAGATATCAATTGGACGGGAAGAGATTATTTCTATTAATAAATTATCAGTAGAAGTGAAAATATCAGTTGTGTCATTCAACTCTTCACATGTTGTATTTGCTTTTCCTTCATGTAGTTCTCCATTCCTAGATTAATTTCATTTACGCAATTTCATTTCAGTCGTAGGTTGTAGAAATTCAATTCCAAGTCGTGTGTTTCAATTTCATGCATTATATTAATGATTCAATTTCAGTTGTAGGTTGTATCAATTCAATTCAAAGTCATGTGTTTCAATTTCCTGCATTAGATTAATGGTTCAATTTCAGTCGTAGCTTAAACATTAGATTAGATTAGTCCCACTTCAATCTTTCATACACTTTGTGTCCTTCATAAGTTTACAAACCTCGGATTGAAAAATTAGATATTTGGGCAAGTACTATAATGCAATTAATTCAACATTAGTTCGACCCAATGTAACGACTGTCATTCCCTTGTTACGATTGGTGTTCCTTTTACAGGATGTGTCGTTCATTTGAATAGAACAATTGCCATTCCCTTTACGATTGTTGTTCCTTTACAGGTGTTGCATCTCTAGAGGATGAGGGATTGAAAACAGAAGGTAAGAACCTACGTAGGAAATAAGTAAAATGCTTGTGCCAGCACCTACCTTCGGTTGATGCATAGAGGTTGTTCTTAGGACATCTTTAGAGCCCAACATTTTGGCACCGTCGTCAGGGAAGCACGATGGTTTGAGGTATTAGTTTTTTTTTTTCATTTAAATTCATGCAAGTGTGATCTAGATGTGTTGGTAAGGGGTCATAGCAGCTACTTGAATGGAGACTCCTCATGTTCTCCCTACCAACTAGGTAAAAGTAATTTCAATTTCTGGAAATTTCAATTTCCGCAAGAGTAGTTTCAATTTCTGCAAATTTCAATTTATGCAAGAGTGTTTAATTTCTGTGAGTGTGATATACATCATACATGTGTTGGTTCTAAGGGTCATAGAAGCCCTGAGTGGAGACTCCTCACTGTCCCTACCAACTATCAAGAGCGTTTAATTTCTGCAACTGTGAAGAGTAATTGTTTTGTGTTTTAGCAAGAGTGTTTTTATTTAAGTTTTTCATTTTGATTTGGGTGTTGTAAGAATCCTTTTTTTAACATGGTTTAACAATGAATTTCATCTTGGAACTACTCACTCAAATCATGGAAGATGTCGGGATTTCCTCTCCCTAGGAAGAGGAGATCTTGAAAAGGATCAAAGATTCAAATACTCCTCCATAAACAATTGAAGATCCAACATGTGAAGACTATTATACAACATGATCTAAGCGAGGAACAACGTGCCTATGAAATCCTTATCGAGCAATGGTTCCAAATAAGTACTAGATTAGATAAATTTTGTTTTTGTTTTTATTCAGTTAAATCACAGTCACTTCAATTCAATTTGTTCATTTTTGGATATTTCTATCTTTCATGCGTAAAAATGAAAATGAACACAACTTTACTATTGTTATGTGAATGGATCCATTGGAAGTTTAATTACACGTAACTAATTGTTAAATCTAATTAGCATAGAGTAGGTAGGATTTTGTTTTCAAGTTTCTTTATTTGTTAGAATAAGTATGCTCTCTTCCTGTGCCTTGTTGCGATCTGGAAGATTAGAAAATAGAGATCAAAGGAATGGCTATGAGATGTTTTGAGGAATGTTTTGGTATTGTTGAAGATTTGAAAAAAATGTTTAAATCAATTTTTGTCTTCAATTTTCAAAATTAATTTGTCTCCATTTGCTAAAGAATTTGATTTGTCTCAAATTCTAATAAAATTTCTAGTTTTATTAAAAAACAAAAAAATGCAAAAATTGAACTAAAGATATCTCACAAACTGAGATCTGGAGTCTTATAATTTTTGGACAGGAAATGAATTATGTTATGATTAAAAAACCCAGTAAATTTCAGGCCAACTTAGTACATGGTTTTCGAGAAAATCAATATAGTCACCTTCAACCATTTTTCATTTTTCTCAAAAACTATGATGCGGGTATTGCTGATTTTTGGGGTGTAGAATCATTTAGGCCATAGGAACCTGCCTGCAAAATTTCAGTTCAATCCAGTTTGTCGTTTGTGAGAAAATCGTATTTGACGTTCGATGTTACACCCTGCAAATACACCCCTGTAGCAGCCTGCAACAAAAACAATAATAAAAAAAAAACATTTTCGAATGCAATATCATAGTAATAGAACTTGGCGTAATGATTAGGAGATCTGATTTTATGGATCAAACCCCATCCATGCCACTCTTTATGCCATATTTTTAGTGATTTCATGCACCTTCTACGCACAATCTGACAGTCTTTTGAACACGAGAAACTTCACCAAGATTTGCCAATGATCTGTTAGTTATGAATTTTGTTGAAACTTGGCTATTTTTGGAGTCTCCCCTGGTTTTAGCATCCTTGAGAACGAAAATTATACGCCTATAATGTTGATTGCATGCGAGAAGGACGATTTTAATTTTGGGTGCTTTGTTTTCCATTTTTCTGTTAGTATCATTTCTATTTTTTGCATTTTCCTTTGATATGTAAAACAAAAATAAAATAAAAACTATGAAACCAGAAAAAAACATTTCATTTTTTTTATTAAGAAAAACAATAAATAAATAAAACAAACCATACAAAGAAAAAAATATTATGAAAATGAAAAATGTATGGATAAATAAGTTCTTGTTATTTGTTTTAGTTATGGTTTTACTTCGTGTTGTATGTGGTCGAACAAGTAGTGGTATCTACTCAGATTGTGATGATAAAAGTGTTTCCATAAACTCTTTAAGTGCAAGCATCCACAAAGAGCACATTTGGATCCATGTACAATTGCATACAAGCGATACTGCCAATAAAAAAAATTGAAAAAAATCGAACATTCTAAAAATAAAAATTTGCAAATGGATTTTCACATTTCCTGAAAACATCATTGCAATCATGATTTTATATTTTTTTTTGCTAAAATTATTGTGAAGTCACTTCACTAGGTATTCACGAAGAGGATTTTCAAAAATGCGCTATCACCAACCGGTAAAAATGCATTTCATTTTTTCATTTGGTTGATATCATTCGTATTAATTTCTGCACTCTATGTTTTTGATATTTTCACACTATTTGCTGCAGATTAGTGCTAACATTTTACAGGTTCAAGGACGATCGAATTTATTGCAGAAGTGACTTTCAAGAATCATAGAATTTTTTCCAAAAAAAAAAACATGCTTTGTTGACTGCTTGAAGGAGTTGTTACTCATCATAAACATCATGACGTTTGCTGTTACACATAAACCCATTTGCGTCATGAATGTTTACCCCCATTTTTACTTCAAACGCACATTAGTCATCCATGTATTGAAGTCCACTTCCCATCGCCTTATCAATCATGACTTCACACATGTCCATTCTTTTCTGAGCTGCATACATTTTTTCCTTCTTTTTCCATTTTCATTTTTCCTTCTAAATAAAACTAGTCATCTCCTCTTCCATGATTAAATTGCCTTGCCATACACATCGTTGCAAGTGAGATATTTCTTATAGTCCTACCAGTATTTTTATCAAACTCATGTTGAATGATGTGGGATTCCTTAAGGCCCACCTTTCAACAAGTCTTGCCCCATCAACCTCAACACCTTATCTGGGATATAGACTAGAGTCCATTTTGAGTACCTAGAGGCTTGCATGCCTTAATGGCAAGTTTTCTCGCTGACAATCATGGGAATACATCAATGTCCCTTGATCGTTAGATCTTGCAAGTGGCTCGACATCAGCTCATTCATTCGCACTTTGCAAGATGTACTCGGGTACCTTGGCACTCATTGACATAAATGGTGAGTTTGTCTCGCATTGGTTAACGACATTCATCAATGGTCGGTAATCCAATGACTTTGTTTCATGCTCGACATCGACACATTCATTCGCATGACTAGAATTGTACCATCGGGTTTAGCAATAGGTGAAGACTATACAATTTTTCATGAACTCCATCATCAGTTGCAGCAGTATTTTTCAGCTATATGAGAGTACCATAGTTCCACTTTCATACTTCTCTTTTCCATGATCCATTAACAACAGTTCAGATTCCTCCACTTCACATTCTTTGTTCCAGCAGTTACAACAATTGCAGCTACAACATTCGCAATTACATTTTCATGATCTTGCAGCAGTGACATCTTCCATGCTCCAGCAGCCGCATCATCCATATTCCTAATGCATAGTTCATCAACGTTTTGGGTAAGTGGAGGTATGTTATTTTCTAAACTTTAATCATGTAATTCCTCAACTGCTAGCAATGAATAATTTGAAAAATTCCCTCACCAAGCTCCCTTTCCTTTTCACTTCTATGACCCATGTCAAGTTGCATGGGGACATGCAACCAAATTAGTTGGGGGGTAGGGGACTTTATTCACTATCATCACTCCATTTTTCCACTACCATCATTCCATTTTTGTCTCATTTACAATTCACCAACATTTATTTTCCAACGATACTCTGTTGCACTTTGCTTCATAAGAATTGACATACATATTGGCATGATTCATAAATATGAAAAAGGGCTTTCTTATACTCAGTGATGTTTCCTTATGCACATTGATAGTTTATCTTTTCCAGTAATTATATGGGTAAAATATTATCATAACAACAAGAGAACAAATAACAAAATGAATGTTGTTTACACAAGAACCAACATTCTTTATATTCATGGTTGTCACACAAGAACCAACCATAAGAAAATGTCAGATGTTACTCATGTAAATCCCATCCTGGAAATATTCATTATCATCACTCAAAGCCAAAATTCAGATGCCAAAATTTCTTGAGAAGATCCATGCATAGTTGCATGCGGACATGCAACAAGTTCAGTTGGGGGGTATGTTGGGGCTCAGAAAGGTCATATTTTCATCCACCTTCCCCTTCATCATTCTTCACATTTCATCGCCCCATTAACCTTTCATAATATCATTTTCATAAATATATTTGGGTTTCACCTTATTATTTTCCACTTTATTCATTTTAGTATTAAAAGGGAATTTATGATTAAATATTTGAAAATTGACATGTTTTCATATATATCTCAAAAATGTGTGAGCTTTGTAATGTGTAGGAATATGTGAATGATTAATTCAAAAAGACTTCTCGAATAATTCCTCCACCATTTTAAGATTTGAGGAGATAATTCAAGCCTATTCCAAGGAGAAGATCATGGAGAATGTATAACATATCTTATCCAAGATATATGAGAGATATGTGTGAGGATTTGAAGGGATTATATTTTGTAATAATGGGAAATTAGTTAAGAGAAAAGTGGATCTGTAATTATGAGATGGTTATCTTATCTTCAAGGCTCTCATGTATAAAAGAGAGTGCTCTCTCTTCATGAGGAGGGTAGTCAATAGGATTCAAGTAGAAATAGAGTAATTAGGATGAGAAAGAGAGTAGTCATTAGGATTTTAAAGAAAGGGATTCTTAGCTTTAATTCAGAGTTTTGATTTTCATGCTTTTATTATTCTGTTATGAAGATTGATTTGATTATTGTAATGTAAGATTGCTTCATTGGTGTGAGATCACATATGTTGTTGTGTCATTCAACTCTTCACATGTTGTATTTTCTTTTCCTTCATGTAGTTCTCCATTCCTAGATTAATTTCATTTACGCAATTTCATTTCAGTCGTAGGTTGTAGCAATTCAATTCCAAGTCGTGTGTTTCAATTTCTTGCATTAGATTAATGATTCAATTTCAGTCGTAGGTTGTAGCAATTCAATTCCAAGTCGTGTGTTTCAATTTCCTGCATTAGATTAATGGTTCAATTTCATTCGTATCTTAAACATTAGATTAGAATAGTCTTGCTTCAATCTTTCATATACTTTGTGTGTGCCTCGTAAGTTTACAAACCTCAGATTGACAAATTAGATAGTTGGGAAAGTACTACAATGCAATTAATTCAACATTAGTTCAGCCCAATGTAACGACTGTCATTCTCTTGTTACGATTGTTGTTCCCTTTACAGGAAGTGTCGTTCATTTGAATAAAACAACTATTGTTCCCTTTACGATTGTTGTTCCTTTACAGGTGCTGCATCTCTGGAGAATGAGGTATTGAAAACGGAAGGTAATAACCTATGTACACAACAAGTAAAATGCTTGTGCCAGCGCCTACCTTCGGTTGATGCATAGAGGTTGTTTTTAGGACATCTTTAGAGCCCAACATTTTGGCACGCCCAACAGGGATGGATTGAACATTGTAGCCTGGTGAGTGGCCAAGAGACCAAAGGGGTTCGAGGTGGTAGCTTGAGCATTAAATATAGGTCATTCCATAGTAATGATAGGTACCTCTGGCACTACGACCATAGAGGTTGTAGGAGTCGAAGGGGTGCCATTAACTATAGTGGGTATGGGAGTCGAAGGGCTCCCAAAATTCTGAAGACCAGGCTCAGTACTCATCCTTGTAGAATCACAAGTCTGAATGGTGGACATGTGTGTACCACATATAATGACTCTACGCCTTTTAGAAGGAAAGGACACGAAATCCGATGGTAACTGTAACAAGCGACGAGACTGACAGGGAGGTTGGTCTGACTCCAACATGATTTAAGACTCTAAAGATAAAAAATATATCCTAAGGCCAAATGTTATAACCCTAAATTGCACCACACATGCTTACTTGGCATCAAGGCAACTCATATCCCTTCATTGCCAAAACATCTGCTGAAGAACCTCTTTGAAAATCCTCTTGGGTCAAGTCCCACGCGCCCTGACCCACTACTGAACGCGTGTGAATGTTGGCAGGCCTACTATAGCCCGTGTTTACCTAACAAAACACAAAAATAGGAAAGTTGTCGATGGGACAAAAAGATATGGGTCAGTTATCTGAAACTCCCGGCCATGCATGGCCGAGGGTTCGTCCAAAACCTAGCTCCTTCTAGCCTATAAAAGAAGGGGTAGGGGTACCATTGGAAAGAGGAAAAATTATAGTGAAGAAACTCTGCCCATTTGCCGAATCCATTTGTCCCAACCCTTTAGCCTTTCCTCAAGCCTAAGGAGAATTAACGCAAAGCAGTTGGAGGACAACAGAAGAGGAGGAGCCCAGGATCAGGATCAAGGAGCGGTGGCCGGTCTCGACTTTGATTGTAAGTTGATTCATTTTGAAAATAATAAAAGAATACTTTTCCCGTGCCAATGCATGAGTTATATATGATTTGTTTAATTTATGCTTAATTTCTAACCCTCAAGTAGAAACATAGCATGCATGCGTAGTGGTTTGTCTTGATTGCAGGATTATCTTTGGAAGGAGTAGAGCAAGCAAGCAGGCAAAGCGCAATGGAGGATCTACACCAAACATCAGTAAAAAGGTTAGTAGTTCCTTTCCATGCATGTATCACGAAAGAGGGGTTTAAGTTTTGGGTGGTAGGATAAAAAGTAATTTCTTTTACGGTCAAAAATCTGCATGCAAGTCTGACCCTGGTTTGCTAGTCCGTAGGGTATTTTTCCCAACAACACCAACTAGTAAGAAAATATCACACCAAAATTCAAACGACCAATATGCATGAAAACAGGGCAAAGTGGTTGAGTGGCCTCCCTCCCTAAAGTAGATATGTCTCGCCCAAGAGGGGCCTGAGACTCCCTGCTAAATATCGAAGGTAACATAATCAATTATAAGGGCCCTCGTGGGCTTAAAAACTAGTCGGTCAGATCCCCCCAGAGAGGTAATCCTCCATAAAGGTTGTGTGTTGTCTGACCCTTATCTGACCCAGGGTACCTGCAGAATAACCCCTGAAAGTAACCTATGAGACACCTAAGTTAAGAAACTAATAAACCATTGTATAATCAATGCATAGGCGAGCAGTCATAATCAGGTCCACCATATGTGAAGGGTAGACCTTGAAAGTGTCGCCTCTCATAGAGGTAAAGGTACTAACAAGATCCCCAGATACAAATAGATCCCCATAAATATCTCTTACGCTAGGAAGGTATTGGGGGGATATCCCTTCAACCAACTTCACATGACCTCATTATTAACTCTGGTGTGAGCGGAACCTCCTGATATTACCAATTATACAATGGATTTCTCCACTCCCTGACTCAGAAACATATGTTGATTTAATTTCCTTGGAGAAGTTTACTCACAAAATCCTATTCCAAGGCACTAAATCCTAGGCTAGTTTGTGCACCCTAGAAAATAAAATCGTTACTAATAAATTTTAAATTATAGCGTTGATTTTATGGTCGTGATTACTCAAAAATTTATGGTAATGAAACTCATGGTGTTATGAATCTGCAAGAAAAGTAAATATGAAAGTGATGCAAAGTCCTAACTTTAACTTTTGATGAATGATATGCTTTTAAAAAAAGATGCATTTTTCAAATTCAAATCTGCAATTCAGAAGTAAAAATGCAATATTTCACTATATGCACTAAGCTAATGACAGAGATTTAAAGAAAAAAATTCCAAACAATGCAAAATGCCTATTTTTTTGTATTTTCAATATATCGAAACTGAAAATGCATGGACTGAAAAGTAACTTGATATATAGCCCTAGTGTGTATAAAAAATAGATAACTCAAGCAGAATATCAAGCAAAGAAACACCTAGCACAATGTACAAGGATAATAAAAATGAAAATATGAAGAGAAAGACTTCGCCCAGAAATTAAACCAAAAGAGGGTTTTATGTCATCCCACAGGCACTCAACAGGCACTACAGAGACCTAATAAGGCTCAGCAAGCATCAAATTCCACCTAGAAAACACCAGACCAAGCAAATAGGGAAGGAAAAGAGGTATACGTGATTGTTTGGGAAAACAGAGCCTATATACGCAGCTTGCAATGAAACAACCTGCGTGTATACATGACTGTCAAGGAAAAATGCACGTATATGATTTCAAACAAGGCTAGGCAAGGGAGAAAGACTGAAATCGTAGACCCAAAGTGAGAAGGAGTTGGAAAGAAATGATATGACAAGAACCACAATAGAAACGACAACAATCTAAGGAGAAAAGTGTTGGAAGATTGGTTGTTGTCATTGATGTCAACCCTAGCATGGGTTTTGGACCGCAAGATTGATGAAGGTATTTGGCCATGAAGGACAATGCACATGCATATACAACACCCATGGATGGATAGTATACATCAGGTTGTTTCCAGTGGTATGTGGAACATCATGTGGATCCTCATGGTTGAGGAGAAATGAATTTTTGAAGATGACAACGTGAATTGAAGAAGGAAGTGCATGTAGGCCCTAAAGATAATTAAAGAAAAGAATTACAAAATAAGAAAGCGTCAGGTTGGCCCTAATTTTAAAAGGAAGTGACATAAATGGTATAAATACACATCATTATACATTCATTTGATACAAGTTGAATTTCAAAGAAAATCATAAGTAAAGAAGGCCGGATTTCAAGGGAGGATGAAGTCTTTTGGTGATGTGTTCTAAGGTATGTTATTTTCCGGTCATCTTACCATTTTTGCTATAAATGTTTTTATAGAATAATTCAGATGGTAAAATTTCTATGATATTGAGAAGACCTATCAAGGTACCTATGGTAAAAAAAATTTCTCTTGATTCGCTATAATTATGGAGATACACTCTGTGGAAGATAGGGTTTGTGACCAGTCCTGAAGCTAGTCAATAAAAGGTGTTCCGTGTAAAAAAGTCATAACTTCTTCATCGAGAATCCAAATGACGTGGGAAAAATTTCATTGGAAATAGTACGGACTGTGTTTTCTTGTCTGTGAGTTTTAGAATCGGATGTTAAACATTGAGCACGGGGAATTATGTGCAAGTTCACTCTCCTGAATAGACCAAAATTGAATAAAGTCTACCATTCTTTATATAACTTGTTTTTGAGGAGGATTCAAGGAGTGAAACTTGGAGGAGTTTAAGAGAATACATTAAGTAATGTTATCTATAGGATCAGAGTACTCCAATAATTGAAGAATTGTATAAATTGAAGAAGTCTCAGGAAGCATTATCAGGTTCTATGTGATGATTGGTTGATGGTGATGATTTAATGTAAAGTTTTATTATCTCTCATATATTCTTGGGTAGAAGGAAGGGGAAAGGATGGAGAGTCCAACTCTCTCTTGATATTGGAGGATTGTATCTTCCTCTTGGAGGTTTAACGCTCCCTTTACATTTGGAAGCTGTAGCTACCTTTGGAAGTCATTACTTCCCTTGAACAATAACTATTGATTATTTCTCATACATTGTGCATGGTGTATTGTGGTGTATTGGTGTAACTCTTATATATTGTTCATTGCTCATTGGATATAATTGAATGGTTTAAGTATAAGTTGAAAAAGGTTTTAAATTGTACTTGATGTTGATTCACCCCCCTCTCAGTATCAACAATTGGTATCAAAGCGAGTTACCTTCAGTACAGTTTAACCACTCGAAGGAAGATCCTAAGAAGAAATGGAAGGAAACATTCCAAATGGGATTCCACCATTTGATGGAAGCAATTTTGAATACTAGAAAAATAGAATGGAAACTTACTTGAAAGCTCTTGGTGCAGATGTTTCGTTCTCAGTTGCTTCAGGATACAATGCTTTGAAGAAACCAAAGACCGCAACTCAGAAGGAAGAAAAAAGGAACAACAAACTGGCAATAGATACCATCCTGGATGGATTGACAGATTCAGTGAAATCCAAGGTGGGATCATGTGCATCAGCAAAAGAGCTTTGGGACAAGCTACAAGAACTTTATGCAAGGGAAGAAGAAAAAGAAAAAGTTGAAGAAGATTACAACATCTCAGATTTCAAAGAAGAAAATAGAGGTCATTTCTTTTGCTTTAATTGTGAAGGAGTAGGACATGTTGAAATTGAATGTCCTCATCCAAGGATTGAAAGAAATTACAATGAAGAAGAAGAAAATCATGAAGTAGAAATTATTCAACAAGAAGATGAGAATCTTAAAAAATTGAAGCATGTTGAGATTGAAAATAGCAAGCTCAAAGACACGCGTAGAAAACTAAGAAGTGAATTGGGTAGTTATGAA
>ML797881.1:218599-232843 GCA_009831015.1 Picea engelmannii
GATCTTTCGAGATTAGGAGGCAGTTGTGCTCGAATTCTTGGTTTCATCAAGAGATCCCTGATCAAGGGAGAAGGTTCCCAACTTGTTCTAAAGATAACTCAAGAGGTTAAGCTCCTCTTAACCTATATAAACAGGCTCCATGATGGTGGAAAGGAGGAGGAAGAATTGAAGTTATGAAACTTATGATCTTGGAGGAAACTTATAGTCAATCAAAGGAGAGTAATCAGTGAAGCTGCTGTTATCCAGATTGTGGGACTTTCAGGTAAGGGTTAGACGAAGAGGACTTGACGAAGCTGTCGCATTTGCATCTACGATTGTAAGTACTGTTGTCGTTATTCTCATCAATATGACACGCTTGGCCTGTTTCTTTCTAGTTTGTGTCTAAGGTCACATGAACTTATCACTAGTTGATAGATCTATTTTCAAGCTAATATCAATAGAGTAGGAAGAGGTCGTATCTTGTTTTGTCCACAGGGTCAAACGAAGAGCAAAGGATCGGAGCGCAACTTGGAGCATGCAGGGACAAACGTCGATAAAAAGGTACCTCTGTCATCCTTCCTTCTCGTGTGTTAGTTTAGATAGATTTGAAGGGAATTCAGTGTCCATGTTAAGCACTTTTCTGTCTAGGGTTAAGGTCAAGCTCTAGAGGTGATCTACCTGTCTGCAGGGAGATTTTCCTACAACAGAAACTGGTGACTCCACTGGGGAGATAGCCTCAAATTGAAACCTCTTGTTTGTATTTTTCTCCTCATTGACCTTGTTCTATCCCTTGATTGTTTCAGATCTGGTTTACTCCTCCTTTGATTAGTTTCTTGAGCTGATTGGCTCCTTACCTCATCATACTCAGCTTAATTGTCGAATTTGAATCCCAATTTTTGGAATTTTTTGACATTTCTGGGGCTTTTAGACCCTGGCGCCCCTGTCCTAGTGTTAACAGAGTGCCAACGCTCCCCCATACCTTTGCACAGAGCGCTATAACGCTCCTTGCCTTTGGCAACAGAGCGCTAGCCTCTTTTTGGCCAAAAAACCCTCTAGAACTGCTTCCTTTAGGGTTTGCCTCTGTGTCTCTTTTGCTGAGTGATCTAGTGAGTCAATTTTTCTTCCTTTTCAGCCTTGACATCTGTCCTCTTTGAAGAATAAACACCTTGATAATTGGATCTTGCAGCCTTCTTCACTATTTTCATCAGTTTTTCCTGTTGAGTGAAGTTCGAAACCTATGCATTGTTCTTATCTCCTCATCGGCTGAGTAAAAACACCTTGTGAAGTTCATCAAAGGCCTACAGACCTCTTTGTCTTGATTTCAAGGTCATTGTTCTTCAATTTTTTCTTTTGGGTGTGAAGTCTGCTTTTCTCTTTGATTGTTTCTCTTTCTTCTGCTTTTTCGTTTTGATTTCTACGAAATGGTGTATTGTTTGTGTGACTTTTGCTTGTGCTAGTTTGGTTTTCATTTATACCAAGAAGATAATTAGTAAAGACAAGCATTGTGTTGTATTGATCATCATTCATATGCAAACAATAAAAGATATCTTCATGATTGATCGAGCATATTAGAAGGCATTTGAAAGTTTTTGCAATACATCAGGATTTGATTGAGAAAAGAATCGTTTGAGGGCCTCATAATTGTTCTTGTTAGTGAAAGAACTCTCTCTCTCCCTTAGCTAGATGTTCATCGAAAGAAAATGATTGCTTATCATGTTTGATGCACTCTTTGGGTCTGAGTCATAATCTCATTTGTTTCACTTCCATGCACCCCTTTGCGTAAAGAACAACCACTAAAATCAACGCTAATTAAAAGTTATCTAGAACTTTTTCTTTTCTAGGGTCCTCCACCAACAATAGACTAGGATTAGTACTTTGGACTAGGGCTGTGAGCATAACTCTCCAAAGTTTTTAAAACAAAAAATAGCATCCTGAGTTAGGGAGAGTAAATCCAGTTATCGTATAAGTCTGCCTGGGATCCCCCTCTCACACAGGGGTTACGCACGAGGTTGCATTCGGGTAAGCTACGAGGACTAACCCTCCGTGGTTTAACTGATTGTGGTGGTCGGATCGTATTATGGGGATCACTTTGAGGTAAATCCACAATTACTGCGTGGAAGCTTCTTAGTTGATTTCGGGCTTGATACCCTGCCCGTACGTTCGGATCGAACTGTTGACTATTCCCGCCCAGGGGCTGACTGCGAATTGGTAACCTTAGTGGCCATAATCTTTAGGGTCTTACACAAGGTGACGGTGACGGGAAGTCTCACTGTACCTGGAGCAGACATTGATCAAACTCACTCGAGCTCCTTGGAGGGTAAATCCACAATTATTGCGTGGAAGCTTGCACCAAGGCATAAGTCTGTTAAGCAGGTCGCCATTGTAACTGTTCCACCCTAGCCCCGCCCCTTCTGGACTTGATCACGCAACGTTGGATTTCATCACCAACTAGTACGGTCATCAAAAGAAGGTCATGTTTGCTTGGTTGTGATTCTTAGATTTTTTTAGTGTGTGCTGTTTCTTTTCGCTAGTTGGCCATAGATTTCTTTCGTCGACTCTTCTCTGCCAACATCGACCCTCCACGCCACTCGCGGAGGTTACAGGGTCTCCCTCCAGAAAATATGGAAGGAAACACCCCTTTACCCCCTCATTCTACGGAGGAATCTCCTCAACAGAGCGAGGTTCATAACGCCACGACTTCTCAGGAAGAAGTTCCCATCCCTCTGGAGAATTTCCGAATTGTATCACAATCTCCGGAAGCTTATCGCATTCCGGAGGGGTACGAATGACAGATCCTTCACCTGAATTCCGCTAGAGAATTTGTTGTCATCAACCCACCTGACATTCTGGCTGGGTCTTCTCAAAACCCTTTAGCCAGTGACCCTTTTTGAACTGCGGATGTTGTTCGAAGTCCACCACGCTTGGTGCGAGACCTTTATGGAACAGGAGAAGGTGCCGATGCACCCTTTTCCTATACGGTACCCCCAAATCACTTCATCGGTACTACCACTTTTACAGCCACACCAACCATTGGTCCGAACATACCATCCGTTGGCCCAAGGCCTACGATTCCCCTCCAGACAACCCATTTGACAATGGCCCCGCACATCCCGACTATCCCCGCCGGTAATGCGGTAGTTAATCAAGCCCCGATTGGCACACCTATAACACCAAGACCCACACTCCCTTTTAGATTTAGGGCACTGAACACATCTGCTATCACCACTGCCCAAACCACTACTCAAATTGTATCGGGAAGTTCCATACCCATCCAACAACCCGGAGGGACTGACCTTGGTGGTTTTAGCCCGATCGACAACACTGGTCAATCTTTTACGTCTGGCTCTCAAATCCCGGGAACTCTCCCTCAGACCGGGGGGCATCCTCCCGCCGGAGGACAAATTCCATTCAGGGGACACCCTCATGCTGGGGGGCAACCTCAAGTCGGAGTCCACCATCAACCACAAGGGAAAAATGCGTCCGTCGCGCCAAATCCATGGAGCATCCCTTTTCAAGGAAATCCGCATGCCTCCACGGGACCAAATGTGCCCACCACACCTAACCCGTGGAATGTCCCTTTTCAAGGAAATCCACATGCCTCCACAGGGAAAAACGTCCAGACTTCGCAACAACCCCCTCATGGACAAATTCCCAACCCGACATATAATCCACAAAACCCATCCGGTTATACTCCGCTCCCAAACACTTCTCAAAACGTATCGAATCCTATGTACCTTGGTCAAAACCAACCTCATATGAGAGGGCCCACGAGTTATAATTATCCACATAACCCAGTATTGGGCCCCACTGGTGTCCCTTTGCCACACCAACACTACCCACAGGTTAACCGACAACAACCTTTTCTAGCCACCCTGGACCTTCCAGACTTGTCTCAGTTAACAAATGATCCCATTCATCATTCTATGGTTTGGCCAGTCATTCCAGCAAAACTTCCCTCTGATATCCCGAAATTCAACGGAAAGTCGGGAGAAGACCCAAAAAACCACGTAATGACCTTCCATTTGTGGTGTTCATCAAACTCCCTCATGGACGATTCGATTTGTTTGCGTCTTTTCCAGCGAACACTTACGGGTTCCGCCGCGAAATGGTACATTGAATTACCACGCACATCTTTTCACGATTTCAACTCCCTCGCCATGTCCTTCCTCACACACTTCCAACTGCCCATCCGATACGAGATGGGTACTGAACTATTAACCTCTCTTCGTCAGACAACTTCTGTACACATCTCCGATCATATCCATGAATGGAGACGACAACGAAAGCTAATTAAAGTGGTCATCCCCGACCAATTGTTAGCAGAATGGTTCACGAAATCGTTATTACCCCAAATCACTCGTGATTTTGCCATGGGCGGCGTAGTTACTAAGGAAGAAGCCATCGCCCGAGCTCAGTACCTAGACTTAGTCTATTCACAATCCGGTACTCTATATGAGTTGATACCGAATGCTACCCATGCCACTAACGATCCATCCAAACCATTGACTGCTTCGCATGCGGATGGAGTTATTGGCTCCGTCAAAACTCAATCTACCACCCAGTCTACTGGAACGATCCAGCGACCCGCTCCCACGGCTGCTCCCAGTTCGACTGCACCCTCTTCTACCCCACCTCAAACTCAGGTTTCTGACGTGAATGCGGTCCAATCAACCCCT
This sequence comes from Picea engelmannii, assembly GCA_009831015.1. Taxonomy (NCBI): domain Eukaryota; kingdom Viridiplantae; phylum Streptophyta; class Pinopsida; order Pinales; family Pinaceae; genus Picea; species Picea engelmannii. The sequence continues at coordinate 223,255 of ML797881.1, forward strand.
TCACAACAGTTTGGGGGCAAGAAGAAAGTGCAAAACAAACCAAAGAAAAACAATAACAACGAACAACCCAAAACCCAACCACAAACCCCTGCTGTCGGGAAACCACCACAGCGCAAACCGAAATTCCCATGTTTCATTTGTGGTGACGATCACTACACTCTAGATTGCCCACATCGCGATAAAGTGGCCAAAATTTTCAAAGGAAATTCACAACCCGCTGTGCTCACTCAGCCTTTTCCGCAGCAACAATCGTTGGTTGCTCAAACCCCCACGTCGGGGGGCAGTTCCAACCAACCACATGATGAGGCCTCGACAAGTGCCCATATTTACATGTTTAACGGAGTTAATCTAACAACTCGCTCTGCGACATATGACACGCCAGTTAAACCCAACAAGCCGAAGATCGCTAACGGTTCTACATCAGACCCGTTACCATCCACTGTCAACCCTCCATCTATTAGCCCTCCATCCGGGCCACTACAGATCGAGAAACCATCTTTTGACTCTATCCTGCGCCCTCCTAAGAGCACCATACGGAAATCTACATTCAATCCTAATTCATGGGCTGCCCAAAACTACAATATCGTAGAAGATTTGGCCCAAGCCCCGTGTGCCATGTCTGCCTTGGAAGTTCTACAGCACTGTCCTAATCAACGTAGAACACTCTTAGCCACTATTGGCGCTTTCGATCCGGAGTCATCAAACTACCTCACGTTTAATCTGGATGATCATCAACCGCGACTCTCCCACCAACTAGCATTCCAAATTGATGTGGTTGTCCACAATCAACAAATCCACCGGACTATCCTGGATGAGGGAGCCTCCACCTGTGTCATGTCCCTATCCTGTTGGAAAGGCTTGAAGTCACCCGCCCTCAACAAATCCGCTACCATGTTACGTGCTTTTGATGGACGAGGTTTTCATCCTCATAGATTATTACAATCCTTAGCTATTCAGTTGGGCGGCAAAACTGTCACTGTTGACGTCGAGGTGGTTGATGCCCCCCTCCATTACAACTTATTACTTGGAAGAAGTTGGTTCTACGCGATGACTGCCGTCTCCTCGTCGGTGTTTCGATGTGTACAATTCCCCCATCAAGGCAAAATTGTAACCATCGATCAACTTGATTTCTGCACACCCGACGCCTGCATCCCTGCTACCAACAATATTCCCTTCCTGGGAGACCACCCGGTTACGTATGAAAGTGTTGGTGTTGGCTTATTAAAATATTCTAGCCTCATGGGTACATTCCCTACACCACTTCCACCTACTGTACATCATATTTCCGCTGTCAATATGATCTCGACTTTGCCGTATCAATCCTTGGAATCATCCGACCTCTGGATTGTACCTAGTCCATTGGAATTCGATGCGCTCGATGACACAATGCCACTGAGCTCAGTCGAGCCCGCATACGTAGCTATTCAATCTGCTTCTCCCTCGCCAAATGACTCACATTCATTGGCACCCGATACTTATTCGATGCCATCTTGGTTAGATTCCCTATCATCTGCCGTCGATTACATTTCCCATATTTTTCCTTCGGACGAATCTATCATGGAAATGCTTAGCATCGACGATCTACCCTGGGACGACAACCACCATCGATCCTCTTTTCTTCCACCTTTGGAAGAAATTCAAGACATACAATCTGTCTTCCCCCCCCCGATGTTACCAAAGCTCCGCAATCTCCTATCCTCACGACAGATACTCTTTCTGAGGGGAACATGGGTAACATCTCTACCACAGTCATGATTGACATTTCAATCAAAGAAGGTGTCGTGGAAAACATCAACCTTGGTGCTAATTGCACACCTGACGAAGTGGTCTCTTACACCGCTCTATTCAAGGAATTCCACGATGTCTTCACATGGAGTTACAAGGAAATGCCAGGGATCGATCCATCGATCGTTGTACATGAAATAAAAACCTACCCTGACGCGAAACCGGTTTGGCAAAAGCTTCGCCCGGTTCATCCCAAGAAAGTCGCAGCTATAAAGGAAGAAGTTGAAAAACTTCTAAAATCTGGCTTTATCTATCCCGTACCTTTAACCGAATGGGTCTCCAACCTCGTTCTGGTTGCTAAGAAACAAGGGACTATCCGTGTTTGCGTTGACTATCGAGACCTCAACAAAGCTTTTCCTAAGGACAACTATCCTACACCCTTTATCGATCAAATCATCGATAATTGCATAGGAAGCGTAATCTTTTCTTTCATGGATGGCTTTTCTGGATACAACCAGATTGAAATCTTGCCTGCCGATCAACACAAGACAACCTTCATCTGCCCTTGGGGAACTTTCGCCTACCGAAAGCTACCTTTTGGCCTTAAAAATGCTGGAGCCACTTTCCAGCGAGCCATGTCGTACGCTTTTCATGACATCAAACATATCGCAGAGCCGTATCTCGACGATTTACCTGCACATTCGCTAAATCGATCTGATCACATTGATCACTTACGCGCAATTTTTCTGCGATGTAGGTTCTACCGTATTTGTCTGAATCCACACAAATGCATTTTCACTGTCGAATCCGGTCGACTCCTCAGTTTCATCGTCTCCAAAGATGGGATTAGGGTGGACCCCTTAAAGATTAAGGCCATCTTAGCCTTACCTCCACCCACCAATTTAACCCAACTCCAAAGTTTGCAAGGCAAAGCAAACTTTCTTCGCCGGTTCATTTGCAACTATGCCGAGATTACTAAAGGATTTATGCGGTTACTGCAAAAGAACGTCCCTTTCATCTGGGATGATGCAGCTCAACGGTCATTTGACGCTCTCAAGCACGCTTTGACCCATGCACCTTTGTTACATCCACCTGAATATACAAAGGATTATATCCTTTACTTGGCCGCTTCTACTTCCGCCATCGCAATGGTGTTAGTCCAAGAAGACTCCAACGACGAAGAACATGTGATTTACTATCTGAGAAAGAGTTTATCCGGACCCGAACTCAGATATTCGCATGTTGAGAAATTGGCTCTGGCAGCTGTCATCGCTGTCCAAAGGTTCCGCCACTACATCTTATTACGCACCACCATGGTAGTAGCAGACTCCAACCCCATGTACCACGTCTTGACACGTCAAGTACTTGGGGGCAAATATTTGAAATGGATTGTTATTCTTCAAGAATTCGATCTTGAGTTTATGAGGGCGAAAGCAAAAAAATCCCTGGTGTTTGCCGAGCTCATCTGTGCTCTTCCTCGTGCCGATGAAAACATCGAACCCAGAGATTCTCTCCCCGATGAATCTTTCTTCCTCATTAGCACCTCTGATCCTTGGTATGGAGACATTCTCCTCTACCTTCAAACACAGCGTTTTCAACCCAACATCTCTCGTGAAGAGCGACGACGCATTCGTCACCACTCTCGCCGTTATCTCATCCTCGGCGACACTCTCTATCGCCGTGGTATCAACACCATCCTTCGGCGATGTTTGACTCACGAGGAGGTTGAACACGTTTTAAATGATTGTCACCTTGGCGCCTGTGGCAGCCACCTTTCCGGCATGGCCACAACCCAAAAAATCCTATGTGCCGGCTATTTTTGGCCCTCCATTTTCAAAGACTGTATCGAGGCTGTCAAGAAATTCCCACCCTGCCAAATCTTTAACAAGAAGGCACGCACCCACCCTATGACACTGCACCCAATTATCGCCATCGGCCCCTTTGCCAAATGGGGCATTGATTTCATGCAGTGTAAGCCTACCTCAGCCGGGGGGCACGGTTACATCATCGTCGCCATCGATTACTTCAAAAAATGGGCTGAGGCTATGCCTACCTTCCTGAATGATGGCCGTACTGCATCTCTTTTCCTCTTCAACCACATCATAACTCGTTTTGGTGTACCACGCGCCTTTGTCACTGACCATGGTGCACACTTCAAAAACCAGATGATGAGCGAGTTACATGTCAAATTGGGTTTTCACCATGAAAACTCATCCCCTTACTACCCTCAAGCGAACAGACAGGTTGAAGCTATCAACAAAGTCCTAAAGACCATGATCCAACGCATGGTAGGGGAAAACAAAACATCGTGGCATCTACAACTGTTCTCCGCTCTCTGGGCCTATCGCACCTCTGTGAAAACCTCAACTTGATTCACTCCTTTCTAGTTGGTCTATGGCATTGAAGTTGTCCTACCAATCGAGTGCGAAATTCTGTCACTCAAACTAAAAGTAGAACTCCTGCCTCATACTTCCGCTGAAGAAGAACGATTCTTGTATCTATCCAAATTGGACGAAACATGTCGCGATGCTGCTCTCACCAATGAGGCACATCAAAAATGAATTAAAAGTCAATATGACAAATCCGTCCACCCTCGGACTTTCGTGGAAGGAGACTTAGTCCTTGTTTACGACCAAGCTCATGATAAATTGGGGACAGGAAAGTTAGAACCTATGTGGCATGGTCCCTACATCATGAAGCGTGTCCTACATAAAGGTGCCTACGAACTAGTTGATCATGAAGGAATTTCTCTAGGAGAGCCTCGAAACGGGCTTTACCTTAAGAAGTGCTATGCTTAGATCACCCAGCATTTGTACTTTGTACATTATTGTATTTAGTTTGGTGTGTCTTTTCTTTCGCGTGCTCGAGTCTTTACCATTGCCACTCATGACTGTGCCTGTGTTTTCATGCGCAGATGACATCCTCCTTTCCTATCTTTTTTGGGTTCGCGGATGGCGCTAGCCGACATACCTGGAACATTGCTTCAGCAGCTTGGGTTATTTACCAATTTGACCAGGTGGTGAGTTCAGGAGGCATTTGTTTAGGGCCAGCAACCAACAATATGGCAGAATATCACGCTGTCATTGGACTACTGACCCAAGCCTCCTCTCTAGGTATTTCTCACATCATTATTTACTTAGATTCCCAACTGGTGGTTCGTCAACTCAACCGCATCTACGCTATCCGTAGTCGTATCCTACTACGCCTACACTTGCAAGTTCGTCGCCTCGAACTAATGTTCGATTACATCGAATATAGACACATTCCGAGAGAGCTTAACAGTGTTTCAGATGCACTAGCTAATTATATCATGGATCGGTATCTCGCCCACATATAAGATTCAAGGAAAACAAAACTGTACATTGCATGTAAAATTAAAACACATCACAGACATCATCATGTACAAATCATCGGCATCATAAAAACTCGAAACTGTATATATATATATATATATATATATATATATATATGGCGTGACTGAAATGTTTGCATTACATCAAAAAGTATGTAAGAGAGAAAAATATTGGGACCACTCGCCCATACAACATCGCCTGACAAGGCCTACAAAAAACATGATCACGGAGAAACTCTAATCTCCCCGCACTGCGTTGTGCTGTGAGTAACATACTACTGCACACACTACATGCCGCAACAAAGAATTGATATTCTCTGGCACCCCTACAGTGTGCTGCTGCAGATGTAAAGGCACATCCCCCCTCCGCAGAGGAGGGATACCCATCGTAAGGCCTTGGAGATTCCTCTCAATCTCCCGAAGACCCACCACCAGTACTGCTGGGTCTGCTGCAGCTGGGGTGCCTCCACGATGCCCTGGTACTGGTATATCAACTGGGTGCACTGCTCCCTTGTCTGCATGTTGAAAACAAAAACATTTGTTAAAACTCTTTTACATACCAAAAAAAAATACATATACACCCAAAAAAAAAAAAAAAANCCTGACTCGTCCCAATCTTCCCCCGCGGGAAAAATCAAGTCCATACTCCCGTGGAAGTCTACGTCGGCGTAAGGGAAGTCCTCAATCTAGAGGTACTGCCGCCTCAGCCAGGCGAAGAAGTCACCAGTAAAGTGGAACTCTGACTCTGAGACTAGTCTTGGGGACAGACTAGTCCACCTCTCCATCCGAGGCTCGTCCACTGGTCGTACTGCCAGTGCTATCTGAGGCTGCATCTGAGGGATGCGCTCTAAGAAAAATGAGACTAAAAATGAACCATAACCGAACTGCTTCTGACCAGTCTTGCATCGCGAGATCTGTTCCTTCACATTCCGAAGGAACGCTGCACTCCAATTGAATAGTGTTGGTTCTAAACATTGAACTCCATAGGCCACCTGTGATCTCGATGCCAAATGTGCACTAGTACTACCAGTCACACTCGTGATAGCAAATAATATAGATCGAAGAGGCATATCTCGTATATCCTTGATAGGGATCCTGCCCCCTACCAACCTTCCTCCCGGAACACAGTGACGTGCCAGATACACGTCCACCTGCTCAGGTAATACCCTCTGCCCAGCGAAGGATATAGGGACCCCTCTCTTCGAGAGGCTGATCAAAAAGTACACATCTTCCAACTCAATGGTTAGGAGTTGTGCACCAACACGAAATCCCTGTTCTGTAACGTCCCAAAGGCCAATCATGTGCTCGAGTAGTAGAACCTCTCTTTTCATTTTTTGCAGTTTGAAAAACTTGAGCAAGCCACAGGCCCTCAAAGCGGCCCACGTACGAGGACTCCGTAGAGCGGCTAGATCATCCATCTCGTGTTCCCTCTCTTTCCATTCAATCATGTTTGCCGAAGACACCTACAAAACAAAAAATCAAGAATTTCATTATTCCCCACGTTTTTGTGATTTCGACGATTTTCAAAAAGCATTTTAAAACATAAAATCAAATGCCCGTGACATCTAAAAGCAACCAATCACTCTTTTTAACCACCACACCCTTTATTATTTGCCAAATAATGATTAAAACATGTTAAAAATGCAAAACGAGTTGAGGGGGTGCGTGGGCCATTGAGGGGAATTTTCATAAGTTTCTTTTGCTAAAATGGTCGGTCTAATCAACTGCAAGGGTGTAGACATCCTAACAACCCTTCTCCAATGCATTTTTGTGAAAGAATCTCCCTATTTTATCAACTTCTAAAAAGAGGCCGATTTGGTTCAACAAGGGCGACCTAGGGCTTTGTGTTTTAAATTAATAATGCTATGAAAATCAACTTGAAACCATGCAATTGAAAGAGCAAAGGATGAACACCTACCTGGTTCGAACGGTGAGCAAAATGATCGATCGTCGCTCTGGCACCGAGAAAAATAAGATTTGCTTCAAATTGAGATTCTCCAATGCTCCAAAATCCTTGCAAATGAAATGGTAAATGAGTTTTTTGAATCAATTGTTATTTATAAAATTTCATTTTTTTATAAGGTATGGTTATTTTGGGTTTCTCTAATGATGTAAATGACTTCGCTAAACTCTGGCTTGTAGTTTTTGGTATCGCAGGTTTACTGGTAGTTCAAATGAATTATTCACCTTGTCTCATTTATGAGCATAGTCTTAGTTCGTTCTCGAGCTCGACAATATGAGAACGTAACCGGGTAAACTTTTATCTCTTTTTCAGACCCGTACGGATACGAACACACGAAAAAGGAACCTCCTTGGAGTCTCCTTTAAACCCTTTTCAGACTCTCTAAATATGAAAAGATTGTCGAGCGATCTTGCTTTCTTTCACACTCGTTAAAAGGTCAGAAAGAGCGTCTTACGGGCGATAGTTTAACGCTTTTTCGGTCTCGTTGGACTACTGTACGAAAAAGGAACTGAGAGAGTTCTCTTTTAAGTGTTTTTCCAAACTCTATAATCCTGAAAAACCTTCGAGTTTTTTGTCTTTGGACTCGTTAAAGCACACATCGATAGACCCATATGGGACCGAACCCTTACTTCTTCCGGTTCATTAAACAAAGGAAGAGGAACTTACCAAAGGTGAGTTATATCGAGCATGTGTTATCCTCCTTGAGCTCATTAAATTAAAAAGAGGTACTCATCCATCTGGATGGGGGAAAAATTGAAAGGAGCAAGCCAAGCAGTCTCTTGAGAACATCATCCAACACTCCTTAGAGTCGCCCTTGAACACGACACTTTATCACTTTGCACATATCATAATCCATTGAACCTTTGCACTGAGCCAATCCTTTGAGTTTCCTTTCACTCCTTTGGGTCACTTGACGCAAGTCACAGTATCCACTGCATAGTTTTGGTCCATGTCATGTTTTGTTGTTGTGCCTCAGTGTTCAAGGGAAGTATCCGCCTCGAGAGTCAGCCATCCCAAATATCTTGCCTCAAAACCTATGTCAGTCCATATCCATCTGATCTAACAATTACATCTTTGTCTCTGTTTTGTGTCGTTGATGGGGGATACATCAAGGCCCTCCCTCGACGAGTCTATTCCTGTCGACTCCAACACATTATCCAGGAATTGGACTTAGAAACCACTTAGTACTTTGGGACCTGCATGCCTCAATGGCAGGCCTCCTCACATCCGACAGTGGGTTTACATCATTGACCCCTGATCGAATGATTCCACGGATGTTCGACCTCAACTCATTTATTCAGATTCGTTGGAATGTACTAGGGTACCTTGGGAATCATTGACATTAATGGTGAACTCCCTCGCACTTGTTAACGGTTCACACCATTCACTGGTAATCAAGTGGTTTCTGCCATGTTCGACATCAAAACATCTATTCACATGGTTAGAATCGTACCACATTGGGATTGGTATGAAGACCCTGGGTTGAGCCATCACTTTGATACATGCTTTGCCCAGGCTGCGATGGAGTTTCCATTGGACAAGGAACACCTATACTGTCACATAGATCCACTTTGTATTGGTCGTGGCTATGTCTTGTCATCTCGTAGATCCATTGTGTATTCTTCGTGGCTACAATCAGTTCATGTCATCAATGTATAGATCCACGGTGTATTTTCGGTGGCTATACCTTTTATCGATACAATTATGGATCCGCAATGTATTTTATGGCGACCATATCTTGCAAGTCTTGATCACCCAAGCATAGGTATGCCTGCCTTGGGTTTTTAAATATGTCATGATATTTGTTGGATGTTTGTGTGCAACTTCTGTCAGGTTCTCCGAGTCTATACCCTTTCTTGAGCATCTGCAAAGTATTTCAGTTATCAGTTGGCATCTTCTAACTTCATACTTTGGGGGGCATTCTGTTACACGTCAAAATTGCTCAGCTGGATAAGTGTCGCATTGTCCCTATCAATTGTCGTAAGTGTCGCATCAACTTTCGCAAGTGTCGCAAGTTGGTCACAAGTGTTGCAAATGATGTTCAGACATACTGCCATGTCAACGACACTAAAAAATCACTTATAACATCTCACATGATTGATTTGAAGAAGGAGAACTGGTCTACTGAAGACAAACAACTCTTGACACCTGAAAGGAACCCTGAAACAAAGGTTTTGAGGGGGAGCGCCCCTCTACTTCAGCTCCAGAGGCGTTGGCGCTCCCCTATAGTGCTTCAGGGAGCGTTATAACGCTCCCCAACCCCCTTTGAAGGAGCGTTGCTCATCTTGAGAGCGCTGGAGCTTCCCTAAGGCTCACCAGGGAGCGCTACAACGCTCTGATGTCCCTTCTAAGGGAGTGCTGCCTAATCTAAGGCAGTAGTTGGCCCGTTGCGGAGAATAAGGGAATGATCTTTCGAGATTAGGAGGCAGTTGTGCTCGAATTCTTGGTTTCATCAAGAGATCCCTGATCAAGGGAGAAGGTTCCCAACTTGTTCTAAAGATAACTCAAGAGGTTAAGCTCCTCTTAACCTATATAAACAGGCTCCATGA
>ML797881.1:235796-246715 GCA_009831015.1 Picea engelmannii
TGGCCCTTATAAGGTGTTGCAAAAGATTGGTACTATGGCATACAAATTGGAGTTGCCTACATCTTCACGAGTACACCCAGTTTTCCATGTTTCATGCTTAAAGAAGGTTATAGGTGACAAGATCCTAGTTCAAACTATATTGCTAGAACTTGACGAGGAAGGAAAAATCATATTGGATCCTGAAGCCATCACTGACACAAGAATTCACTAACTGAGGAATAGATCCATTTCAGAGTATCTCATTAAATGGAGGAAACTATCAACTGAAGATTCCACTTAGGAAGATGATTCTTTTATACAGAAGCATCCAGAGTTGCTCAAGCGTTGCAGAAAACACTTGTCTCAAGGGGAGGGGCATGTTAAGCCCTAAATAGTGGCTCATTACCCCTTAATTAGGGCATATTATATTAGTAATGTTATTTTATTTATGTCGGCTTTAGGCCATTAGTTGTAATTATACCTCCTAGTCTCCTATATATACCAAGGAGACATTTTCATTTTGAATCTTGTAATTGTACATTTATGTGTGCATAAGGAGGTTGCCCCCTCTAAGAGGCTTATTATCCGAGTTTCTCTCTTTTTCACGGCGTTGAGTACTTATTCTAAGGATTTTCTATGAAATATTGATATTTGGTTCTTAACAATCTGACCCCACTGCATCTACTTTTCCTTCAGGTCCCACTGGCACGTGGCACACATCCCATGGGTCCACATCCATCAATGTGACGTCAACCCAACCCACTACTTCATCTCTTCAGGATTTCATGATTTCGGGCTTCAGGAGTTTGTGTATCAACACATCCCACTTCTCCTGACAGTCGAACTCCCGAAATTACTCTCTGCTCTTCTGCTCGATCAAACAGACAAATTTTTTTTCCCATATCTATGGTGTAGATCTTCTGGGGAATTCGGAGTTTTAGGTTTTGGGCGTTTGTGCCTCAGCGCACCCCACTTTTCCCAAAATCCAAACTCCCTAAAGCCTTCTCGGATATCCTTCTGGCATCTTCTCCAGATCTAACGGTCGTAAATGTTTTTCCCTTCCTTCCGAACAGATCCTATGGCTCCAACACTCCAAGTGTTGAGAACCCTCCCTCTCTATGGTCAAATACCACACTGATTGTGGTTTTATTCTACCGCTACTTATCCTAATCTTTGTACATGACTTAGTAACCCATTGGCACCCAGAAACATTATAAGGTTTGAAATTAGTCCTCTAGACACAATTTTCTCTCGAAACCTTGGGTCCAAAGACCACTTATCCGGACCATCTAGGCTTACTATTGAGACCTTGGGTTCTGATACCATATTGTAACAACCTCGGCCATCAACCCACTTGTCGAGCAATGCTACTACGTGGAAAAATTATCATACTTATATATTATGCATTTAAATGAAGTTAAATGGCTTAACAAAGTAAACATATAATTACTACTAACATACAAAATTAAGGGAATCAACTGTAAATATCATCGCAGTGGAATACATGATAATATTGCAAGAATCACAGACATGCATATACGTATCTTTGAAATTGTAGTAACTCCACCAACCATGTGCATACTTTCCACAAACCTCCCAGCCTTAGACCTCACTGCTCATCACTCTCAATAGTGAGTCACCCCCGAGCTGGGACTAAGCTCCACCCAAGGTAAGGGAATCCTAGACTAGGCCGAGGTTACAGGAAAATTGCGTAGAGAAATCAGAAGATTCTTCCCAGGGGCCTTCTTATGCCCACTACTCACGAACTCTCATTCCCCACATGCCTGTTTCGCCTGGGAGTATACACCTTCACAAGCACAGTCCATCGGTGCTTCACCTCCCTTTTGGGCCTTGACAACAGGTCAGATCAGGAATTCTCAGATCTTTGTAGCTAGTGATCGACTCTCTTTGGAAGAAACCCACTCCCAGCAGACTCCCTCACCTGGAGAGAGTTTCTCACAGGCCCGAAAACCTATCTCTTCTACCATGGGATTAACAAACTGGCTCTTCCACCAGTACCCAATTCAATTCCCACAAGTTCAAGATAACAACAACAACACCGGTGTTTGGTCAACTCACAGGTGACAACAGCAACAACAACTTTCAGCTAAGTCACGGGTGACAACAACAACAGGAAAATAGGGAGTGTAAACAGGAAATAACAATAGTCCACTAAAACACAACATGGTTCAGGTAACACCCGTTTGCAGGATGTGTGACAAGCAATTCACGCAGAGGTCGAACACAGACTCAACAGTTCGGATAGAGGTGTATTGGTTTCTCAAGAAAACATCACAAGATTTGGTTTTCAAAGCTACGTGAGGCTTACAGAACTCAGATGCAGAGATCCTTCGGTTCAGATAGTGGATGGAAGAATGGAGAACCAACCCCCATATCAACTCAATTCTTCGGTTAAATTGCATGGGCCTGGACCGAAACATGTCGCCCATGAGGCTGCATGCACTCCATCAACATGTGCTCCCTCTTGCACATGTTCCCCCTTCCAGGAACTTAGAATAAGGACATACATTTCACATAGATTTTGGAATAATAAAAAATTATTATTCCTAAGGACTTAAGCCCCTAAGCTTATCCCCTATTCTCAACACTTAGCCTCTCTTTCCAACCTTTCATCCCCTTTTCCCTTACCCACCTTGTGGAAGCTTAGTCCCCCATCACTCTTTCTTTGTGGTCGGTTTGCATGCAACGATGTTTAATCTTTATTAATGTTTTCATATTACATATACAAAAACAGGCTCCTGGCCCTTGAGACTTAGGCTCTCTGGCCTAATAACCACATAAGCCCACCATCTTATCGATACTTGGATCACCATCCTACAAAACATGATTTATGATTCATAAACATGATTACAACAGGGCTCATCCTTGGGGATATTACAAACGTCTATAGCTATATTAGCCCTGATACCAGAAAGGGATGTGTGCCAAGTCAATAAGAAAAAGCACATAGGAAGATATTTCAAGGTTACAACTGAAATCATAAGATATGAGATGGATGGATTCATGTTGGATTTGGGATCCTATGTGAACATGTTACCAAATAAATCCTAGGAGTTGATGGGTAGGCCAAACTTGGTATGCTTCCCTATTCATCTCAGGCTAGCTAACCAATATAGAATATATCCTATAGGATGGTTGGAACAAGTTGAAGTGAACATTGAAGGGGTGAAGACTAAGGTATATTTTGAGGTAATTTAGATCATGGATGAATTAGATCCCTACCCTATGCTACTTGGTATTAATTGGGAATTTGATAATAATGTCATGTTGAATTTGAATAAGAGACATATGTCTTTTGAGATGGGAACCTTGCACGTGATTGTGCCTTCAGATCCAAATGAAGGCAATAGACACAATGAGCTCGTGAACAAGAATGCATAAAGCTCTATTATTGAAAACATCTATCAAATAACAAGGTGCAAAAATGATTATATCAATCTCATGGTAGATGGGGAACTAAGTGGGAGAAGTGTTAAGTTCTATGATACTAATTCAGAGGATTCCTTGGAGAGGTGGAAGAATAATTTGTATGAAGTCTATACTAGGAGATTCATGTGAATCACCATTGTAGTATACAAATAAGAATTTAGAACCTATAAGTTTCATGGGATGGATCCGATGGACACTTTAACTTCCCAAATGCAACACATTCCCTTACTCCACTGGGTGTGCTCCCTCAATATAGTATTAGTATATATACAATCCAGTGGTGGGAAGCACATTGAGAACATCTCTACGAATGAGAAGCTACATAAAACTATATAAGAGAAAGGTTTAGGTTAGGGGTAAATATCCGTTGATACATGTGTTCCTGCAAGAGGCTTTGGGTATATAAGAAGAGGTAGGGCGCGTGAAGAATCTATCTGAAAACCTAGTGAAGTTTACCGGTAAGAAATTCAATGTGTCTTATTCCTCCAATTACCATAAAACTAACAACCAAATAGTGCAGGATTGAGGTTGAACCCAGTATGGAATTGGGTGGATAAAAGGTACTCCTAGGCCTAGGCATGACTATGGAAGATCCTCCATGGGAAAGACCAAGAAGCTTAATATGAGTAAATAAGCGTCAAGACCCACCAGGTGTCAATGTGACAGATTAACATCTGGGGTGTCGATGCAAGGGTGTGTAGGAATCATGTGCAGTGCCCCTGAAAAATAATACTTCATGCGTGTGTAGATAAGTCAACATCACATTCGATATTAGGTGGTGTATAAATTTTCATGTAATAAATACCGACATAGTCTTCATACGCCCCCAAAAATTTAGCGCATTTTGAAATAACCCAATGGTAAATACCAAAATCACGTATAGATATTTTTCATGTTTGATAATGGATTGTAGTTTAAATTCCATATGAAACTAAAAGGAATGAAACAGGGTTGATGTGTACCAATGCCAAGGTGCAGTCCATGGTGGCCATGAGGAAAACTGATCCTTCCCTAAGCTGACGATGAGGGAGTGATGGGATGACATATGAAGTTATGTTTCAGTGTTCCCTAAGACATGTATCAATACTCTCATGATAATTAACGGCCTAGTTCATTTGTCATTATATCATCAGACCATATGAGGGAAAAAACCAAATCATACGTCCATTAATATATCCCCATTCAAATCTGTGGGTTACTATTTTAATTTACATTCTATTCCTTATCAGTACATTGCAATAGAAAAAGTTACTCGGTGACAAGAAGGTGAAAATTAGACAGGTTCAATGTTAGGGACCTAACCTCCCTAACCCCTCAATTATGTAGAATAATATATTTTCCATGTAATAAAGATCGATATTAATAAGTGAAGCCTAGTAATAAGGAAGAATAAGTCAAATGTAAGAAGACCTAATAGAAGCTTCCCCTTCTAGAAAGATCATCCTCTAGAATTTTCTTTTGGTAGATATATTTAGTATAAATAGGTGTCTAGGGAATGAGAAGTCTTTTTCTTGATAATTATTGTAATAAAGCATTGTTTTTCTAAAGGTTTCCCCCTCGAAGAGGCAAGTGAACATTGTTTCCTATTAATAAAGGTATTATTTTGGTTTTGTGGTTCCTTATATTTTGTTGTTTTGCTATTATTCTCTATATCATTTATGTTCGTTTTCTATTATAATAGATCTAGTACCTAATAAGTGGTATCAGAGCACTTTCCTTGGCAGCAATTGTGGGTTATTTTTTTCAGGGTAGAGATGTCTTTCGATGTCTTAAAACTACTGTGATTTATCATTTAACACATAAATTTGTGATCGAGGAAGCATACACATAGGAAATACAAGAGGTTTTTAAGCTCACAATGTTGGAAACCATTGTAACCCATGTTGGTACCCCTTAGAGTGGCACCACATTAGACAACACCTGTATACGGACTAACCTAGGTATCATAAAACCTTTTATAGATCAATCGATCGACCGCATGACTGTTATAGTGCCATCAAGAACAAAACTTGGGAAGATACTCTCTAGTACTTGCGTAATTGGATAGTACAACTAAGGGTACAGTCTAGCCTCCTTAGTTGGTTCCCTGAGATATTGGGTCAAGTACAAATATTTTATCTCACATGGTTATCAAAGAGCTATAGTATAGGGAAAACCCTTATTTGGGACCTATCCCATTGGATTCCCATTTTTTTCCTAATCATCGTGATACCCATCCCCCATAACCCATTTTCTGTGTGGACCCACCCGCCCCCTTCTTATTACCCCCTTTCACTATGGCCCAGACCCATAGCTAAGACCTTGAAGCACACTTCAATACCTTGTCATCTAATCTCTCCACATCCTAGCAGGAATTGAAAAAAATCAATATCAATATTTAGACCATCATTTCCTCCATGAATTCCACCATAGATTCCAAAATGGTAGCATTGAAATAGGAGATGAAAAAGGACCTATCTTATCACATGGAAATCTAGCTTGAAATCTTTGTGAGACAACTCTTTTCCAAACTAAATATTCCTGGAGACTTTCCCTCATCTGACATACCTTTGCACCCCGAAGGTGATACTTCCTCCACTTCTCAGACTTTTCAGTACAATCACTTTCAGCATGACCTATGCCTTCCTAGAGTGAATGTGAACAAATTTTATGGCTCAGACCCCACGAGATGGATCACCCAAATGGAGCACTACTTCTCTTTGCACGACATTACCGATGAGTTGGCAAAACTCCATTATGGTGTTCTTCATTTGGATCCTGAACACTGGAAATGGTGGAAATGGTGTAAAAAGGCATGCCAATGGTATAATGTGGCTTGCACAGATTTTGTGGCAGATCTATATGACCACTTTGACATTGACACCCATTATTTAGGTAGTTTTACCAATTTGAAACAAATGGGCCAAATGGAAGAGTTCATAGATGCTTCTGAGAAATTGGCTTTCATAACGGAGGGCATGACATATGCTTTTTTCAGGGAATTCCTTATCAGTGGCTTCATGGATGAAATACATGCCCATGTCCTCATGGATTGCCCCTAGACTTGGTTTGAAGATACTAAAAGGGCCAAGGAAGCACAACAAGCAGTCTCATCTCAAACCCAAAAAACACCCTTTATTCCTCACCCTAAACCCACCCTACCCGCCCCTCCGTCCAATCCCCTCAAGTTCCAAAAATTGAATTGGGACAAAATGGTTGAACTCCAACTTAAGGGTATTTGTTATAATTTTGATGACAAGTATTTTCCGGGGAACAAGTGTAAGGGACATAATATTTTTATGGCTATGATTGAGGATTTTTTTGAAGAAGAGGCTGATGTTTCCCATGTACCTGAGCTACCCCCCAGTTGATATTAATATTCCCTCTGATCCACTAGAAGTTGAACCATTGATTTCTCTGAATGCAGTCATTGGGTTCTCTGCTCCCTAAACCCTCAAGCTAATTGGATGCATTAATAACTAGAAATTCCTCATTCTAGTTGACATTGGCAGCACCCATAATTGTATTCATCACTGCATTTCCCAAGAATTCAATTTCTATATCCATCCAGTTAATAATTTCCAAATCATTATTTCCAATGGGCATTCCATGAAATGTGGATGGCGTTGTGAAAAAGTGTGCCTTCGAATTGGTCATTACCACCTGGAATATCATATGTTTTCTATTGACATGGGAAGTTGTGACATTATACTTGGTGCATAATGGTTACACGCTCTTAACCCTATCACCATGGGTTTCCATAAATTAACCAAGTAATTGCAGCAGGAGGTCCAACAACACCAGTTCGAAGGCATCACAACAAGGTCACTAAGACCATCAGTTCCCACTGAATGGAAAATATCCTTAGAAAAGGTCCTTCTGTAATTATTTCCCAACTTCATTCCATTCAACGATTGAGACACCCTCTGTACATATCGACCTCCAATCTATCCTCTCCCAACACCAAGCTATGTTTCAAACCCCTGATGACTTCCCCCTTCTCGAGGTGGCCATGATCATTCCATTCCTCTATTTATGGGCACTATTCCTCCAAATGTTCTCCCTTATCGTCAGCCCTTCACCCATAAGAATGAGATTGAGAAGATTGTTCAAGAATTGCTAGGAGTCGGTGTCATCCATCCCAGTACCAACATCTATTATTCTCTAGTAGCCATGGTACTCAAGAAACAAGGTACCTGGACCATGTGTCCTGATTTTCACACTCTCAACAAACTCACCATCAAAGAAAAATTTCTCATTCCTGTCATTGATGACCTTTTGGATGAATTAAGTAGTGCTCAATATTTTAAAAAACTTGATCTCCGCTCTGGCTACCACCATATTCGTATGAAAAAAGAAGACATTCCCAAGACTGCATTCATAAATCATGAGGGTCACTATGAGTTCTTTGTTATGCCATTCGGCCTCTGTAATTCTCCCTCCACTTTTCAAAGTCTCACGAATCATGTCTTCTGTCCTTTTCTCCATCATTTTTCCTTGGTTTTATTTTATGACATTCTCATCTATAGAAAAACTTAGCAAGCCCATCTTGCACAGGTGGATCAAGTTCTCCAGCTATCGTCTCAGTACAAATTTTTTCTTAAGTAGTATAAATGTGCTTTTGGAGCCTCTAAAGTTGAGTACCTGGAACATATTGTCGACAAGGAAGGTGTGAGGGTGGATTCGAAGAAAATTGAAGCTATGCAGGTTTGGTCGTGCCCGAAAACTCTTAAAATCTTGTGTGGATTCCTGGGTTTGACGGGATATTATCGCAAATTTGTTAAGAATTATGGAAAAATTATAGCTCCCCTCACAACACTCCTTAAAAAGAATGCTTTAAGTTGGATTCCAATAGCTGACCATTTCTTCCAAGCTTTGAAAGAAACTATGTGCAAAGCTCCGTTATGGCTCTCCCTAACTTCGAAAAGACCATTGTACTGGAGTGTGATGCCTTGGGGAAAGGCATTGGGGCTATCCTCATGCAAGATGGTCAGCCTTTGTATTTCGCCAGCAAGCAATTGTCTGAGAGAAATTTGGGACAATCCACCTATGAAAAGGAAATGATGGCTATTTTGCACGTTGTGGATCTCCGACATCCTTATATCTTGGGGAAATGCTTCCAAATTAAAACAGATCATCAAAGCCTCAATTATTTTCTGGAATAAATAATTTCTTCACCGGAGCAACAAAAATGGGAAACCAATCTATTTGGATATGATTATGGATCATCTACAAAAATGGAAAATAAAATGTGGTGGCTAATTCCCTTTCCAGGTGTTGTCATACAAATTAGTCAATGCAGACACAGATTGGTCCGAATTTTATGAGCATAACGAAATGAACACGGATTATTATTATTATTAGCATAGAGACACAATGAAAAATAATAGAGATACAATAATATTGACTTCTATTCAATAAAGAAATATGACGAAACTGTAAAATGCAGACTGAAAACAAACTTGCTAAAATGGTGGTGTCTTATCTCTGAGAAGAGATGTGAAGGTTTCACTCATTCGCAAGAAGATGAGTAAAATGAGGCTTTGAAATCCTTTTTACAATAAACATGAATTCCAAAACCCTAGACATCCAAAAACCTAACACTAAGAGATGAAGCGCCAAAAGTCATGTGGGCCCCGTTGGGGTAAGTTCGTACATCAACTTCTCGGGGTCGTAACTTTCCATACGGTCTTTGTTTTAGGCACACGATAGTCCGTTGGGAAGTTCTATTCGAGGAATACATATTGTGCCATCAAAATCTAACTCCTTCTAAATTTTGACCTTGGAGAGGCCTAAAAACGTTGTTTAGGGCCTCAAAACGGCCCCGGAAGTTCAACATTGAACATGATGATTATATCTTTATAGAAGTGCATATTACCATTGCCTTTATTGTTTTAACATTAACTTTCATTTTAGAGTATCAACAAAATTTGTTTAGGGCATCAATATGTCTTTGGAGACTATATTTTTTATTTTCCAATAATACAACATCATATCATAAATCAACAACAACAAAGTATAAACAACAACAAAGTATAAACTGTTATGTATATTCCTCCTCCCCCAATCTTTTAATCCAATGTTCTAACTAGTTTATGATTATGTTTAATAACGTTAGATAGAAGAGACATCCTTGATTCACCTTGATATTACTATTGATTTTGATATTTGTTCTTCCAATTTTATCATTTATTTTGACCTCTTTTTTTTTTTCCAATAAATTGAATTATTTAATCTATTATTAATTATATAACAATCAATGAAAATTTAAAATCTTAAATGGAGATAGGAAAATGAGTTAGTCTAATTACGCCGAAAGGCCTATATCTATTGGAGAAGGGCACAATTAATGATCTTTTAATCTTAAATTCTAATCTAATAGTCATGCATTGACGTTGCTGGCATATTCTTAGTCATCCTCCAAAATCAATGAGTCAAATTTATTGTTGATAACTTCTTTGCATTTATAAATGCATCCGTTAACCTGTTTACTTTTTAACATTTACCTAATCATATTAAGAAATTATTGTAACATCATATGATTACCACGTTTAAATGATTAACTTTTGGAATTCTTCAACTGTCCATACCTGACTGAGATGTGAAGGGCTTGTTTTCTGTGTGAGAGCTGGGAAGTTCGCAGTTTCTTCATGCATGAGCCTGGCGTTTTCACTGGGTTTTTTTTAACGCGACGGCGAATTAGCGGTTGTGCTAGTAATAACAATCAGAGATGTATGCATATATTGAAAGAAAGTAAATGAATGAGTTAGTCTAATAATAGCAAGATATGTATGCATACTTGAAAGTAAGTAAATGCGTTAATCCACTGACAATGAGAAATAGATGAGATTGAATTATTTAATCTATTATTAATCATTTAACCAGCAACAATGAGTTAATCTAACAATTTACAATTTAAATTATTGTTAATCATTTAATCTATTATTATTAATCATTTAATCTAACAATCTAAATTATTATTATATTGAATATTTTCTGATTGATTTTTCTTAGCCTATCTAGAAAAATGCACGACTCATTGTTTCAATTTTTTCTTATCTAAGAAAAGCAGCACTCTCTCTTCTTCGAATTTTAGGTGGCCTACTTTCGTGGCATGTCAAACCAACTGAAAGAAGACATCTCTGTTTATAATTTTTTCTTTAACTAAAAATAGAAAAGCTAAGCTGGACTCTGTCAGTTGTCAACATGTTGTTTAAGAGTTCACTCTGTATAAATTTTGGTTGGCAGGGACAAAGGACTCACTCAGCCGATTCAGTCCTGCAACTTCTGTTTCAGGGGATATCAAACTCCCTTACCGGTTGCATTGCTTCCTTGATAAAAAAATCGAACAGTACAGTAGGAGAAGAAAATGGGTTTAGATGATAATCTTCCTGAGGAGTTTGTTGACATTTTGGTCCAAGATTTCGCTTATGATCCAATCCGACTTGGGATTTCGGATGACCCTTCTCAGATTCTTTACAACCGCAGAACACTGGAGACGATCTGGGACA
>ML797882.1:0-21413 GCA_009831015.1 Picea engelmannii
GGCTCGTACACTTCAAACCCATGGATTCTGCCACTTGTGCTCGCCCTATCGTTTTTCTTGCTTGGTCACCATCCGTTCGTCACTTCGTGTCAAGCCTCCTAGTCATCACGAAGGTCTCCATGTCCTGAAGGTGCAGAATCGACTCGGACCTATCCGAGCCCAATGAAGCAGTTATTACAGCAGTTGATGGTGGTTGGACATCTTTTCCACCGTAAATGGAAAATACAGAGGTGACTGTAAGCTGGTCATTTCATTCTCAGGCCCTTGGGAACTCGATTGCGTCTGACCAAAGTCCACAAACGTCCAGGGACTGCAGGCGCAGTAAATGTGAAGACATAATGTCTTCAATGCGATGTCTCGATCCAGCTTCCAGTATTTTTGTTCCGAGTATATGTAGGCATTTTGGCCACTTTTGTAAGGATCGATGGTTGAGCAGAGCTCCCTGGTTGTAAAGTTTTAATGAATCATTGTTGTTCTGGATATATATGAACTTTGGAGACTTCTTGCCTTATGAATGCCAGTTTTCATCATGTCTTTGTTTACACTGTGTTAGAGCAGCTCGGAATTGGAGGATCCAGTCGAGCTGTAACTATTATAGGATGATGTTGTAATGGATCACTGTAGTAGTTACAGAGCCTCTAATCAGTGCCTGTGATTTCCTTAACGCTAAACGACTTGGAATTGGAGGATCCAGTCAAGTCTTCTCTCAGTTTCTTGAAGCCCTGAACCAGGAGGATCCTGCTATCAGAGTTTTTCTCCTACAAACCGCTGCAAGCCTGTTGCCCAGAGCTGTTTGTTCACTTACTCCTAAGTCTTCCACTTGTTCATCTTTAAATCAACCCACTGGCTGAAGTTAGGATTCCAGACCTCCTCTGTTCTTTACGTACCAGACTCAGTCCCTGATTTAGAGCGATACCTCCTAGAGCCATTATCTCCATCTGATCACCCTTTATAAACAAATCGTGACATAAAACTGATGGGCGTTGGGCTCTGCTCCTGCAAGCAATCCAGGAGTGACTTTTGACGCTAACATTTATGGCGCCGTTATCGGGGACGGAATTGAAGATTTTCCTTGGGCAGAACGACATTGAGCCTCTGAATCCGAAGGTGCATAGGATCATCAGAGCCTTTCAGATTGCTAATTTTGCACCTGGCGACTCCATTGTGACGACTCCGTTGGGGAGAACCTGCTCTGTTAATTGTGGCTTTCAGAGGCAGGCATACGCGGTCTCACCCACAGCTGCCTCTAGCTACGCCTGAAACAAATCCAGAGGCGACGCTCAGAAAGGGAAAGGCCTCTGAAGAAGAAGCGTTCATCACCGAACCAGGTAATCCGTCGTATCCTTCTGTTGGAGCTCCTTTTTCTCCTCCTCAGATTTTTGACAGGCCTATCTCTGCAGTTCCCCGTTTCTTAAATTTTGGGAGTGTTCCTGTTGAGTTTTCCCCTCCTGGTTCGGGACCAGAGGGACAAGACTTTGTCACTCCCCTCTCCCCTGAAGCTATACCTTGGCGCAGACCCAGGGCCGCGGAAGATTTCCCCACTCCTGCGCAAGGAGGAGCACCTGATGACCGGAGCTCGGTAGCCTGTTCTTTGAATCACCTCTTGTTTCCCACCCCACTTCGAGATTTATCCTCAATAACCCCTTTGCGAACTCCTTCTCCTCCGAGTTCTCCTCCACCTAACATCCCTATGGCTGGTGCTAATCCCCCTTTGAACAGAATGGACGCCATAGTCGTTGCCAGATACGCTCCCTTAGTTCTTCCCCATCCTATGAATCCTCTCCCTGCTGGAGATTACCTGAAATACATGCCCAAGTTCACTGGGGAAGGAGATATAACTGTTGAAGAGCACCTGGCTGCTTTCTACAGTTATGCAGACAACCTCAACATTGAAAATGAAGATGTCTGGATGAGAGTTTTCGTCCAGAGCTTGGATGGTGAGGTAAGGAAGTGGTTTAGAGGATTAGCTCCAGGGTCCATCGCTGGAATTGAAGCTCTAGATAGCGCCTTCCTGAGACAGTGGGGAGACAGGAAGGACTTCATGTATTACATGACAGAATTCGGGTCTTTGAAAAAGATGGAAGGAGAGTCGGTCTCTGACTTCTCCAAAAGGTTTAACAAGATGTATAACAAGATCCCTGCAGAGATAAAGCCCTCAGAATCCTCTGCCCAAATTTCCTATGCTGGTGCATTTGACCCTGATTTCTGCCTTTTGTTGAGAGAAAGAAGAGCCACCTCCTTAGCTCAAATGCAAGATGCAGCCATAGAAGTGGAATCCAATGTATTAGCAGCTGACAGACTGAGAAACAAGGCCGACGCAGACAGAAGGAAAGGAAGGTCAGAAGCCTCAACTTCTGGATCATTGGCGCCTCACCCTCAAGTGGATGAACTGACCAAGATGGTGAAATCTCTGTCTGCAGAGATGGAGAGGATGAGGATGGAAGGGAGGCAAGCGTATAAAGGCCCTCAGATCGCTGAAAACAAGGGAGGTTTCAGGAGGCCAAATAATTTTACTTCCCCGAATGTGCAGAAAGAGAAGGGAAGAGATAGAGAAGACCAGAAGATTCAAGCCCCTTTTCAAAACAATTTCATGGCCGAGGGAGAAGAAAGAGAAGCAGACGAGCTTGATCCTGAGATCCATTGCTTTGGGGACACCCCTCCTTTTCCTCACCTCACCCAATCTGCATACGAGGAGTCTCTCATGGACAACCAGCTGAATGAGCTAAGTAAGGGAGACAAGGCTAGTGGCGGCCGAGGCAGGTACAACCTGAGGTCTGACAAAAAGATGGCAGAGCCTGATATTCCTCAGTAGTCCATTAGAGCAGAGAGACCTGCTAATGAAGAAGCAAATGATCATAGAGGTAAAAAAGCTCACCCCCCCTCCCCCATTGTCCATAATCATGTTCCTGAAATAAGAGAAATTCCAAAGCCTACATCTTCTTTTAACTTTGAGCATGAGATTCAAAAGATCAGAATCCCCGTGCCCCTCAATGAGCTGATTAAACATGGCGAATTTAAAAAACGCTTCTTTGAGCTTTTACAATCTGAAGCCTTGGGCCTTCCCTTAGACTCCATAAACCTCCAAGACGAAAAGCCAGCAGTTGTCCTAGGTCCCATGGTAGAAGATAGAGATGACTCAACCCCTCCCTTCTACACCGCCTTAAACATCCGTGACAAAGTGCTGCACAACTGTTTGATGGATTCAGGGGCCTCTCACAACCTCATGCCCAAAACTGTCATGGAAGAGTTGGGACTAGAAGTTACTAGAGCCTATCATGACCTCTATTCTTTTGACTCCAGGAGAGTTTAGTGTCTTGGAGTGATCAAAGACCTGGTTGTGATCTTGTTTCAACTGCCCATGAAAAGTGTGGTCATGGATATCGTAGTAGCCGATGTCCCCCCCAAGTTCGGAATGCTGTTATCAAGATCTTGGATAAAAAGACTGGGGGGAACCTTGCAGATGGACCTCACATATGCTACTATCCCAGTGTTCAGAGGATTGCATAGAAGACTGTACAGGGAAGCTCAATTGGCCTATATAATCAGTGATGAAGCCAACCCCACCAACCATCCTATTTTTGCCTTAGACACTGATTTAGGCTCCAGTTTACTGCAGTTCACCCATACCCCAGAGCCGCCTCTGAGACTTAGAAAACAACCCACTGTTTCCCCTGAAGTTCCTCTCTCCATCAACCCAATCTGGAAAATGTTTTTCGATGGAGCCTGTTCCCGAGAAGGCGCTGGAGCTGGAGTAGTTTTTGTGTCTCCTGCTCAGGAAACCATATCTCTGTCATACAAATTAGAATTTGAAGCTACCAACAATGTGGCAGAGTATGAGGCTCTTGTTCTGGGACTAAGCGCTGCGAGGGAAATGGGAATTCAGGAGGTAGCAGTGTTCGATGATGCAGAGTTGGTGGTCCAGCAGGTCAGAAACGCTTATCAAGCTAAGCATCCTCGACTCAGGAGTTACAGGAATAAGGTCTGGGACCTTGTTGACAGTTTCTTTTCGGCATTTAATATTTCCTTTATCCCAAGAGAGGAGAACACCTTGGCGGATTCCTTGTCTGCATCGGCTAGCATTTTCAAAGTACCTCTGCCACCCAAATTCAGATATGATGTGGAGGTTAAATACAGACCCTCCATCCCTGACAACGTCAAGCATTGGAAGGTATTCGAGGATGATCTTGAGGTCAAGAGGTTCTTGGAGACCGTTGAGGAATTTTCGGAAATGCATATAGACCAAGATGTTGTCTCAGAAGAAGAGCCCGATGGGGGTAAACTTCTAAATAAGATTGCAGGGCGTGACATTGTACAGCTGCCCAGCAACCATATTCCCAGGGGACTCGTTCCCTTGGAAAGGATTTTTGATAGTAATGATGTGTCTGTAAAAGGAAGGTCTCGGAGGAGGACGCTGATACTATTCAGTGCAACATTGGAACTGAGAGTGAGCCCAAGTATGTCAAATTGTCAAGAAGTCTGACAGGGGAGCAGAGGACTGGATACATTGGACTCTTAAAGAAATTCGCTGATGTGTTTGCCTAGACCTACGAAGACCTCAAAACCTACGACACCTCGGTCATAGAGCATAAAATTCCATTAAAAGAGGAGGCAAAGCCTTTCAGGCAGAAGCTGAGACAGATCAATCCCATGCTGCTGCCCATCATGGAGAGAGAGGTGAAGAAGCTGCTTCAAGCTCAGATCATTGTACCACTAAGATATTCAGAGTGGGTGGCTAACTTGGTGCCAGTAAGGAAAAAGAATGGAGAGATCCGACTCTGTGTAGACTTCAGAAATTTGAACCGGAGCTCACGGAAGGATAACTACCCCTTGCCAAAGATGGAACACATACTACAGAGGGTAACATGAGCTTCAAGAATGTCTATGATTGATGGTTTCTCTGGCTACAATCAAGTCTCTGTTCTGCCTGAAGACAGGGAAAAGACAACATTCACCACTCCATGGGGCACATTCATGTATGCCAAGATGCCATTTGGACTTGTGAATGCAGGGGCGACATTCCAGCGTGCCATGGACATAGCTTTCGTTGGGGAAAAGGATAAATTCGTGGTCGTCTATCTGGATGACATCACAGTATTTTCAAAATCTGATGAAGAACACCGTCGCCACCTCAGGAAAGTTTCCTTGAAATGCAGAAAGTTTGGCATTTCATTAAACCCCAAGAAATCCTTATTCGCCATGCAGGAGGGAAAGTTACTAGGCCACATAGTATCAGCAGAAGGAGTCAGGATTGATCCCAGCAGAATTGAGGCAATACAAGCTTTATCAATCCCGAGGTCTAGGAAGGAGGTCCAATCTTTCCTCGGTAAAATTAATTTCCTAAGGAGGTTTGTGCCTAACTTCGCTAAGGAGGTAAAGCTTATAACAACCATGTTAAAGAAAGAAAATGAAGTAAAGTGGACCCCTCAATCGCGACATTCCTTTGAGCAAATCAAGAAGGCCTTAACTGAAGCTCCTGTGCTGATCAGTCTTGATTACTCAAAGGATTTCCTTATTTTCTCCTTTGCCTCACCCGACACAGTGGCTGCTGTTCTACTACAGACAAATGACAGTGGGTTAGAACAGCCTATTGCTTACTTCAGCCGAGCATTAAGGGATGCCGAAGTCAAGTATGACACTATGGAAAAATAAGCTTATGCTCTAGTGAAAGCTCTCAAAGCTTTTAGAACCTATATCCTGCAGTCGAAGATCATCGCCTATGTCCCCTCGGCTACTGTTAAAGATATTCTTATTCAGCCTGACATAGACGGGAGAAGGAGTAAATGGATAGCCAAAATCCTGGAGTTCGACTTGGAAATAAGGCCCACCAAGTTGATCAAAGGGCAAGATTTAGCCAAGCTGCTGGCTGAAGCAAATTGCCAAGCTTTGGGGATAAGTTTCATCAACGAATGCTCAGACATTCAACAAGGTCTGCTATCTGACATAGATCATCAAAGGGAACCCCCATTGGCTCAATGTCCTTGGTATAAGGATATCATATACTTTCTGCAGGAGCTGCGGCCTCCAGATGGCCCGCAAAAAAGCAAATCCAGAGCTCTAAAGCTCAAAGTAGTCAGATACTGCCTAATCGATCAAGTGCTATATTGGAAAGACCCCCTGGGGGTGCTTCTAAAATGTATAAGTCCACCAGAGGCCGAGAAGGTCGTAGCTGAATTTCACGGTGGCCTGTGTGGGGGGCACCATTTCTGGAGAGCCACGACCCACAAAATCCTCAGGGCTGGATACTACTGGCCTACCATGTTCGCTGATGTCTGCAAAAGGGTCAGAACCTGCATCAATTGTCAAAAATTTGCAGGAAAGCAGCAGCTCAGGTCCTTGCCGTTAAAACCAGTGGTGGTTTCAGGGCTTTTCCAGCAGTGGGGCCTAGATTTTATTGGAGAAATTCACCCTCCCTCCAGTGGGCAGCATAGGTGGATCCTGACTGCTACAGATTTATTTACCAAGTGGATTGAAGCTATTCCCACCAGGAGCGCTTCTCACAAGGTAATCATCGGATTCTTGGAGGACCTCATCACAAGGTTTGGCTGTCCAAATAAGATTGTCACTGATAATGCAGCCGCTTTCGAGTCTGAGCCATTAGCCAGGTTCTGTGAGCAGTTCGGGATTAAGCTGATTCACTCCACCCCGTATTACCCACAAAGTCCACCCCGTATTACCCTCAAGGCAATGGTTTAGCAGAGTCCTTCAACAAAAGCCTAATAAGGATCATCAAAAAGTTGTTGGAAGACAACCAAAGGGCTTGGAACTCGAAGCTTAAATTCGCCCTATGGGCTGATCAAGTGACTACGAAAAGAGCTACAGGTCTGTCCCCTTTCCAGTTAGTCTACGGAGCCGAAGCTGTTTTCCCTTCTCAGCTAGCCATCCCTGTAGCGAAATTCCTCCAGGACTATCAGGAAGAGCCTGATGACATGATCAGAAGGATTCATCAGTTAGTAGAGGTCCAGCAGGCTAGGGAGCAGACATTGGACAAGATCCAGGACCATCAGCAGAAAATCAAGCAGGTTTTCGATAGGAAGGCCAAGGAGCGGTTCCAGGTAGGAGATCTGGTATTGAAATGGGATGCTCCTAAACAAGATAAGGGCAAACACAACAAGTTTGAAGCTCTGTGGATTGGGCCTTTCAGAATCTCTGAGGCTTTCTCGAACAACACATATAGGCTGCAGGATTTGGAAGGTGAAGAGGTTTTCGACAGCCCAGTGAATGGGCATTTCCTGAAAAAATGTTTCGTTTGAGTCTCAGATGACTCTTTTGTTTGTAAATATTGTCTTTTTGTTTCTTAGTTCATTTTCATTTTTATTTTTGCGGCATAATAATGACTCCATAGCCCAACAGAAAGGCAACTGGAACTGCAGGAGGAGTTCTTAGAGCATCGCAGGGAGGACTCTATCCCCCATGGAGCCTAATGTTAGTAACATTTGTGGTATCGAGATTTTAAAGGGAGAGAAGGCCGAGACCTTTCGAGTCTCGAAAGACCGATGGGATCCTAGCCGTTAATTTTGGCAGGACGCGTGTCAGACATCAGAAGGAGAGTCGGGATTTCAGTCCATCGGAGGATCAGAGTTTCTAAAGGCAGAGAACTCTTACATGAGTAAATTGCGATGCGCGATTGCCCGATTAAATCAGAGTCGTCCGTCAGCTGTGGCACGTGGCGAAAGATCCTGCAGAGTCGGGGATCGGGGATATGAAAGTCCCATGCACATGATATTAGGAATCGTGATATCCCGATACCCGATTTCTCGACGGGGCGGAGAACTATAGTGGAATACAGGTGGCGCGCTATCGCGAGCTCCGATGACTGATGTATTGAGACGTCGAAAACGCCGAAGCCCCAACGGAGATTAAGCTCCGGTCATAAAGAGGTGGTTGCATGGGCCATAGAATAGCTAGGAGGGCTAACTCATAGGAGGAGGAGCTCATCGCACATCGGGATATCGGGGATCCCGGAGGCGAAGAGTTCGCGCATTGCAAACTCGCGAATCTCGAATTCCTGAAAAACCCGAAGCCTCATCGCATTACCTCCGCCATCTGTCCCTTGTCGCCATGTCTTCTCCCCGTGTCGTGCCAATCGCAGTTTTTCCGGCCCCTGTGTTCCTCCACCTGGCTCGTACACTTCAAACCCATGGATTCTGCCACTTGTGCTCGCCCTATCGTTTTTCTTGCTTGGTCACCATCCGTTCGTCACTTCGTGTCAAGCCTCCTAGTCATCACGAAGGTCTCCATGTCCTGAAGGTACATAATCGACCCGGACCTGTCCGAGCCCAATGAAGCAGTTATTACAGCAGTTGATGGTGGTTGGACATCTTTTCCACCGTAAATGGAAAATACAGAGGTGACTGTAAGCTGGTCATTTCATTCTCAGGCCCTTGGGAACTCGAATGCGTCTGACCAAAGTCCACAAGCGTCCAGGGACTGCAGGCGCAGTAAATGTGAAGACATAATGTCTTCAATGCGATGTCTCGATCCAGCTTCCAGTATTTTTGTTCCGAGTATATGTAGGCATTTTGGCCACTTTTGTAAGGATCGATGGTTGAGTAGAGCTCCCTGGTTGTAAAGTTTTAATGAAGCATTGTTGTTCTGGATATATATGAACTTTGGAGACTTCTTGCCTTATGAATGCCAGTTTCTATCATGTCTTTGTTTACACTGTGTTAGAGCAGCTCAGAATTGGAGGATCCAGTCGAGCTGTAACTATTATAGGATGATGTTGTAATGGATCACTGTAGTAGTTACGGAGCCTCTAATCAGTCCCTGTGATTTCCTTAACGTTGAACGACTTGGAATTGGAGGATCCAGTCAAGTCTTCTCTCAGTTTCTTGAAGCCCTGAACCAGGAATATCCTGCTATCAGAGTTTTTCTCCTACAAACCGTTGCAAGCCTGTTGCCCAGAGCTGTTTGTTCACTTACTCCTAAGTCTTCCACCTGTTCATCTTTAAATCAACCCACTGGCTGAAGTTAGGATTCCAGACCTCCTCTGTTCTTTACGTACCAGACTCAGTCCCTGATTTAGAGCGATACCTCCTAGAGTCATTATCTCCATCTGATCACCCTTTATAAACAAATTGTGACATAAAATTGATGGGCTTTGGGCTCTGCTCCTGCAAGCAATCCAGGAGTGACTTCTGACGCTAACACAAGGCATGATAATGCACATCTTGATAAACCTTTCAACTACTACAAATAGATAGCCATGCCCCTTCCTGGTTGTTGGTAAACCTTCCACAAAATCCATGGAAATGCTTTCCCAAGGTCGAGTGGGTACATGTAAGGGATGGTATAGACCTTGCTTCATGTTACTGGGCTTGCTGGTACAAAAAAATATACATCCTCTAATATATCATGCTACATCTTCTTGCATTTTGGGCCAATACACATACCTCTGTAAATTGACAACTATCTTCCCAACACCAAAATGTCCTGCAATCTTGGAGGTGTGAGCCTCTCTGATAAACTGCAATCATTCACCTTTAGGGACACAGAGCTTGTCGAGTAACCCATTCTGGAAATGATAGTCAACCTTTCCCTCACCTTCTTCTATATGAATTTTGCCTTGTAGTTCTTGAAACACCTCCTTGAAGTCCTCATTTTCTGTGTATGCCTCTATGTATGCATCATGAGAAAAGGCTCCATGTGCATCAGAGTTCCCAAAGCTGTAATCTTGGATGTGGGTGGCCTTGAAAGCATGTATGCCAACCTATTTGTGATGTCCTTCTTATACTTGATGACAAGATGAAATTGCTATAAAACCCCATCCATTTGTAATGTTTGGTTTGTTGTAGCTTACTTTGGGCCTGCAAATACTGTAACGGCTGGTGATCTATGTGGATGATGGTCTCCTTGTCCATCAGATAGTGCTTCCACTTCTTGACAGCTTGAACCACGACATAGAGTTCCGTGTCATAGGTAGGGTAGTTGAAAACTACCCCATGAAATATTTCAGAAGTGGCATACGAGCCTTCGTCCTTGCATCAAAATTGCTCCCATGACATACCCACTTGCATTGGTCTCCACTTCGAAAGGCTTTTGCAAGTTTGGTAATGTGAGAATTGGTGTTTGATTGATCTTTCTTTTCAGGGCATCAAAAGCCTTTTGTTGATTCTTCCCCCACTGGAAACTCTTACTACTCGTTGTTATGGTGTAGAGTGGTGTAACTACCGTTGAAAATGAAGCTATGAACTTCCACAAGTATTGTGTTGTCCCAACAAAACTCCTAACTTGAGTGACATTTGTAGGAATTCACCATTTCGTGATGGCCTCCATCTTTGTGGGATCTATCTTGAGCTCCCCTCCATCGATAACATACCCCAAATACACCAAAGACTTTAAGTATTCATGTTTCCACAATTATTCATAACGCTGGAAAGACTTCTGGATCAAAACTGTGTATGGAGTTTTTGAAACATCCAATGTTTCGAGTGGACACTCCACCCATCATTAAGGACATAGAAAGTTGATAAGTTGTAAAAAAGTGCTTGGGTTTAAAAGTAAAACGAAAATTACCATTGACAATTTGAAAATGGTTGTTGACCTTAGGTTATCCAAAAAAGTTAAGAATAATTAAAAATATTAATTTAATAATAAAGTATTAAATTAAGTTCAAATAGTATTAAAATAAATTAAGTTAAAAGAAAATTAAAAGAGATAATGAGAACGATAGTTTGAAAATGCTAAGGAGAGAGAAATAATATTAGATTTGGGAAATAAAATATTAGAATAGAGAAGGAGGTAAGATAGTTTGAAAATGATAAGGGGAGAGAAATAATATTAGATTAGGGAAAAAAAAGGTATTAGAATAGAAAAGGGGTAAGATAATACTAAAGAGAGGGAAAGAGTGGAAAGCGGAAAAAAGAAATGGTTAAAGAGTTAGATTAGGATTAAAAGGAGAGAAAGGTAGAAAAGAGAAAATGTATAAAGGCAAGGGAGATAAAGAGAGGGAAAGAGTGGAAAGCGGAAAAAAGAAATGGTTAAAGAGTTAGATTAGGATTAAAAGGAGAGAAAGGTAGAAAAGAGAAAATGTATAAAGGCAAGGGAGATAATGATAATAGATTAAAGGAGAGACTACCTATAAATATTACAATAGTAATAAAGATTTTTGTTAATAATAAAGTATTAAAGTTAAGAAATAGAATAGAATAGTAGGTGATGAAATGAAGGATAGGAGTTGAAAAGAATGGGGAAGGAGGTGATATTGAAGTATTTGAAAAGGAGATGAAGACAGGTAAAAGTATCGTAGTTAGGGATGGAGATATTAATGAGAAAGATAATGATGAAAGAGATAAAGGAGGCATATAAGAATTAAAAGAGAGAAATAATAGAGAAAGGGGAACATATATAAAGACAACGTAGTTAGGGATGGAGATATTAATGAGAAAGATAATGATGAAAGAGATAAAGGAGGCATATAAGAACTAAAAAGAGAGAAAGAATAGAGAAAGGGGAATAGATATAAAGATAAAGGAGAAAAGTAAAATATGAGATAGAAAATGATTAAAGGGAGATCATATTAGAAATGAGAACATAGTAAATAAAGATTAGAGAGATATTGAGATCACATAGTGGTTTATATAAGTAGTTAGGAAGAAATATGGTTAAGAAACAAAGGGATAGACTGCTAAGAAAGGTGCAGAAAGAACTAAGGAATATGTTTGGTTGAGTAGATGGGGGGAAGGGGTTGGAGGGAAACCTCAAAGAGGTTTAATGGTCAAGGTGATGAATGGTGGGTTTTCAAGAATGACCAAGTTTGTAGCCATCTTCATGGTTGAATTTGTTAGGATGTTTTTTGATTTCAAGGGCTTCTCGAATGAGCCGAGAGGAGTAACAAGGGGTTGGGGCTAAGATTTTAGTTTGGTCAAAGCAGATAATATGCTTTGATTTAAACAAGTGTTTGACGATAACTGATTTAGATGTTCGGTTATGGGTAGTGTCAGCTATGTGCTCTTTAAGCTTGGATTTAAAGGTTCTTCTGGTTTGGCCCATGTAATATTTCCCGCATGAGCAAGGAATCTGATAAACTCATGGGCCAAGCATAGGGTCAGATTTATCTTTTGTTGTTATAAGAAGTTGTTTGAGGGTTTTGTGGGGCTTGAACACAACTTTAATATTCTTCTTAGCCAAGAGTTTCGCGATGTGATCGATAGTGCCTTGGATGTAAGGAAGATAAAGGAGAGCACGAGGTAGAGAGGAGGGAGAAGAGGTTTTAGGTTTTGGTTTGTTGGTTGAGCAGAAGGTTTGGTTAATTTGAGGGAGTCACCGTTGGATAAAATGGATTTGGTTAAATGGGCTTGTTCCTCCTCAAGGAATTGAGGGGCATATATGAGGATGGAATGACTAATAAGGGTTTTTAGAACAATGAATTTTTGAGTTGGGTGATGGTGGAAACTGGGGTTTAAATACCTTTCAGTGTGAGTTTTCTTCTTATAGACTTGGTGAGAAAGGGAGCCACCGGGAAGACGAGAGATGAGAACATCCAAGGAGGGTAGGGAGTTGTCTTTTTGGGTTTCCATAGTGAATTGGATGTGGGGGGAAAGATTATTTAGGTGATTGAAGAAAGAGACCAAGTTGGCTTGGCCATGAGGCCAAACGATAAAGGTGTCATCTACAAAATGAAACCAACATTTGGGTTTGAGAGGAAAGTTGCTTAAGGCGAGAGACTCAAAGTGTTCCATAAATATATTGGCTACCACTAGGGAAAGGGAGGACCCCATGGCTTTGTCTTCAATCTATTCATAGCAAACCCCCTTAAAGGTGAAGAAAGTAGAAGAGAGGCATATTTTGATTAGGTTAAGAGTTTTAGGGTCGACTAGTTTGGAGATAAGGGTTAGGTCATTCGAAACTGGAATCTTGGTGAACAAAGAAACCACATCAAAACTGACCATCAGAGCATCATCATCTTGGTGAAGATTCTGAGTTTTATGAATGAAATCCACATAATCTTTGATGAAAGAGGAGGTTTTACCGATGAAGTTTTGAAGTTTGTCTACAAGAAAGCGAGCAAGGGCATGAATGGGGGCTCCTATGGCACCGACTATCGGTGTGAGAGGAATATCTTTTTTTGTGAATTTTGGGTTGCCAATATATCCTGGGGGTTATGGGGAATGAGACGCTTTTGGATAGAAGGATCTAGAGAAGAATATTTGATGGCTTTGGTGACCAGGGTGGTAATGGAGTTAATGGGGTTTTTAGCTAGAGTTTTATAGGTAGAGGTAGAAAGAAGGTCAAGGACTTTAGACTCACAATCAGATGAGTTCATAATCACAGTGGCATTGCCTTTATTGACTTTAAGGACAAGGATGCTCGGGTTCTCATTAAGGTGATGATGGGTGGAGTGTCCACACGAAACGTTGGACGTTTCAAAAACTCCCATATATAGTTTTAATCCAGAAGTCTTTCCAGCACACCAAAGGTTGCTAATCAAACTCACATTTTTTGAGGTTAGCCAACAATTGGTGCTTCTTCAGAGCCTCTAACCCCTGCATGAGATGTTAGATGTGCTCCTTCCAGGTAGCACTATAAACAAATATATCATCCAAATATATTATAACAAATGAATCTAGATATGGGTTTAATACATCATTCATCAGTTTCATAAATGTAGTTGGTGCATTACATAAACCAAATGGCATGAACTACCATTCATACAAACCTTGCCTTGTCTCGAAGGCAGTCTTCTAGGTGTCTTCTTCCTTGACACATATTCGGTGGTAAACTGATTTGAGATCCAACTTGGTGAAATGTTTTGTGTGTTGCAATTTTAATAGATCATCGATCCTGGTCAGAGGGTATTGTTTTTTTAGTGTAATCGTGTTTAATGCTCTGTAATCGATACACATTCGCCAAGTCCCATCCTTCTTTGGTACAATTATGATAGGTGACCCTCAAGGTGAGGTTTTTGGTTGAATCACATCATGTTCCAACAACTGTTGCAACTGCCTCTTCAATTCAGTTTCTCCTAGAACAAATTGTCTATACACTCTAATATTCGACAATGGGGAGTTTCACAATAACTCAATTTTGTGCTCCACTTCCCTCTTGGGTGGTAGTCTTTTAGGCTCATGGAACACTCTGTTGTATGCCTGTAGCAAATCCTCCAACTGATGTTTTTTTTGTTTAGTATACCCCTCCAGGGATGCCTTTACTCTTATTGACTCATCCTTAGTCTGATTTTCTCTTAAGAAAAGTAAAACATATTTCTTACTTGAACTAATCAACTTCTTGGCTTGGTTGGCACTTACTAGTGAGATCTTTGAATTTCCTTCATGCGTGTTGATGATGCTGGACTTCCCATCCTTGATTAGTCGGTATTGGTTGGATCTCCCCATGAAGATTTCATCCCTCGTATACATGTAGGGGCTTCTCAACACTACTCCACATACGTCAAGGGGTATTACGTCCAATTCCAGTTCATCAAAAATTTAATCTTACATCTTTTGTTACCATGATCTTTGCGTCGTTGTTTACCCATCCCAATGGATATGGGCTAGGATGTTTGTGAACCTCCAATCCAAGCTTGCTGAACAGATCTGCTGCCATGAGATTAGCCTGTGAATCAGAGTTGAACAGAGCGTCTACGATCTTTTTGGCCTGGATCTTTATGTGGAAGAGTTTGGTCATCTCCTTCACTTCCTGGTGATGAAGGATACTCATATTCCCCTCATTTTGCACTGATGTGTAGAAAATATTCTCATCCACATCGGAACTGCTTTCGACTTGATTGCTCGAATCCGTGGCTAGAAGATTCTTTTTCTTTGCATCCTTCTTGCGGTTCTTTGAGCTCAACTTTGGATGTAGTTTCCAATACTTTTCCTCAGTGTGCCCATCAATATTGCAATGGTTGCTAGGATCCTTGTACTGATGTGCAGTGGTTGTCGTCTTCTTATTCTTGCCCCCTTTCCACTTCTTCTTCCCCTCCTTAGAAGCTTCTAGGTGCTCTTTCTGGTTGGAACCGCTTGGATGCTCTTTCTTGTGGCCTATGTTTTCTAGATACTATGCCTATACATATGCCTCGTCCACTGTCCTTGGCTTGAAAAGCATCACTTGTTTTTGTAGATGAGTATGTAGATTCCCCAGATATTTGTGGAGTACATCTGGGTTCTTGGGAGAGATACCCAACATACTGGCCATCTTTCAGAACTCGGTGGTGTACTCATGTAAACTATATCCTTGCCTTTGCCTAAAGTAATGCCAACGGATCCATTAGTACTCTACATACCCCATAGGATAGAACTGTGACTAAATGGGGGTTTTTAAATCCTCCCATTTAATTACCGGTGGATCACCCTCCAACCTATGTGTTTTCGTATGGATTTCTCTCTAGGTTAAAGGTGCATGGTCCTCTAACTTTAGTCTAGCAAATGATATCTTTTGTTCTTCATTTATATGGTGAATGTTGAAATAAAATTCTAGTTGTTGCAACTAATGATACCATTTTAATGCATCGATCTCACCTTGGTGTGGCTTTATGTCCACTTTTGCGTCCATCTTGAATAAAGACTGTGAAGGGTTTATGGTATTGGAACTCGACTGCTCTTTCTTGGGTTCTTTCTATGACTCCTTTTCTAGGTCTTCACTATCCCTTGGTTTCCTATGTGATCCGATCTTTAAGTTTGAACCTCCAAATTCTTCGAACGATTTGAGCTTACTTGCTAGAGCCTCCATGAGGACTGACACATTGTCAGATATGTCAATGACTTGCTCTTCCAGCCTCACAAATCTCTCTATTGGATCTTGAGGGTTGTTATGAACATAATCGTCGACCATGGCTAGGGTTTTGAGACTTTCTTCTTAAATAAATTCCTGGATCCCTACAACTTTCCACTAATACCCCAAGAAACCCCGCTCTAATACCAATATGATTTGTAAATTGCCGCTGATATTCCACTGGACAATGCATCACAATAGATCTAATAAAAATATTGAAATCTTTATCGTGAAGGTTATTTTCCTTTAGATCTCAGATTCTTTAATTACTGGTTTTCTACTTAAATATATGAAATAGCTAAAATGCGAAAAATAGAGAACTTAAATAAATACTCTCACACCATCCACAAATAAACACGAGATATAACCTGGGAAACCCAATACAGGAGAAAACCCAACTAGAAGGTGATGCCATTCTGCTTTTTTTTCTTCAAATGCATTTACAAAGAAATAGGCACTCTCTGGAGTTTCCTTTGACATTGTGGCCTATAAGGCTGTGACGTGATCTCTCCTTCTCTGTTATGCTCTCAAAATACCACTCCTAGGTGCTCTGCTCAACTATGGAACAAATACAATGCTAAAGAATGGAACCTCTTCTCCTAGTGGCCCAATATTTAACATCGCTCGATAGCAATGTATGGGTAGGGTTTTGACTTCCTCAACCCTCAATTGTGATAAGGTTTTGGACCTTCTAGAATCTTCTTGAAAGTCCATACGTGGCTAGCCCCATATGCATGAGTAATGAGGGCTGACATGGCATTCTCTTGTACCATGGTCATCAACATGGTAGGTTAACATTTCGACTGAGGCGTTTGATGCACCATTGGAGATGTCTCGGAGTGTAGAATATGGAAACTTTCTCCAAAATAGGAAGTAGGTCCAAAAAAGGTTGTTTGGAGCCTCAAAATGGTTCTGGAAGATTTCAGATGGTTTCCAACCTAAAATTTCCAAATTGGGACGTGCCACTAAAATGACCCTGCAAGTTGATTCCTCCATTTTTTTCAACTCTGAAAGCATTGAGATAGATGACAAATAATATAATGATCTAATCTGGATTAGTCTCCTATGCCTCCATCCTCGTCTCTATACAAGGATCTCGACTCTTCTCTATTCTTATGATGGCTACAAAGCCTTCTCTTGATGTGGTCTGCACACAACAACTAGCCTAGAAGTAACAATATGGTCAATAGCAAACAATGCTCTACAAAAAAATTGAATTTAGTGACTAGATACCAATGCTAATATCCACCATGCCAATGCACTATCTTTTCAACATTAATAGATGTAACCAACGTTTTTAATTTCTAAATTGAAAAAACAAGACAATGAGAGGTTTAATAATGTTTTTGGTCTATCCTATGGAATGAAAACACCATATCTCTTTACACCAAGAGGTTTACCCATCATAGATGAAAACAATCAGTGTAAACATGTGCATGAATTCTCTCTTCATGTTCATGACTCTCTTTCACTCAGCACTGGCAAAATCTTCCTGAGATCCTTAGTTCTACACTTGGTAGATAAAAGCGATTCCACACTATTTTACCATTATTCGTGTTTGCTTCCACTGTTTTGGTATGGAGATATGTTCCCTATATTCAAGAGGTTGCTTTTCCCAGTAGTTAATAATGTCTTTAGCTATGGGTTTGGAGCATTGCAAAGAATGAAAAATGCTAGTCTTCCATATGATCTATATTGACGGTTCTTAATAAATTTTCCTGAAAATCGACTGGAGAAGGAATCTGGTCCACCAACAATTCAAATCAACCTCCTTTGAATTAAGTAGACCCAACAAGGGAATGATTCAACCTTGTGAATTAAATCAACCCAACAAGGGAATGAATCGCCTAGTGAGAGGGAAAATGTCTTAATGCCATTGTGTGCGGCCTGTACGACCATCGTACAACTTGTGGGAATGGTAATTGGATTTGGAAAATGAATTGAATAAACATTGTTTGAGAATGAAAATCGCAGGAGGTGTAAGCGCGACCTGAGCAGTACATATACATGGAGTGCCAATGGCTTGAGGAAGGAATAACCTACTGAATTTAAGGATTTGGAAATAGCAACTCAGTTGTACAGATGCAACAACTATGTTATTACAGTCATCGATCTCAGTTGGCTAATAGGATGGATGGATTGAATCTCTAGATTGTTGCAATCAACACATGGTTTTACAGAAAATTCAAGCATGGTATCATAATCACACATAATGAATTGTTGGCTTAATTATATATTAATGTGGGTGCATCATCTCTCAGCCATCATTGTAGCAACGCACACATATAGGTAATTAAAGTTGAAGAGTTGATGTGACAACCCCACTTTACTTCTAGGATTCTTCTTTAACTATCCATCACTCGACTTTAGTTGATAGTCATCTTTTCCCCACGATAATATGGGGAAGAGAGAGACATGAGCTTACTTTTAGCTTTTGGGTGATTTATGGACCATTCATCCTTCCCTTAGATTGATAGTTTGTATTCTCCACATGACATTCTTAGAGAGTGGATTGCCATGCTTATTTGCTCTTGGGATCTCATTGAACTCAATAGATGAAAGGTTTGAGGTTCATAACCATTGTGGTTATGAAAACAATTAAAAATAAGTGATTTTAAACAAGAATAAATTGCACTACAGTAAGAAATGTTCAAAGCAATTCACAACGACTATTTGGGAATCATTATATCATCACACATATATCATATAGCAATAAGTTAAACACATATATGACACATAAATTTATCTTGGAAACCCAAATGGGAAAACCATCTTCGGATGGGGGCCCAGTCTTTTCATTTCGACAATTTATGGTTCAATGCTTTCATGGATTTCTATGCCTCTTCCTCTCTTGGCCAAAAGACAATTGAGAATGAGAGTAAATGAGGAAATAGGGAGAGATGGGGGGAGCCCTAACCCTTCATCTCCCATTCCTCAACCTTCTCTCCTATTTTTCTTTTTCTTTTCATTTAATTCTCTCATTTTTCTTTCTCACTCTCATATTTGTCTTATTCATGTTTTACATTTACATAGTTTTACAAATTTTGCTAACCTCCCCATTGAGCTTTGGCTCTGGCTCTGGCTCGTGGCTCTTACTACTGACTCTGGTCCCTGGCTATGGATTTAGCTCTGGTTCTGGCTATGGCTCTAGCTTTGATTTTGACTTGCTTGTTCCTGCAATATAAGTTTGCTCACTGGCTCTCAACTATGCAATCTCCAAATCCGAACTCTAGACTCAACACTCATTCCCATCTCCCTCTCTCAATCTTGGAGATAGTCCATATTGGAAATCATGAAGCTAAGTCGAATGTTGGTCTTCATGTTTAGTGTGACCCCAACACGCTACCATCACACAACAACACCTCAAAGGAAGTGTGGTTGCATTCCTCTGCTAGGATCAGTTGCTTCCCGCCATGGAAGTAACTCTCCAGTGCTTGAACATGCTTGCAAACATGTTGTGGAGTTCTCAAGAACTCCTCCAAAGGTCATTGACCTTTGTGTACCAATCTATGGCACATCTTCAAAAATGGATTCTTATGATGCAAGATCGAAAACAACCATTGGAATGTGGCTGCCCTTGTCATCAATCTGTTGTCTGTCTTGTTGGTGATGCAGACCTCTTGTGTTACTATCTCTCCTTGGACAACTTCTGCCCCATGGACTGGAGATGCAGAAAACTCTTCACCTTCTTCAATCTTCACTCTCCACACTCTTCTCTTGGCTGTGTGGTTTTTGAGGTGAAGTTCTGGATGAAGTTGCCAACACTTTTCTTTCCAATGTCCACTCAACTTGTAATGGTGGAAAAATTTCTTGGCGCTGCGATATGTTCTACTTAAGATAATTATTTTATTCCCATGCCTCTGATTTTGTTGTCACGTTGGAGAAGTTTTCTTGTCCTTTTTCTTTTGAAAACAATCAAGCCTAAGGCATATGACTTGCTTCTTTGAGCAAGATGCCTCAAGATGGCCTTTCTTACCACAAAATGAACAAGCCTCTAAGTACCAACAACTAGCAGTGTTATGGCCTCTCTTCTTGCAGCGATGACAAATAAGGAATATCTTGTTTGATGCAGATGTCCCAATCTTCTTCTTTTGAAAACAATCAGGCCTAAGACATATGGATTACTTCTCCCAACAAGATGCCTCAATATGGATTTTCTTCTCACAAAATGAACAAGCCTCCGAGTACCAACAAATCATACCGTTATGGCCTCTCTTCTTGTAGCAGTGACAAACAAGGAATGTCTTGTTTGAGGTAGACCTCCCAATCTTCTTCTTCTTCTTGCTACTTTCTCTGAGTGAAGGTCTAGGTTGAGTCCGTGAGCTCTTCTCATCGCTACCCTCCTTCAATCCACCACAAGAAGTTTGAGCTGGTAGTGGGATGCCACATTCATTTACCGTTGTTGTTCCTTCTCCTTATGAGCATGCTAACTACAACATGTCTTTAAACTTTACAAAAATGGTCTTCATGGTCATTGGATTTTCCATTCTTCCATTGGATCCCAGGCCTTCATGCTTGACCCATGGTGTAGCTACAATGGGGATCAAGATTCCTTGTCTTCTCTTACCTAGCCCTTGTCCATCATAGCCCATTTGCCTTAGTAGCTTGGAGCCAATGCATTTGGTATGCTTTTCAAATTCACCAAACTTTTCTTGAGGGATGACTATGGAAGGTGAACTTACCGAAGTGGTCTTGGACATGGTGATGGTTAAGGCAATGATAATGGATGGTGGCCTTGCTTCCCAATGCTCTTGGACAATTGCTTAGAGCTTCTCGAAGGCCTCCTCATTGTCTACCAACTCATGTTGTAGTTGTGCCATCATCTGCGTGAGCCTATATTCTTTCCAACTATACATCTGGATGACCTTTTCTCGAAGGTGTACAAGCTATGTTATGTGCTTGTCCCAATTCATCATGATCACTATGAGGGTGTCTCAACGTTCTTCAAAATTCTTCTTTAGTAATGGTAGTATTTTTGCAAAGCTCTCAAGGTTCTTCTCCATCTTTTCCATCCCGTGGTTGAACATATGAACGTGTTCCTTCAAGTCCTCGTTCTCTTCTTGAAGCTAAACATTGCTGGCCCATAGGTCTTCCAACCTGTCTCTACTTGCTTTACCCATGCTGAGGTCTACGATGTTCTGCTCAAAGTTATGGCAAAAATCATGGTCAATGATGCAACTGCTTTGATGCCATTTGTTCTATAAATGAGGTACTTATATCCCACTCGCTTCACCAACACATATCCTTTGCGGAAGTCTCTTCTAAGCTCTGTTCTCTGGCTTGTATAGAGTGCTTTGTCTTCTAGAGTCTACTAGGCTTCTGTCGTCTTCCTTGCATAAGGATCTTGGGTCTTCTTTGTTCTTTTGATGGCTGCAAGGCCTTCTCTCGATGTAGCTTGCACACAACAACCAACCTAAATAACAATATAGTCAATAGCACAATGCTCTGTAAAAACTCTGAATTTAGTGACCATATACCAATGCTAATCTCCATTATGCCAATGCAGTATCTCTTCAACATGAATGGCTACAACCAACGTTTTCAATTTCTGAATTGGAAAAACAAGGTAGTGAGAGGTTTAATTTTGTCTGGTCTATCCTATGGAATGCAAGCACCATAGCTCTTTATGCCAAGAGGTTTACCCATCAAAGATCAAAACAATTAGTATATCCATGTGCATGAATTCCCTCTTCATGTTCCTA
>ML797882.1:23361-34980 GCA_009831015.1 Picea engelmannii
AGAGTCCAGAAAGAGATCTTCAACAATTAAAACCCTAATTTTTGGAGCATGTAATCTAATATTTACAGAGGCGAAGGAATAAAACATGGGGACTAGGATGAGTTTGGTTAATGACAAATTTGAAACCAACATCGAATTCTTGATCGTGCTAACAAGAACCCACCTCCCACAATGAACAATCACTAACACTAGAGTGCAATTCCACATGACAGAGCGACAATGGACGAAACCTCTAGAGTATGGAATGTATATCATGCCCAACCTCACCTTAGATAAGAAGCCCTCTTTGCACAAATTAAATTGAATGTTGGCATTAAGATCAAGTGTCTTGTAATATGAAAGTCACTTGAGCATGTCGACACTTATGTATTTTCCACGCTACTTGTCCCTTAACATTAAATCGAGCATGGAAATCATGGTATGGGGAGAAACCCCATAAATCCATTTGACACTAATACACTAGCATTAATCCTCGATCCTATTTTTGGCCAATTGGTCGGAATTGGAATTAAGTTCGTGTTTGATATGAAGAATAGAGAACTCCTCGAATTCAGCCAAAAGAGAGATGGAATGAAACAATATATTGTTGAAGATATTGTTCCCAACCTCAGAGCCTTTAATAATAGCCTTATTCACTATCATTGAATCACCAAAAACAAGGAGTTTGGAAATCCCCATTTCCTTCGCTATTTTGATTCCTTCCCATAGCGCATAGGCCTTCGCAATGTTGTTAGAGGCCTTATCGAATCCCCAAGCATATGAAATGATTGGATTTCCTCCGGGATCAAAGGGACTCCCACTCGCATCTGATAAGGAAATATCTTTAAGTTGTATTAAAAATTTAATATATTTGAATCATTTGCAGGTTTAAATTAATTATGCGTGTTGGTTAAAGCATGTCATGCAAATTCCAAGGGATAAACGAAGGGAAAACCAATACATGTTGGTGGTAAAGTCCAAAAAGTGTATAAAGCGATGGTAAAAGAAATGAACATAATTGCATTGCAAGAGGAGCCATTCTAACAACAACGTGCATCAGAGGTATGTAATTATTCATTTATTCTTTTATGTACATTGAATTTGATTATCACATGAAATACTAATTTTCAATTGTTCTGTTGCAAAAAAGATAAAAAAATGGAACCCATTCAACATATAAGATAGGATGATGAAGAATAAGAAGGTTGATCACAAAGTTTGTGAGTACTTATGTTTTTGGCCTTACTTAAAATTTCATGTTTATTATGATCTTTATATTTAAATGATTAATTTACACTTATCCATGGACGTCTTATAGTAGGTGCTAACATACAAAGAAGAACCAACTGAAGAATTGATTGACATTGGATTAAGTATGGGTTGTGAGTACATGTTGAAGTATCAAGGTTTAATTCAACAATTTGTAAATAGCTATGTTGTTTAACTTCCTTTGTTTTATAATTAATGGAACAACAAAAAACCTTTATATTAATTATATCGACTTTGCTTTGTCATGACATATTAACCATGTAGGAAATAAAGTATGGAGTGCATCCAGCATAAAATATTTTGAGAGATGACATGATGCAACATAGCTTAGAAATAATGTGTATTGTTTATGAAACACTTACCACTACAACACACTTTTTATTTACGCAATCATGCGTATTCTACTATATATAAATGTATATATACTTATTACACTTTATTTTTATGTTTGTAGA
The DNA here is from genome assembly GCA_009831015.1 of Picea engelmannii. Classification (NCBI taxonomy): domain Eukaryota; kingdom Viridiplantae; phylum Streptophyta; class Pinopsida; order Pinales; family Pinaceae; genus Picea; species Picea engelmannii. Next base: position 25,065 of record ML797882.1, read on the forward strand.
TGGAATATGAAGAGGACATGGAACATAAAAAACAAGTTGATCAAGAAAACATGAGGTTAAATAACCAAAGTACAATATCGCCTACAAGTGATGAAGAAATGAGACATGCACGCAACTTGAGCGATGACAACAATTCAAGTGATAAATGACAATCAATATAATTGAATGTTCTTGCAAGTTGTATGTTTTGAAATATTTGTCTATGAAAATCATGGATTTTGTTTAATGTACTTGACATATTTTTCTAATTGTATGGGGACATGTTACCAATAAGTGTAACAATTGCATATTGGTCGCATTTTGATTATTGTGGACCTTTACGTTGTCCAATTCTATATGACAATGTGTTAGTTATACATATATAATAAAATGCGTTTATTCTTTTATTACATTGTCAAATGGTGTGTTGTTGATTAATTAATATATGGATGATTTACATTGTTACAAATAACAGAGGTGTAATCCGTTGGATAACACATTAATGCAATCATATATCAAAACACAATAAAAAAAATATAAAAATCAATATATTGTAAACAAATATTTGATTTTGAGAGAATTAATTGAAATTTTGTAAAGAAAAAAGTTAATTAAAATATATACATATCGGTGCATTGTATTCTTTGGAACTCACTAAATGGTGCATTTTTATGAGTTATACAAACTAGTGCTTATTAATTACAATGAAACACCTATGCTAAAAGTTGTGAAAAACACTGTTGCCTTAAAAAATATAACGTACGATTATATTTATCATTTCAAAATATTATGGTGCGTACGATTACAATACACACCAGTGCTTTAAATATAATACATGCACCGATACTTTACATATAACATACACACGTGTGCTTAGTAACAAAGAATGACATCGACATCTTACCTCAAATGTTTGAAATTTCACTTCCCTCCAGTGTACACAGTAATACAGGCACTGATGCATACAAATTATACAAGAACGACATGCCATAAAACAAAAAGAATGACCTAGTGCGTAATATTTATACGAGAACTGATGTTGTATGAAACAAAAAATATGAACCGGTGCATGCGTAAACCAAAAATGTATCGGTGTTGCATAAAACAAAAAAGGCGAACTGATGTGTAATAATTATAATAGCATCGATGCTTTTTATCTTTGTGTATGCACTAATATAGTTCACTTAACAACGCACCAATGCGTTTTACCAATACAAACATCGACAAAAAATCTCTACTCGCCCAATTTTTTTATTTATATGGAACATCTATTAAGACTTCTGCTATGAATAACAAAGTTTTTTTTGAAAATTTTGTCTTATTGTGTAACACTAAAAACCTCCGCTACAAGGTGTTTTCCTTGTAATGCACTTTTAACTCACAACTTGATAATCCATTCACCTTCTTTCCCAGGTATTTAGTGAGCTCAACCTTATCCTTTTCACTTCTTCATAAAGTGGGGCTTGACCATTGAACAAACATGTCACCTTGTGATGACATTGCTAAGTTTGCCAACTAATTAATGGTGGTCCAAAAACATTTGCTCACATGGACAAAGTTAGATTCTTTGGATGAACAACTCTTCTTGTGATGGCATCGTTAAGTTTGACAACTAATTACATCGAATGTGTTTTTTTAATGGGGCGGTTCCCCTCCAAGCCTTCATCATCTGTCCAAAGCCTCTTAAAAACTGCCATTTATCATGTTCGCAGTGTCTAGGAATCTGCCATCTATCTAGTGATTTTCACTCCTCGTGACTTGACTAGTCCCATGTTCCTCGTTGCTACCCAAATTTGTTTCTCGGACTATAGTGGTGTCCAAGATTTACTTGCGCATATGGGCATTGTGCAAGAGGAGTAGGATCCACAAATCTCTGGTTGAGCAACTCCCCAGGAAAAAGCAACAAATGAACACAAATTCACATTGAAATTTAATGATCCCTGAGCAAGCTTTATCAAATATTTGTCTTCAAAAATGTAAAATCCCCTCGAGTTCACCACCATATCTCGATCCTAGCATGAATGCATGAAATTAAACCATAATGCTGCAAGATTATGCAAAATGAGCAAAAAATATACCACATGTCGAATTTCAGTGGGAAAAAATCTACAATGGTGCTATGAATGCCACGAAAAATCCACACAGTCAAAATCTCACATTCCTTGCAAAAATGACATCTAAGATCACACTAGAATAGAGGAAACACCTATTATTGTAGAGACACCATCTCTAGATCAATTGATTTGCAGGGTATTAATATCTCATATGTTGATTCATTGATTTTCATATTTATTGAATCATAAAGCGCAAGAAATGTTGAATTTATATTAGAAGAATTACATTTGATATATTTATTAAGCATCAAAAGTTATATTTGTACTATAAAAGGAATGGATATCTTATGGCTGGAATGACTATACAACATCAAAAGATGCTTGTTACAGTAAACTTTGAATATTCATAAAAAAAAAAATCTACTTTTCAAGCAAAAATCCCAAAATTAATTAACACATAATCGACACAAGTCTAACATAATGAATACCTTTGCTTACATAGATGCTTTAAAACCAAGCTAAAATGCTCACAGGTGCAAAGAAATCACACTAATGAAAAAACGAATAGCTATCTTATGCTTTAAAAGGCATGTACTTTATCCAAAAATAACTACAAACGATCATAATAAGTTAAAATTTCTTACAACTAGCATGTGTGAATTGTTCAAATGCCAAAAACAGGGTAGTGAAGGCCAAAATTCTCTTAATTCAATGAAATAATCCAAAAGAACAATCCTCGAGAATATGTAAAATGAAGGAACAAATTTGACGGCAGTATCCATTTTTTATATAGTATATATCGTTATGAAAAAATAATATCTCACAATCATGATACCATCCCATCTTGTAACTTTGTATTTTAAAGGCAATAAAGTCTTAGTTCATTAGAAATTATTTTATTTTAATTTATTGATTTATGGAAGTTTATTAGTATTAGTTTTATTTTTATTCACTGATTTATGGAAATAGTGTAGAATATTAAAAATTAAGAGTTTGAATCAGACAATTTATGTGTGGACAAGAAACCTACATATGTGAACTGGATTGAAGGGTGTGGGAAATCAGTGGTGTGTGAAGTTGTCATTGGTGAGGTAGTTGTTAGCAAGGTCTTGAAGACTACTGTTCCAACTTTTCCAGAATTGAACATGCTCAAGAACTTGATTGGATTTAGACCCACTGGTGCCATGGGGGGTTCAATGCCCATGCATCAAATATCGTATTTTATGTATTTATTACAATAGGTCAATATCTTGTCCACAACATCAAGAGCTCTTTGTGTTACATCTCTTTATTCCATTTTGGCAAACAAACACGAATGAACCTTCAACATGGGCTATTTTTTTTGATAATTCCATAAATGAATGTCCCAACTCCCAACCACTGTGAATAAAAGGTAATGATGTAACTTTTATATTACTAACATTAAAATTAAAAATAGTCTCGCTAAACCATAATGAGGTGGATTTGATGTAACTATTATTAAAATTAAAAGTCTCGCCAAAACATGACGTTGAGGGGGTTCTACCGCTCTATACATATTTTTTTTGTCAATCAAGTCAAACTCAAAATGGAAGGAAGTTGGTAGGCATTGACAACCAATGGTGGCAAGGATATACACATATCGGTTACTGTTGATGTCAGTGGTAGTATCAGATAGGTATTTCCGCACATGTCTATGTGTCTAGACATGTGGAAATCATCCAAAGCCTTCTACTCTTGAATTTACTTTAATTAAAATAATTATTAAAGTAACTTGTTTTTATTAATTAATTATGTAATTAGTTAATTTAGTTATTTAAGAAACATGCTAAAAGTATTTAACGTGCAACATGTAATCTAAATCTCAAGTGAGTGTGAGAAGTAATCTCAACCGTAGATCACTTTTGAGATTAAAAATAGATTGTAACTCACGACTATAAAAGCAAGGCTAGGGTGAAGGAGAAAGACACTTGACATATTCAAGGAGATCTTGGATAGGGAAGGAAAAAGACTTCCATCTAGAGATCAGGTTGAGGAGAAGAGAGAATAGAGGCTTACATAGGTGGGTTTCAATTTGAGGAAGCCACATGAGAGTGTCAGATCATACATAACTTGTCGTACAAGTTTTATGTACGGATACATGGTTCACAGTGTAGACAGTCACGCATATATGCGATTTACAAGAAGGCGAATCATGTATGCCTCGAAAAGCGTGCTAGAACTAGTTGTACAACATGTCAGACCTTGCCAGGTTAGTCTGCAGTTGTATTTCTCTCAGTGGGCCACTATCCCTGTTACGGGAGCTTTGATTTTAGCATAATAAAATCTTTCTCAGCACTGGTTTCCCCTCCGAGGCTTTTCCAGCGGTTTATACCCAAAAATTTTGGTGTTCTTATGTGTTTGATTTGGTTTCCTTGTTTATGTTTTCGCTACATGTTTAGTCGATTACTCAATTGTGCTTTTAGTAGATAAAGTGATTTTGTTTTGAGCTAATTGTCGAGTGTTGAGTAGGAGAAATTTCAACAATTATAATACCTTTTATTGAGATAAGAAAAATTCCACTTGTTAATGTTTTTTTCAAGGTTTTCTTTGGATTAGGAAGTGAAAGTGAATGAAAGAATTAATGGAGGTCTACTTTAATTTTGGTTTTGATTTGAGTAGTAAACAATAAGGATAAGAAATAATAGAAATAATTACCCCACTTCACCCTCCTTCCAATTCAATTAGTTTTAGTTTATTTGTTGTGAACATGAATGTGGGGTTATTTTGCAATTTCTGGGTTGGTTGCAAGTGGGAACAATAAGAGGTGGAACACATTTGGCTTCACAAGATGCTTGCTTGAATATGTTCAGAGTGAAAGGAGTGAATGTTGAATCCCCTATAGCGAACATTAAAAGGTTGGTGGGATTTGGGGTAGGAGTAGTTTTGGTTGGAGCATTGTCTCTCATGTTTGGTTCGGCTACATGCCAATTGGTGAAGATCCATATGAAGTTCAAGCAAAAAAACCAAAGCAACAACCACCACTTGATCAATAACCTTATTTATCATAGTTGGGATCCACACACCCCAACCCAACAAAGTCATGGGCAATATATTTCACTCAATCATTATTCATTTCATTTCAAGGTGATTTGTCTATCAATGTAATGAAGGATAATGATACTTTAATAATTGTTATATACAATGCATTGGTTACATAGCTTTACATGAATAATATCTCATGGGCAAGAGATTAAACTGTAATTAGGGGTAGTATATGGTCTCATGTGTGGGACTAAGGTTAGATGCTACTAGAAAACACATGGACCCGTTGGAGGTAGCTACAACAATGACCGCAAGGGACACTTGCTTTTTTTGCAGATACTATCTAGGCTGGAATTGTCTTTTGGTCTTGGAGTAAGACATAAAAATACCTTTGATTGGCTAAGAACTCATCTTCCTCGGATGTAAAGAAACATGTGAATGACCCAAAACTTTGAGGCCTGTAGCAGGGGCATAAATCTGCCCCCTTACGAACTACTAATGGGTCATTTCTAGTGGCGTGGTTTTCCTTGAATATTGATGATGAGTCTACACACATTCATGGATAACAACCAATGATCACTATCCTCACTATCGATTAACAACTGAGTTATGATAGGTTTTACATTAAAGAGGTGCTAAATAAGTATGATGTGTATAGCTTTAGGGTGGTCATATTGTAAATGATAAGAGAACACAAACCATCTTTCAAACTACCTAACTTATGGGACACTACATATGCATGGTTGTTTCACAAAAGGCATTTCTCTAAGGTAAGGATTTTTTCATGGGATAAGTGAAGATGATGATAATTTGTTCAATAATTTAAATCCTTTCATTGTGAGTTGGATGTGTCAACTATAGTTCACAAACCAATCGTGTCTAGCACTTTTGGAAAATTAAAAAGTCATTGTGAGTTGGATGCGTCAACTGTTATTCCCAAACCAATTGTCTCTAAGACTTTTGACAATTAAAAACACTAATGGTTGTAGAATTACAATCAACAAAACCATTTTGGTCTATTGGTCCTTTGCTTCTGTTGGCATTCCTCAATGAAAAAGGTCTCATGAAAAAAACACTACAAACTTGAATGTGGATCAAATTTGACTTTACCAAGTAGCTTGACTCCAAGCCCCCAAAAAATATTCAATTTTTTGTGTTTTGAATATTTTAAATGAAATTATGTGGATAGATTGATTACAATTAGAAATCATACATGAAGTACTCGGGAGGTTTGGTGCTTCAATGGTCATATCCACTAATATAATTTTCCTCATCCTCCTATGAGTGAAATTCGTATGCATCGTGGATGGAATCCAATCTTGAGAGCTTGTCATTGGGAGTCAATGAGTCATCACTAGTGCAAATCGTTGAGGTGATGACCCTCTCATGCACTTTGAACTGTGAATCTCCTTTGAATTGATGGTTTCCAACCTCTAATTAAATTGTATCGGTTACCCACAAAAATGTCCTGATACATAGCAACAATCCTCCATTTCCTCCATGTAACATACCCACTACCTAATCAAAATTTTCCGGTCCTCTATCAGACTCGAGTTCCTAAATGACCATGGAGATCTAACGTAAACTGACTCTTTCTCTTTTCTTCCCCATTCTCAAGTGATCGCGGGTCATGATCGCGGTTTAGTTTGAACGTAGTGCCTATTTGTATTTCGTGCTCCGGCGCTGTAGTAATGTCCAAACATTAGACTCTGCAACCACCGAAGCCCGCCAGGGCTAACGTGCGTCCCATAGGGATGAATTCCTACGGGGTCAATGAATGGCCAATAGGAATAAACTTCAACGGGGGTAGAGAATCGCCAATGGGAACAAGCCCCGTCGCGCGCTTAGGTGTAACACATGTGGCGAGAGGGAAACGCGACACGGTGGACGTTATGACAGGGAGGGGCCCCACTGCGCACGCCACACTATTCCGGAACCCCCCCGTTAAAGGCAGAATGGCAAGGGGGGTCCGGAATCCACTGGGAAACCGTTGATCACAATGAGTAAATCTCGATTGTTCGAGAGTTGCGCGTCCAATTCTGGACCCCCCCCGCATTAAAGGTAGAATGACAAGGGGGGTCCGGAATGCATTCTCAGCCGTAGATCTGGGCGGGTGGACTCTGACCGTCCAGATCTGCTCACCGCTTATCCTAAAGCATAACCACGTCCTGGTTTAAGTTAACGTATTGTTTCCATATCTAACGGTCATTACGGACCCGGAGATCCTCCGAAAGAATCTCCTCCGTCCATCGGAGTTTCGAATATCACAACATTGAAATACATAAACATTTTGTCCTCGGAATCCCCGATATCCCGATATGATGTCAGCTTCCGCTAGTCCCCTAGACTAGACCTTTTTGTCCACACGACCTCCCTCTATATGACTGCAGTGATACCCTTTCATCGGGGTTTCGGGGTTTGCGATGTCAAAATACACTCGCCCACGGAACTCGCGATTCCCCGAATCCCGACTCTCCGCTGCAGTGACAGCTGGTTTCCACTATGGCTCTTTCCTCCTTATCGGGGTTTCGGGGTTCGCGGTTTCGAAATGCAAAGTTTCCACGTCCACAGAATCCCCGATATGCCGATGGATGACCTCCTGCCGGACCTTCCTCCGATGGCACCGATCTCCTCCACGTGTCCCTTCCAGATGGACGGTTCCGATTAATTCTCGGGGTTCAAGACTTTTGATGTCCCGATTTCCTTCGACCTCAGGAATGCCGATTTCCCGATTCTCCGACTCTCGTCAGATTTTTGACACCTGTACCTCTGAACGGATGGCTCGGATTATGTCGGGATTTTCACCTGGGACTTCCCCGATCTCTTGTCCATGGAAATGCCGATTTCCCGATTCTCTGCGGATTTCTGACACGCGTCCCAAATGGATGGACGGTCCTGGTTAACTCTCGGGGTTTCGCGACTTTTGATGTCCTGGACGCCTTGTCCCTAGGACTCGCGAAATGCCGAACTCCGACTCCCCTTCAGATCTCTGACACACGTCCCAAGTAAATGGACGGTTCAGATCGCTCCTCGCGTTTTCTCCCCTATACACTGGGATCTTAATCCTCGGGTAGCTCCAGATAGATCCAACGGCTGTTGGGTTTTCTAGTCGAGATATGATGGCTCAGATCGGCTCCTACCCGGGCATTCTTCCATGACTCCCTGGTCGTGGAAAAATCAACGGTCCAGGTACTCTCATGGACCTTGGAGATCTACGATCCAGAATTCTTTGTTGCCCACAAAGACACATAAAACAAAGGGTTAAGGCTATTAACATCCCTACCTTCTCCTACCAATCTAACGGTCGGGTGTGACCGCAGATTTTCCGATGGAATCTCATCCATCGATCAACACCTATCAGGGATAAGGTACTTAACCTTCCAGTTTTTTTTTCCCTCCGATCTAACGGTGGTGGGTGACCACAGATCTCCCGATGGGATCTCGTCCGTCGATTCGATACTTCGTCCTTATGCTGTCATCTCGGGTTTTCAAGAGGATCGTTCCTCCTCGTGCAGGTTTACTAAGGTCTTACGCCTTCATCTTCTCCTCCCCGGTTCTTCATGGACTTTTCCGGGAGGGTATCTCTATGGGGAGGTTTACCCAGGGTACTGTCTGAGGCAGATAAGGGTATCGTTCTCCTGAGAACCCGTCGTGAAGTCTAATTAGATCAGTACGCATATAAATAACGATTCATGAGGACATAAGCTATACGTAGTCTTTTCATACAAATATACAACTACTATTATTGATCATAACACCACACAGACATTCTTATAATGAGATCATTCACAGTTTTCACAGCTTATGAGCATAATTATCAGAATGCATATATTTCAAGAAGCCAAAGGAAAAACACTTATCAGAAATAACACCAGGGGTTATACAACTACTGAGAGGGGTGCTCGTTTCCACCCAACCGTAGGCTTAGCGACTCCTAGCGGATTTACCACTAGCCACCCCCGAGCTGAGACCACGATGCTGTGATACTGTGTCTCTCTGTCTACCAGTGACCAGGAGCGAAGGTTGCAATCCTTCCTCTCTGCTATCACTCACTCTGCGTGATGCTAGAGTTCCCCTCGCGTCTGCCCTCCTAATCGCTTCTGCCATACGCCTTATCCTCTCGCGAGGTTGCGTGTGGCACGATTACCCTCGCACCGATCAGGCCTGACGGCTCTATGGATGGGCGGTTCACCATCCCATCCCTCATCAAGCCATCCGCCTACCAGCCTGCGATGCATTGAATTTCAGGGCCAGCGAGCCTCTTTTGGTTCTCCGGGCCAGTGGAGTCCAAATACGGTATTTAATTCTCGGTGGAAGTTAACGCCAGCTTTTCAGGTGCCTTCCGCCGCCATCGTGGTCTCTTTTTCTGCACATCCCCTCATCAGCAGTCCTGCAATAAATTCAGAATGTTATACACATTCATTGACCTCTTACTCAAGGTCCATTTACATCACATATTCACATTTATTAGTTTTCCATAGTTCTTGGCCAGTCCAGTTATATTTACAAGTTGGGGGAAACAGGGTGTTACAATTCCCTTCCCCTTGAAAAGGAACATCGTCCTCGATGTTCTTATCTACTAGCATGAATTGCATGTACAGAAGTAAACAAAATCGGATATGCCAGTTTCATGGCATCTTCCATCTCCCATGTAGCCTCATCTAGGCCAAAATGTTTCCACTGCACCTTGACCCGTGCAATGGTTCTGTTCCGGAGCGGGGTTTCCTTTCTGTCCAGTATGCATTGAGGTTCTGGTAGAAATTCTCCCTCCGGTTCCACCTGGATCACAGACCAGTCAATTATATGATTAGCATCATGTACATATTTCTTTAATAATGAAACATGGAAAACATTATGTGCTTTTACTGTGGGAGGAAGTG
>ML797882.1:35080-49419 GCA_009831015.1 Picea engelmannii
AAAATATGTCAAGTACATTAAACAAAATCCATGATTTTCATAGACAAATATTTCAAAACATACAACTTGCAAGAACATTCAATTATATTGATTGTCATTTATCACTTGAATTGTTGTCATCGCTCAAGTTGCGTGCATGTCTCATTTCTTCATCACTTGTAGGCGATATTGTACTTTGGTTATTTAACCTCATGTTTTCTTGATCAACTTGTTTTTTATGTTCCATGTCCTCTTCATATTCCATCTACAAACATAAAAATAAAGTGTAATAAGTATATATACATTTATATATAGTAGAATACGCATGATTGCGTAAATAAAAAGTGTGTTGTAGTGGTAAGTGTTTCATAAACAATACACATTATTTCTAAGCTATGTTGCATCATGTCATCTCTCAAAATATTTTATGCTGGATGCACTCCATACTTTATTTCCTACATGGTTAATATGTCATGACAAAGCAAAGTCGATATAATTAATATAAAGGTTTTTTGTTGTTCCATTAATTATAAAACAAAGGAAGTTAAACAACATAGCTATTTACAAATTGTTGAATTAAACCTTGATACTTCAACATGTACTCACAACCCATACTTAATCCAATGTCAATCAATTCTTCAGTTGGTTCTTCTTTGTATGTTAGCACCTACTATAAGACGTCCATGGATAAGTGTAAATTAATCATTTAAATATAAAGATCATAATAAACATGAAATTTTAAGTAAGGCCAAAAACATAAGTACTCACAAACTTTGTGATCAACCTTCTTATTCTTCATCATCCTATCTTATATGTTGAATGGGTTCCATTTTTTTATCTTTTTTGCAACAGAACAATTGAAAATTAGTATTTCATGTGATAATCAAATTCAATGTACATAAAAGAATAAATGAATAATTACATACCTCTGATGCACGTTGTTGTTAGAATGGCTCCTCTTGCAATGCAATTATGTTCATTTCTTTTACCATCGCTTTATACACTTTTTGGACTTTACCACCAACATGTATTGGTTTTCCCTTCGTTTATCCCTTGGAATTTGCATGACATGCTTTAACCAACACGCATAATTAATTTAAACCTGCAAATGATTCAAATATATTAAATTTTTAATACAACTTAAAGATATTTCCTTATCAGATGCGAGTGGGAGTCCCTTTGATCCCGGAGGAAATCCAATCATTTCATATGCTTGGGGATTCGATAAGGCCTCTAACAACATTGCGAAGGCCTATGCGCTATGGGAAGGAATCAAAATAGCGAAGGAAATGGGGATTTCCAAACTCCTTGTTTTTGGTGATTCAATGATAGTGAATAAGGCTATTATTAAAGGCTCTGAGGTTGGGAACAATATCTTCAACAATATATTGTTTCATTCCATCTCTCTTTTGGCTGAATTCGAGGAGTTCTCTATTCTTCATATCAAACACGAACTTAATTCCAATTCCGACCAATTGGCCAAAAATAGGATCGAGGATTAATGCTAGTGTATTAGTGTCAAATGGATTTATGGGGTTTCTCCCCATACCATGATTTCCATGCTCGATTTAATGTTAAGGGACAAGTAGCGTGGAAAATACATAAGTGTCGACATGCTCAAGTGACTTTCATATTACAAGACACTTGATCTTAATGCCAACATTCAATTTAATTTGTGCAAAGAGGGCTTCTTATCTAAGGTGAGGTTGGGCATGATATACATTCCATACTCTAGAGGTTTCGTCCATTGTCGCTCTGTCATGTGGAATTGCACTCTAGTGTTAGTGATTGTTCATTGTGGGAGGTGGGTTCTTGTTAGCACGATCAAGAATTCGATGTTGGTTTCAAATTTGTCATTAACCAAACTCATCCTAGTCCCCATGTTTTATTCCTTCGCCTCTGTAAATATTAGATTACATGCTCCAAAAATTAGGGTTTTAATTGTTGAAGATCTCTTTCTGGACTCTGGTTTTCCCAAAACATGAATTGGGGTTGTCTACTTGAAGTGTGGAAGCTTTGGTTGTCTGTGTAGGGTAGGAATGGATCCCTCATAGAGTGAAATCAAGTGTATCCTCCGTAGACAAGAGGAAATGGCAGAAGTAAACAAAGAGGTCCTCCTGAAGATTTCGACAAATTTGAAGGAAGTAGAGTAGACAATGGAAAATTTATCAAATATGGTCAAGACTCGAGCTCAGCGAATTGACAGTCTGGAGATAGAATGTTAATACTTGAGGTCTTAGGTCCACCCATAATGATCTTTCTCAATTTCTACAAATCAAGGTTCCAATGTGTCACGCCAAGGAGGAGTTTTAGATGAAGATATGGGGGTTTGTGATCCAGCCCCGATGGAAATGGAGGGAAATTATGCAACAAGTGGAAACAAGATGTACAAGACATTGAATCTGTGTAACACTAAATGTTTTTCAGAATAATGCTTTTACTTGGCCAACATATCAAAGAATTTAGCAATCAATATGTATGGCAATTTAATAGGAAGATGTATGTGTATGTAACTTTACTAGCAGTAGACAAATCTATTAGCCTTGAGCCGATTTTTTTTTTAAATGGCAACTGTTGTTTGCTCTGGCACAACAACCTTATATTAATATAATCTTTAGTTTATTTTTGTAAAAAAAAAAAGAACTTTCCTTTCTCTGGACGGGAAGAGTTACTATCATGTTCGCTACAATAAGTTGTTTTCTTTGAACTTCTATCGACCATCTTCTATAAAAGAAAAAACCAAGAAACATCAAATACAAAAATTACGAAATATTTTTTACAAAATAAGATTTTGGTGCATATAATAAAATAACACACACCAATGTGTTAAGAATATGCATATGCATCAATATATGATAACTGTGCTCTTACAAATTCAAAAACATTTTGTTTACAAATTATTATATTTGTGCGATGCTCTATAAATTAATAGAAGCATCAATGTCTCAATACTATTTATTGTGCACTGTCGAACCCGTGAACAAATTTAAAACATGATGCTTTCCATATTAAAAACAAGGCTATTTTCATTTTAAACTTAGTGATGTTGTTAACAGGAAAACACACATCAATACACTACTCTCGTACAGTGCACACCGCTAACTGTGAAAGCATTTTTTTTAAAGAAAACTAATAGCGACAGGAATTGGGATCCAATGTAATGAGTGATCTCATTTCAATGGATACCAAACACCCCATATACAAGTAAAGAAACCCTATAAAAAATCTATTGCTTAAAAAAAAATCTAGATGTGAAATATATAGAGAAAACTAAGAGAAACAACAAGGAAGTTAACACTTTCAATGCTGAATGTAATTATGAAACTCTTTTATTTTTTTATGATTTCACTAAAAAGCATTTGAATCAAATAGGAGAAAGATTGAGATGATCAATAGAATGAAATCACCTACCTGAAATTTCTCATTTGTAAATTTGCATGTTACCTATGGTGATCCCTTACAAATTTGGCTCTTCAAAAAAATCTACCCACTCCAAAGTCTTTGCAAGGAAATCTCTCTTGCACAAATCTCCCCTCTAAATTTTGGCAAAAGAATGAAATGATTATTAGGGTTTTCATTTATAAACACATATATTTAGAAAAAAGTGAAATTCTCGCTCATTTTTTCACTGTATATTTGGACACATTGACAATAAACACACACGTCGTCTTTTGTAACTTAATTTTTCAGTGCTCTACATAGTTTATAGCACACTGGTAAAAGCTTATTGAACTTGAAGACCCCCTGAAGATAGGGCACCTATCTTCATACCAAAACAGTAGAAGCAAACATGAATAATGGTAGAGTAATGTAGAATCATTTTTATCTACCAATTGTAGAACTAAGGATCTCAGGTAGATTTTGAGAGTGTTGAGTGAAAAATAAGTAGGAACATGAAGAGGGAATTCATGCACATGGATATACTAATTGTTTTGATCTTTGATGGGTAAACCTCTTGGCATAAAGAGCTATGGTGCTTGCATTCCATAGGATAGACCAGACAAAATTAAACCTCTCACTACCTTGTTTTTCCAATTCAGAAATTGAAAACGTTGGTTGTAGCCATTCATGTTGAAGAGATACTGCATTGGCATAATGGAGATTAGCATTGGTATATGGTCACTAAATTCAGAGTTTTTACAGAGCATTGTGCTATTGACTATATTGTTATTTAGGTTGGTTGTTGTGTGCAAGCTACATCGAGAGAAGGCCTTGCAGCCATCAAAAGAACAAAGAAGACCCAAGATCCTTATGCAAGGAAGACGACAGAAGCCTAGTAGACTCTAGAAGACAAAGCACTCTATACAAGCCAGAGAACAGAGCTTAGAAGAGACTTCCGCAAAGGATATGTGTTGGTGAAGCGAGTGGGATATAAGTACCTCATTTATAGAACAAATGGCATCAAAGCAGTTGCATCATTGACCATGATTTTTGCCATAACTTTGAGCAGAACATCGTAGACCTCAGCATGGGTAAAGCAAGTAGAGACAGGTTGGAAGACCTATGGGCCAGCAATGTTTAGCTTCAAGAAGAGAACGAGGACTTGAAGGAACACGTTCATATGTTCAACCACGGGATGGAAAAGATGGAGAAGAACCTTGAGAGCTTTGCAAAAATACTACCATTACTAAAGAAGAATTTTGAAGAACGTTGAGACACCCTCATAGTGATCATGATGAATTGGGACAAGCACATAACATAGCTTGTACACCTTCGAGAAAAGGTCATCCAGATGTATAGTTGGAAAGAATATAGGCTCACGCAGATGATGGCACAACTACAACATGAGTTGGTAGACAATGAGGAGGCCTTCGAGAAGCTCTAAGCAATTGTCCAAGAGCATTGGGAAGCAAGGCCACCATCCATTATCATTGCCTTAACCATCACCATGTCCAAGACCACTTCGGTAAGTTCACCTTCCATAGTCATCCCTCAAGAAAAGTTTGGTGAATTTGAAAAGCATACCAAATGCATTGGCTCCAAGCTACTAAGGCAAATGGGCTATGATGGACAAGGGCTAGGTAAGAGAAGACAAGGAATCTTGATCCCCATTGTAGCTACACCATGGGTCAAGCATGAAGGCCTGGGATCCAATGGAAGAATGGAAAATCCAATGACCATGAAGACCATTTTTGTAAAGTTTAAAGACATGTTGTAGTTAGCATGCTCATAAGGAGAAGGAACAACAACGGTAAATGAATGTGGCATCCCACTACCAGCTCAAACTTCTTGTGGTGGATTGAAGGAGGGTAGCGATGAGAAGAGCTCACGGACTCAACCTAGACCTTCACTCAGAGAAAGTAGCAAGAAGAAGAAGAAGATTGGGAGGTCTACCTCAAACAAGACATTCCTTGTTTGTCACTGCTACAAGAAGAGAGGCCATAACGGTATGATTTGTTGGTACTCGGAGGCTTGTTCATTTTGTGAGAAGAAAATCCATATTGAGGCATCTTGTTGGGAGAAGTAATCCATATGTCTTAGGCCTGATTGTTTTCAAAAGAAGAAGATTGGGACATCTGCATCAAACAAGATATTCCTTATTTGTCATCGCTGCAAGAAGAGAGGCCATAACACTGCTAGTTGTTGGTACTTAGAGGCTTGTTCATTTTGTGGTAAGAAAGGCCATCTTGAGGCATCTTGCTCAAAGAAGCAAGTCATATGCCTTAGGCTTGATTGTTTTCAAAAGAAAAAGGACAAGAAAACTTCTCCAACGTGACAACAAAATCAGAGGCATGGGAATAAAATAATTATCTTAAGTAGAACATATCGCAGCGCCAAGAAATTTTTCCACCATTACAAGTTGAGTGGACATTGGAAAGAAAAGTGTTGGCAACTTCATCCAGAACTTCACCTCAAAAACCACACAGCCAAGAGAAGAGTGTGGAGAGTGAAGATTGAAGAAGGTGAAGAGTTTTCTGCATCTCCAGTCCATGGGGCAGAAGTTGTCCAAGGAGAGATAGTAACACAAGAGGTCTGCATCACCAACAAGACAGACAACAGATTGATGACAAGGGCAGCCACATTCCAATGGTTGTTTTCGATCTTGCATCATAAGAATCCATTTTTGAAGATGTGCCATAGATTGGTACACAAAGGTCAATGACCTTTGGAGGAGTTCTTGAGAACTCCACAACATGTTTGCAAGCATGTTCAAGCACTGGAGAGTTACTTCCATGGCGGGAAGCAACTGATCCTAGCAGAGGAATGCAACCACACTTCCTTTGAGGTGTTGTTGTGTGATGGTAGCGTGTTGGGGTCACACTAAACATGAAGACCAACATTCGACTTAGCTTCATGATTTCCAATATGGACTATCTCCAAGATTGAGAGAGGGAGATGGGAATGAGTGTTGAGTCTAGAGTTCGGATTTGGAGATTGCATAGTTGAGAGCCAGTGAGCAAACTTATATTGCAGGAACAAGCAAGTCAAAATCAAAGCTAGAGCCATAGCCAGAACCAGAGCTAAATCCATAGCCAGGGACCAGAGTCAGTAGTAAGAGCCACGAGCCAGAGCCAGAGCCAAAGCTCAATGGGGAGGTTAGCAAAATTTGTAAAACTATGTAAATGTAAAACATGAATAAGACAAATATGAGAGTGAGAAAGAAAAATGAGAGAATTAAATGAAAAGAAAAAGAAAAATAGGAGAGAAGGTTGAGGAATGGGAGATGAAGGGTTAGGGCTCCCCCCATCTCTCCCTATTTCCTCATTTACTCTCATTCTCAATTGTCTTTTGGCCAAGAGAGGAAGAGGCATAGAAATCCATGAAAGCATTGAACCATAAATTGTCGAAATGAAAAGACTGGGCCCCCATCCGAAGATGGTTTTCCCATTTGGGTTTCCAAGATAAATTTATGTGTCATATATGTGTTTAACTTATTGCTATATGATATATGTGTGATGATATAATGATTCCCAAATAGTCGTTGTGAATTGCTTTGAACATTTCTTACTGTAGTGCAATTTATTCTTGTTTAAAATCACTTATTTTTAATTGTTTTCATAACCACAATGGTTATGAACCTCAAACCTTTCATCTATTGAGTTCAATGAGATCCCAAGAGCAAATAAGCATGGCAATCCACTCTCTAAGAATGTCATGTGGAGAATACAAACTATCAATCTAAGGGAAGGATGAATGGTCCATAAATCACCCAAAAGCTAAAAGTAAGCTCATGTCTCTCTCTTCCCCATATTATCGTGGGGAAAAGATGACTATCAACTAAAGTCGAGTGATGGATAGTTAAAGAAGAATCCTAGAAGTAAAGTGGGGTTGTCACATCAACTCTTCAACTTTAATTACCTATATGTGTGCGTTGCTACAATGATGGCTGAGAGATGATGCACCCACATTAATATATAATTAAGCCAACAATTCATTATGTGTGATTATGATACCATGCTTGAATTTTCTGTAAAACCATGTGTTGATTGCAACAATCTAGAGATTCAATCCATCCATCCTATTAGCCAACTGAGATCGATGACTGTAATAACATAGTTGTTGCATCTGTACAACTGAGTTGCTATTTCCAAATCCTTAAATTCAGTAGGTTATTCCTTCCTCAAGCCATTGGCACTCCATGTATATGTACTGCTCAGGTCGCGCTTACACCTCCTGCGATTTTCATTCTCAAACAATGTTTATTCAATTCATTTTCCAAATCCAATTACCATTCCCACAAGTTGTACGATGGTCGTACAGGCCGCACACAATGGCATTAAGACATTTTCCCTCTCACTAGGCGATTCATTCCCTTGTTGGGTTGATTTAATTCACAAGGTTGAATCATTCCCTTGTTGGGTCTACTTAATTCAAAGGAGGTTGATTTGAATTGTTGGTGGACCAGATTCCTTCTCCAGTCGATTTTCAGGAAAATTTATTAAGAACCGTCAATATAGATCATATGGAAGACTAGCATTTTTCATTCTTTGCAATGCTCCAAACCCATAGCTAAAGACATTATTAACTACTGGGAAAAGCAACCTCTTGAATATAGGGAACATATCTCCATACCAAAACAGTGGAAGCAAACACGAATAATGGTAAAATAGTGTGGAATCGCTTTTATCTACCAAGTGTAGAACTAAGGATCTCAGGAAGATTTTGCCAGTGCTGAGTGAAAGAGAGTCATGAACATGAAGAGAGAATTCATGCACATGTTTACACTGATTGTTTTCATCTATGATGGGTAAACCTCTTGGTGTAAAGAGATATGGTGTTTTCATTCCATAGGATAGACCAAAAACATTATTAAACCTCTCATTGTCTTGTTTTTTCAATTTAGAAATTAAAAACGTTGGTTACATCTATTAATGTTGAAAAGATAGTGCATTGGCATGGTGGATATTAGCATTGGTATCTAGTCACTAAATTCAATTTTTTTGTAGAGCATTGTTTGCTATTGACCATATTGTTACTTCTAGGCTAGTTGTTGTGTGCAGACCACATCAAGAGAAGGCTTTGTAGCCATCATAAGAATAGAGAAGAGTCGAGATCCTTGTATAGAGACGAGGATGGAGGCATAGGAGACTAATCCAGATTAGATCATTATATTATTTGTCATCTATCTCAATGCTTTCAGAGTTGAAAAAAATGGAGGAATCAACTTGCAGGGTCATTTTAGTGGCACGTCCCAATTTGGAAATTTTAGGTTGGAAACCATCTGAAATCTTCCAGAACCATTTTGAGGCTCCAAACAACCTTTTTTGGACCTACTTCCTATTTTGGAGAAAGTTTCCATATTCTACACTCCGAGACATCTCCAATGGTGCATCAAACGCCTCAGTCGAAATGTTAACCTACCATGTTGATGACCATGGTACAAGAGAATGCCATGTCAGCCCTCATTACTCATGCATATGGGGCTAGCCACGTATGGACTTTCAAGAAGATTCTAGAAGGTCCAAAACCTTATCACAATTGAGGGTTGAGGAAGTCAAAACCCTACCCATACATTGCTATCGAGCGATGTTAAATATTGGGCCACTAGGAGAAGAGGTTCCATTCTTTAGCATTGTATTTGTTCCATAGTTGAGCAGAGCACCTAGGAGTGGTATTTTGAGAGCATAACAGAGAAGGAGAGATCACGTCACAGCCTTATAGGCCACAATGTCAAAGGAAACTCCAGAGAGTGCCTATTTCTTTGTAAATGCATTTGAAGAAAAAAAAGCAGAATGGCATCACCTTCTAGTTGGGTTTTCTCCTGTATTGGGTTTCCCAGGTTATATCTCGTGTTTATTTGTGGATGGTGTGAGAGTATTTATTTAAGTTCTCTATTTTTCGCATTTTAGCTATTTCATATATTTAAGTAGAAAACCAGTAATTAAAGAATCTGAGATCTAAAGGAAAATAACCTTCACGATAAAGATTTCAATATTTTTATTAGATCTATTGTGATGCATTGTCCAGTGGAATATCAGCGGCAATTTACAAATCATATTGGTATTAGAGCGGGGTTTCTTGGGGTATTAGTGGAAAGTTGTAGGGATCCAGGAATTTATTTAAGAAGAAAGTCTCAAAACCCTAGCCATGGTCGACGATTATGTTCATAACAACCCTCAAGATCCAATAGAGAGATTTGTGAGGCTGGAAGAGCAAGTCATTGACATATCTGACAATGTGTCAGTCCTCATGGAGGCTCTAGCAAGTAAGCTCAAATCGTTCGAAGAATTTGGAGGTTCAAACTTAAAGATCGGATCACATAGGAAACCAAGGGATAGTGAAGACCTAGAAAAGGAGTCATAGAAAGAACCCAAGAAAGAGCAGTCGAGTTCCAATACCATAAACCCTTCACAGTCTTTATTCAAGATGGACGCAAAAGTGGACATAAAGCCACACCAAGGTGAGATCGATGCATTAAAATGGTATCATTAGTTGCAACAACTAGAATTTTATTTCAACATTCACCATATAAATGAAGAACAAAAGATATCATTTGCTAGACTAAAGTTAGAGGACCATGCACCTTTAACCTAGAGAGAAATCCATACGAAAACACATAGGTTGGAGGGTGATCCACCGGTAATTAAATGGGAGGATTTAAAAACCCCCATTTAGTCACAGTTCTATCCTATGGGGTATGTAGAGTACTAATGGATCCGTTGGCATTACTTTAGGCAAAGGCAAGGATATAGTTTACATGAGTACACCACCGAGTTCTGAAAGATGGCCAGTATGTTGGGTATCTCTCCCAAGAACCCAGATGTACTCCACAAATATCTGGGGAATCTACATACTCATCTACAAAAACAAGTGATGCTTTTCAAGCCAAGGACAGTGGACGAGGCATATGTATAGGCATAGTATCTAGAAAACATAGGCCACAAGAAAGAGCATCCAAGCGGTTCCAACCAGAAAGAGCACCTAGAAGCTTCTAAGGAGGGGAAGAAGAAGTGGAAAGGGGGCAAGAATAAGAAGACGACAACCACTGCACATCAGTACAAGGATCCTAGCAACCATTGCAATATTGATGGGCACACTGAGGAAAAGTATTGGAAACTACATCCAAAGTTGAGCTCAAAGAACCGCAAGAAGGATGCAAAGAAAAAGAATCTTCTAGCCACGGATTCGAGCAATCAAGTCGAAAGCAGTTCCGATGTGGATGAGAATATTTTCTACACATCAGTGCAAAATGAGGGGAATATGAGTATCCTTCATCACCAGGAAGTGAAGGAGATGACCAAACTCTTCCACATAAAGATCCAGGCCAAAAAGATCGTAGACGCTCTGTTCAACTCTGATTCACAGGCTAATCTCATGGCAGCAGATCTGTTCAGCAAGCTTGGATTGGAGGTTCACAAACATCCTAGCCCATATCCATTGGGATGGGTAAACAACGACGCAAAGATCATGGTAACAAAAGATGTAAGATTAAATTTTTGATGAACTGGAATTGGACGTAATACCCCTTGACGTATGTGGAGTAGTGTTGAGAAGCCCCTACATGTATACGAGGGATGAAATCTTCATGGGGAGATCCAACCAATACCGACTAATCAAGGATGGGAAGTCCAGCATCATCAACACGCATGAAGGAAATTCAAAGATCTCACTAGTAAGTGCCAACCAAGCCAAGAAGTTGATTAGTTCAAGTAAGAAATATGTTTTACTTTTCTTAAGAGAAAATCAGACTAAGGATGAGTCAATAAGAGTAAAGGCATCCCTGGAGGGGTATACTAAACAAAAAAAACATCAGTTGGAGGATTTGCTACAGGCATACAACAGAGTGTTCCATGAGCCTAAAAGACTACCACCCAAGAGGGAAGTGGAGCACAAAATTGAGTTATTGTGAAACTCCCCATTGTCGAATATTAGAGTGTATAGACAATTTGTTCTAGGAGAAACTGAATTGAAGAGGCAGTTGCAACAGTTGTTGGAACATGATGTGATTCAACCAAAAACCTCACCTTGAGGGTCACCTATCATAATTGTACCAAAGAAGGATGGGACTTGGCGAATGTGTATCGATTACAGAGCATTAAACACGATTACACTAAAAAAACAATACCCTCTGACCAGGATCGATGATCTATTAAAATTGCAACACACAAAACATTTCACCAAGTTGGATCTCAAATCAGTTTACCACCGAATATGTGTCAAGGAAGAAGACACCTAGAAGACTGCCTTCGAGACAAGGCAAGGTTTGTATGAATGGTAGTTCATGCCATTTGGTTTATGTAATGCACCAACTACATTTATGAAACTGATGAATGATGTATTAAACCCATATCTAGATTCATTTGTTATAATATATTTGGATGATATATTTGTTTATAGTGCTACCTGGAAGGAGCACATCTAACATCTCATGCAGGGGTTAGAGGCTCTGAAGAAGCACCAATTGTTGGCTAACCTCAAAAAATGTGAGTTTGATTAGCAACCTTTGGTGTGCTGGAAAGACTTCTGGATTAAAACTATATATGGGAGTTTTTGAAACGTCCAACGTTTCGTGTGGACACTCCACCCATCATCACCTTAATGAGAACCCGAGCATCCTTGTCCTTAAAGTCAATAAAGGCAATGCCACTGTGATTATGAACTCATCTGATTGTGAGTCTAAAGTCCTTGACCTTCTTTCTACCTCTACCTATAAAACTCTAGCTAAAAACCCCATTAACTCCATTACCACCCTGGTCACCAAAGCCATCAAATATTCTTCTCTAGATCCTTCTATCCAAAAGCGTCTCATTCCCCATAACCCCCAGGATATATTGGCAACCCAAAATTCACAAAAAAAGATATTCCTCTCACACCGATAGTCGGTGCCATAGGAGCCCCCATTCATGCCCTTGCTCGCTTTCTTGTAGACAAACTTCAAAACTTCATCGGTAAAACCTCCTCTTTCATCAAAGATTATGTGGATTTCATTCATAAAACTCAGAATCTTCACCAAGATGATGATGCTCTGATGGTCAGTTTTGATGTGGTTTCTTTGTTCACCAAGATTCCAGTTTCGAATGACCTAACCCTTATCTCCAAACTAGTCGACCCTAAAACTCTTAACCTAATCAAAATATGCCTCTCTTCTACTTTCTTCACCTTTAAGGGGGTTTGCTATGAATAGATTGAAGACAAAGCCATGGGGTCCTCCCTTTCCCTAGTGGTAGCCAATATATTTATGGAACACTTTGAGTCTCTCGCCTTAAGCAACTTTCCTCTCAAACCCAAATGTTGGTTTCATTTTGTAGATGACACCTTTATCGTTTGGCCTCATGGCCAAGCCAACTTGGTCTCTTTCTTCAATCACCTAAATAATCTTTCCCCCCACATCCAATTCACTATGGAAACCCAAAAAGACAACTCCCTACCCTCCTTGGATGTTCTCATCTCTCGTCTTCCCGGTGGCTCCCTTTCTCACCAAGTCTATAAGAAGAAAACTCACACTGAAAGGTATTTAAACCCCAGTTTCCACCATCACCCAACTCAAAAATTCATTGTTCTAAAAACCCTTATTAGTCATTCCATCCTCATATATGCCCCTCAATTCCTTGAGGAGGAACAAGCCCATTTAACCAAATCCATTTTATCCAACGGTGACTCCCTCAAATTAACCAAACCTTCTGCTCAACCAACAAACCAAAACCTAAAACCTCTTCTCCCTCCTCTCTACCTCGTGCTCTCCTTTATCTTCCTTACATCCAAGGCACTATCGATCACATCGCGAAACTCTTGGCTAAGAAGAATATTAAAGTTGTGTTCAAGCCCCACAAAACCCTCAAACAACTTCTTATAACAACAAAAGATAAATCTGACCCTATGCTTGGCCCATGAGTTTATCAGATTCCTTGCTCATGCGGGAAATATTACATGGGCCAAACCAGAAGAACCTTTAAATCCAAGCTTAAAGAGCACATAGCTGACACTACCCATAACCGAACATCTAAATCAGTTATCGTCAAACACTTGTTTAAATCAAAGCATATTATCTGCTTTGACCAAACTAAAATCTTAGCCCCAACCCCTTGTTACTCCTCTCGGCTCATTCGAGAAGCCCTTGAAATCAAAAAACATCCTAACAAATTCAACCATGAAGATGGCTACAAACTTGGTCATTCTTGAAAACCCACCATTCATCACCTTGACCATTAAACCTCTTTGAGGTTTCCCTCCAACCCCTTCCCCCCATCTACTCAACCAAACATATTCCTTAGTTCTTTCTGCACCTTTCTTAGCAGTCTATCCCTTTGTTTCTTAACCATATTTCTTCCTAACTACTTATATAAACCACTATGTGATCTCAATATCTCTCTAATCTTTATTTACTATGTTCTCATTTCTAATATGATCTCCCTTTAATCATTTTCTATCTCATATTTTACTTTTCTCCTTTATCTTTATATCTATTCCCCTTTCTCTATTCTTTCTCTCTTTTTAGTTCTTATATGCCTCCTTTATCTCTTTCATCATTATCTTTCTCATTAATATCTCCATCCCTAACTACGTTGTCTTTATATATGTTCCCCTTTCTCTATTATTTCTCTCTTTTAATTCTTATATGCCTCCTTTATCTCTTTCATCATTATCTTTCTCATTAATATCTCCATCCCTAACTACGATACTTTTACCTGTCTTCATCTCCTTTTCAAATACTTCAATATCACCTCCTTCCCCATTCTTTTCAACTCCTATCCTTCATTTCATCACCTACTATTCTATTCTATTTCTTAACTTTAATACTTTATTATTAACAAAAATCTTTATTACTATTGTAATATTTATAGGTAGTCTCTCCTTTAATCTATTATCATTATCTCCCTTGCCTTTATACATTTTCTCTTTTCTACCTTTCTCTCCTTTTAATCCTAATCTAACTCTTTAACCATTTCTTTTTTCCGCTTTCCACTCTTTCCCTCTCTTTA
>ML797882.1:71908-102095 GCA_009831015.1 Picea engelmannii
CAATGCCCTAACAAACCTCTTCTCAGTCAGAAACATTGGATGAGTAATGAGTCTGAAGAATGAGCTCCATGACATTAGGATGAATGATGATGACAGCATAACATCATACCTTGTGAGAATCTCTCAATTAAGAGATCAACTACAAGCTATTGAGGAGATCATTTCAGATAAGGAATTGGTAAACATAGTACTCAATGGTCTTCCCAAGACAGGGGATGCATTTGCTGCAAGCATGAACACAAGGAAGGAGCATCCTACATTTGAAGATCTTTGGACTTGATGTGCTCAAGAAGAATCAAGGATCAGTGCAAAAGAGAAACCCCAAAAGAAGTACGATGATCAAGCCTTCACAGCGAGACTCAAGAATTTCAGGAACAAACGCAAGTTTGGTTCAAGGAAGAAGCCAAATCAAGAGAAAGATATGTCAGAAATACAATGCTTCAACTGTCGAAAGTATGGTCACTACAAGAATCATTGTCCCGAGCTAAAGAAAAGAAAGTAGTTACATGAAGCATCAGTTGCCGAAGAACCTACAAAGAAGACCAAGCAGGATAAAACAAACTTCTTCTTCTAAGACAAGGTAACAATACTCTTCATAGTTCTTGAACATACTATGTTTTATGTACATATCTTGCATATCTATTTCTTAGAAGATAATATGTTCAAAGAGAAACTATACCTATGGAAGAAACAACAAGATAAGGATTGCTATCATTATGACTACAAGTCATACAATACACATGAAAAGATGAAGTACATCAAACAATTCACGTGGAAGTTATTACACAAGTAACAACTGAAAGATACGTCGAATTCAGAATCAATCTTGAAGAAACCTAGAAGAAGTAAAGACAGAAAGAAGTTAGCAATCAAGAGGAAACTAGAGAAAGACTTATGACACCTCGCTGAAGGCAATAAGGATGTAGACGGAAGCGTGGATTATGTTAGATGGAGGGAGCCGATTATATACTTCCAAAAGAAAAAGAAAAAAACATACACTCATACATAAAGCAAGGATTGGGAGGGAGCTAATCCTATGATCCATTGAAGATGATGAAATATATATCCATGGTAGCAGCCATGAAAAACAGTACATGTTCAGTTTGACTTCAGAAGAAGCCTTCTTCGAAAAGAAGCCTTGAAGTATCCCTGGTTGTCCATCCACATCCATGATCCTACAATGAAAGGAAGAAGTTGGAATCTTCAGAGCATGAAATCTATAGAAAACTCCATGGACCCAAGAGCTAAAGAGAAACATGAGGAAGAACATGAAGATTCCAAGAAATAAAGAGGAGCCAGAACAACCAGTCATTGTATCGAAAATCACAAGATTACCAGCCTGATATGAACTCACTAAAAGAAATCAAACAGAGGAAATGAAAGTTGTGATGAAGAACAGTGTATGAAAGACTTATAAATGTAAGCATTGCAAGATCCAGAACTAGAGGTTCTCCCAGGTGGAGGGAGAAGACTATGATGATTACTTGTCCAATAAACCAGACATACCTCTACATGAGTCATTATATCATCCGCAATATCCATGGGTTGGATTTTTACATCAGATGAATGCAAAGATTGTTCTCCAGAGCAATTGAACAAAGAGCGTATGAAGAGCAACCTCAAGGCTTTGAGGTATACCAGAAAGAGACCCTTGTATGCAGATGGAAGAAGACAACTTGGTGGAGAACCTCTAATGCACAGCGGAAGCGTGGTGAAGACTTTCTATAACAGAGATATTGTATCAAAATGGTTATTTAGAAGCTCAGGATGATGGATCGCTAATCCATGACAAACTCTCATAATGGTCGAAGAAGTATCACTTGGATATGTTCCAGTTTGACCCTTGCCACGATGTTGTGAGCTAGCAGAAAACAAAGAGGAATCCAACAATGATATACTTTATTGATCAGAGTTATATGAAGCCTTCAGAGAAAACCAGTGTTCCAGAAAAACCGAAGTACATTTGAGATCAAGCATTACACTCTCCGTGATGAAGTCCAGAAAAGAGCAAGTGGTTCTCAAATATATATCTCCACAGATGAGCAGATAAGCAGACATTTTGGTAAATCTTTTGTCCAAGATAAAAGAGTTTGTGTACTCAAGTCGGAGCTCGTGGAGATGACTTCCTTATTGAAAAGAAAGAGATGACTCTCGGGTCGGGAGGGAGCACTGATGTGTTATTGATTTATGGACAGTCATTTTTCAGTTCGAAAAATGGTCCAAGATGAGCAGTTCATTTCCAGTTCGGAAAGTGGTTTGAGATTTCTGACAGACAAGGATTTTCTAGTTCGGAAAATGGTCCAGATCGAATGGTCATTTTCATAATGAAAATGGCTCGATGGATTGTCGATGTACCATAGACAACAATTTCCCATTGTGGTTAACATGGGGAATGGTCTAGGACAATCTCTCTTCTTGAGGGTTACTCAAGAAGACTGGTCTGCCTCGCCGGACAGTCATTCTTTTGAAGCTCACAGTGGTGAGCAGTTTCAAAGAATGGTTTGTTTTGGAGGTTGGTGCAGGACAGTCATTTCCTTTGGAAATGGTTCGGACAGTCATTCCCTAGGGCAGATTCATTCTCTCCAGGTTGCACTTTGTTTAGTGCCAGAGGAATGGCCTAGGTAGGTGAATGGTCCAGGTTTAGCAATCAAGGACATGCATTCCCTAGGGCAGGCTCATTCTCTCCAGGTTGCACTTTGTTTAGTGCCGGAGGAATCGCCCAGGGTGGGGAATGGTCCAAGCTCAGAAATCGAGACAATTATTCTTCCTTGCTTGAGAGCAATAGCCCAGATAGCTCATCATTTATGTTCTACTTTCTGAGGGCAGATGCTCTTCCAAATCTCACAGATGTGAGTGGAAGAATGGCCCAAATGATTCAGTTTATATCATAACAATGTTTTTTGTGCAAGTTGATATCAGATGATTGTTATGGAGAGTGTATGTCTCTAGACAGTAGATGTATGCTACTATGGTGGGGATGTGTTCCACTAATTGTGACTATACGTCACAGATCAAGTATCTATGTGCTACTTGGTGTGGTAGTGTACCACTGGTTGTAGTTATGTACTACTATGGATATACACAGTTGTGTTCTATTGAATGATATTGTTCTGATTGCCTTGAAGACTATCAGCAGTGTTGGAAATGATTATCAGCTAGATGGATGATCAATAGATAGAGATTTCCCAAACGAAAAATGGTCCAGGACATTTATTCTTCTAGGACATATGTCCGGATTAGAAGGATGGTTATTGTGTCACTCTATGGAGTGAGTGACTTATCTAGCATCATGTCTGATTACTCAGATGGAGTATGGTTTCGAGAGATGATGCAGTTGATGACATTGATAGTGATGATGGTGCTCATGAACTAATCATAAGATAGTCTATACGACTATGTTGATGATATCGGGTAAATGGTATGTTTGTGATCAAGACCATTACCTTCAATACCTCCCTAGCTAAGAGGGAGTGTTGATATGATGGTAGCTGTGGGAGGTATTTACCTCCACGTGTAAACCTGACGAGAATAGAATATTCTGGGAAGCAAGAAGAAACCCTAATTGATTGGTTAATAATCATAGAAGACAAGTCGGCTCAAGGGAATGACTTGTATTAGGTTATTAGTCTCCAAGAGAAGAAGTCGGCTAAAGGAAATAATATATACCAAAGAATTAGTCCCCAAAATGAAAAGTCGGCCCAGGCAGTCTGCCAAATTTAGTATAAATACATGAAGCCAATCTTCATTCAAGCAGGCATTCTCAGAACTGCAGAGCACACTTGTGCGCACTACAGTTGGGCAGTTTTTGTGAGCAAGTTTGGAGGAGAATTGTCGTTGCAGCTGTTGTAGCTAGCAGATTTCGTTTTGGCTTGGACTATCTCTTGGTTATGGTTTGGACTATCTGATCAGCTCTTGTTTGGTGTGCTATCCTTGGAGAAAGGTGTGCTACCCTTTGTTTGGCTATCTAGCCTAGGGTTTGCTTCCAGAATGATTCTTTGTCAAGGTTAAGGTGCTCGGAGGGTGGCTTCGGTCTATGGTTGGGTGACAATAGGGATATTTTCTATGGTAAAACGAACACATTCTAACGAATAGATCTGCCAACAACAATCGAAGCCATATGCTTCACAACTGGCGGAACATGCAACGACGTATTCCGCTTCTGTCGTGCTCGGAGCAATGTTGAATTGCTCCCTACTATGCCATGAAGTCATGGTTGACCTCAGACTGAAACATCTTGAAGTGTTCTTTCTATCAGAAACACTTCCATCTCAATATGAATCGGTGTAGCCACTCAGTCTGAAGCCATGATCTTTAGTATAATAGAGACCAAAATCCAACGTATCCTTAAGGTATCTCATCATATGTTTTGTAGCAACAATGTGAACACGTCTGGGTTCTACCAGATACTGACTCAAGGCAAAACATGTATGTAGCCTAGTATTCATTAGATACATCACTGAACCAATAATCTGTCTGTTCAGGGTAGCATCAACCAATTCTGACGAGGTATCTACTAGGAGCTTCAACTTCGTTTCCATGGGTGTTTTCATGGATTTACATTTCAACATGTCAAACCTCTTCATTTTAACTACATACTTCCCTTGGTTAAGGAAGATCTTTTATGTGCTCTGCCAAAGTTCAAGACCTAAAAGATAATGCATTTAGATCTTTCATCAAACTCTATAGCGAGCTTCCTCTACAATTTGTGATGAGCTTTTGTCAAGAATACATCACCTACATATAGTAGTAACATCATTGGCTCATCATTCATAACCTTGAGATAAAGGTTAGAATCAACTTTACTCTTTGGTAACTCCCAAGCTCTTCAGAAAACTGTAAATCAAGCTCTAGGAGCTTGCTTCAATACATACAGAGCTTCCTTGAACCTGCAAACCTGAGTCTTTCTATCTTCAATCTTCAAACCAAATTTTCACGCTACATTGTACCAATCTGGTACACTTGCTCAAATGCAACTCAATCTACACAAACATGTGCTAGCTCTATGTGTTTTCTGCAAAGCACTATCTGTCTCTCTCTAGAGGAGTATGTCCTCTACTCTCTCTGCAACTGTTCCTTCTGGAACTGGAACTTTGCACCTACACCTGCTCTAAAGTTGAGAATGGTTGCTCCATTCTCACTGTGACTACTAAAATCATGGAGTAACTCCTCTACTCCATCATGGAAACAACTTCATCTGAAACTGGGAGTGGCTCAATAATTGATACTAAAGGTAGCTCTTTTTCTTTCATGGAGGTAACTCTATCTTTTATTGTAGTCATGTCTCCATGACCCAACTAATGTAATGCACCAACTGCCACTCAAATTTAAATATGGGGATTGCTCCCCCTGCATCTCATACTATATATGAATCATGGTTGTTCTGGTTGTCTTGATAAATATTGGAACTATTTCTTCAATTACTGGAGTAAGTGTCTCGTCATAGTATTCTCCCTCTAGCTGGGAGAACCCTCTAGACACACCTCAGGCTTTGTACATCTACAACATGCTTGATCGGTATAGATCAATCTTGGAAGTCAATACTGACTTCTCTTTTAGTCTCACGGAAAAATCCATATCGTAGTCTTTCTTACTAGTTTCTTTCTCTGTTATTGAAACAAGGGAATCTTCCCAGGAGATTTCATATCTCCTAGAAGTTTTTGAAGCTACGATCTAGTCTTCTCACGACATCTGTCTCCCAATCCTGGAAGTTGTCTCTTCATCTAATCCTTTCTGAGATCATGCTTACTCTCGATTTCTTTTGATTCTACAAGGATTTCATCATCTCTTACATGGTATATTTGGTGTTGAATACCAAGTCTAAATATGAAACACAAAGTCAAGCTTCAAACGAGTTTCGCTTCCCGTCAAGGTGGCTTCATTAACCTTTGAACAATTATGTTGTGAGTTCTTGTTCTAATGTTCGGTCATCTTTGGAGCCTTCTGCTCCTTTCAATCAATCTTCATATGAGATACTCTGAATCTCAAAAGATAGCTTCTTCTTCATTTTCTTTGATACATGAGTGTATATGGTCATATACATAGTCTGCTTCATATCTCATCTAATATGTTGCCTTCTGCAACCTTTACTATAGCTTCCTCAAGGTTATCGCCTGTGACCTAAAACAAGGTCAACAAAAAAACAAGCAAGAATAATATCATTTTGATAATAGTAGATAAAACAATAGCACGAATGATCATCACAGTAGCACCTTTAGAGCTATCACTTGTGGCTTGTCTGAAGCAAAGATAAGAAATACAATACGAAATGAGCTTAACACTTTTATAGTGTTGTGATCAAACATTCCTCCATGGCAACCTGGAACTAATACAAGAGGTTTCTCCTAGAGGAGATGTTAGTTGTATTAGGCAAATGATTACATTAAGCATTTATCTGAATATGCTCACATGCTACCAAGTATAATATTTTTCAAGGACTACTATCTCAACTATAGTGTTTACTTGTAAAGGGGTAGTCATCAACTTGTCAAGTGCAACTTTGAATCTTATCAACTTAATTAATCAAACTTGGAACCTGGAGCCTTATCCTCAAGAATGAGTGTGTTGCTTTTCTTCCCAGTCTCCTTCACTCAAGATGACAAATGTTTTCTTCAACCCGTCTTTTGTACTAGGGCAATATGTTATATTGACAGAAGGTTGGGTTAGAGAATAAGCTCTATGATCTCAACTTTAATCCATCTAATACCTTGACTTTAATTTTGACCAAAGGTTAGTATGATGGTCATAGCTTCAACATGCAATCTAGATCAAAATAATGTCATAACAAATAGATGCATATCATAATAATCAAACCTAGGTTGCATTATTCCTCAGAATGTGTTGGATCTTGAGATCATTTTGGATCTATGGCAAGGGATCCATTCTCCTGCAAATACCCTTTAAAGCTTAACAATCTAAACATATGTGGGTACATACCTTAGATAGCATTTGCAGGTAGTGGCACCATCTGGTAGCAGCGGTAATAATTACCAACTCTTAAAAACTTCAAGGGTGACTGCAACTGGTACTATGGTCGATACTTCAACTAATACTGCAACTGATTATGACGTTGCAACTGCAACTGATACTGATTATGAGGCTGCCACTGCAAGTGCAATTGATACTGCAACTGATTATGACGTTGCAACTGCAACTGCAACTGATTATGAGGCTGCCACTGCAACTGCAACTTAGGGTTTTATGAGGAAACCCTCATAAAAAAACTAAGGTTTCACTTTCCAGGAGATCTACCCACTGAAAAAGTGTGTTGAAGGTGCCAAAGAATTCCTTGGGTTAGGGCGCACTTTTCTAGATGGTTTTGAGGCTGAAAATTTTCTTCAATATAAAGCCCTAATTTTCATGTACGACAACAGTGACATTTTTCTTTTTCTTATGAAAGATGCTCTCTTAAGCTTAGCTCTGATACCATGTTAGAGTTTAAGCTCTTAGTAGGTTTCTTTTCAATTCACTAGATAACCATAGCATAGATAGGATCACTGAAAAATACACAATCACAAGAGACACATCATTTATCCTGGGAAACCCTCATGGGGGAGAAAACCCAACAAAAACTTGCTTAATATAGATAGCCAATACAATGTCAATAGAATAAACCAAACAATACAGAAAGTCATCTCCCAAGTAACGCGCCTCTCTCTCTCTCTTCTTCTCCAACTGCAGCTCCAAACATGTGCTCTGATGATCAAGTGAGTGAATGAACAAATGAGGCACTGACCTCTCTTATTTATACAATCTGGCAGGTGTTGAACTGAGGTATCTTTTCACTGGCAGGGCCAACTTCTCATTTTGGGTGGTTATAACCACTTTAATATATTCTAGGGGGCGACTTCTCATTTAGCATATTACAATTAGGGTTTGACCAATTTGCAAAAGGGCATTTGGTCATTTACAATACCCGACATGATCAATCCACAAAAGGGGATTGATCTAATGAATAATACATCAATAATAAATAGAATACTCTTTGCAGTTACAATATTTCAACAAGGGAGTGTTGATAACTACAGCCAAGAACCAAGTTCAAAATACATATGTGTGAGACTTGGCATGATGAAGAATGCCTCCCTAGCTGAGAGGGAGTGTTGATGATTGCAGCGACGTGAAACATTCTCCAGGACACAAACCTGAGAGAGAGCCCCTGAGAGGGGTGTGTGGTTCTTATCTAAGACAGAGTTGGAACGTAGAGATGGCCTCCTCCTTACAGAGAGTTGAGAAGAACTCCAGATGAGTCTCTTGTGTAACGCAGTGAGAAAGGAGATCTGCAGAGTTGGACTTGCATGTGGTTGAGCACACGATGAACGTGTGAAATCCCAAAGTGTTGGGTGCATCGTCATGAGACAGAAATGAAGATGATGTATTAGCCTCCTCTGAGTAGAGAGTTGATGAGAAACTCCAGATGACTTTGATGTGTAATGCAGTGGGAAAAAAGATCTGTTGAGTGGACGTGCTTGTGGACGAGCACAGGTGAACGTTATCCTAGTGGTTGAGCACTAGTGAAGAAGTAGTTCTTTTGTGTAATGCATTGAGCTGGAGATATGGACATCCCTATGGATGTGCCCCTAGTGGTTGAGCACTAGTGGGTGTATGAAATCCCTTGCTATATTGTTCAAGAGTCAAACCTGCCTGTAACCCAAATTGTAATGTAAAGGGTACAAGTCGGCCCCACCTTAATGTAATTGATAATTAATGTAAAAGATAATTAATCTGGTTAATATTAATTATATTATGAGATAGATAGGTCAGCCTTGTTGTGCCATTAGACACTTATGTTGACAGGTCAAGTCTAATATAAGTAAAGGTAAATTCCCCATTGAGGAATCATATCTTTTGTGTGGTTTTGGAAATTTCAGCAAGTACATCTACTCGGGAAAAGTGCACACCTCTCTTGGGCGCTAGTCTTCTAGGGTTTGTGAGCACCCTTTTGTGTGCTAGGTTTTCTTGGTGGTGAAGGTCTTTCTCTTTAAGAATATAGCAAAGGATTGGTTGAGTTTTCTTCCCTTGTTGAGAAAGGTTTCCTAGGATACTTCTTGTGTACTTGTGCATGGTGTTTCTTCTTGTGATCTTGGTTGTTGCAACATAATTGGTTATGGTTTAAGTAAAATGCTAAAATGGAATGAACTTCATGCTTAAGCCTAGCTTATTGAAAAATCAACAACTACCACCCTAGATGTGCAACCTATTGATGCTTCTCCATCTAATGATGTTTTGATCTTCTTTAATCATGGCACTTTCCATTGTGACATGCAGCGGTTGGATGACAAAGAAGAAAATCATGATCCTACCCACTCCATGTTCTCATCTTTGCCTAAGTGTATTGTTGCTACTCTCATTGATGCTGATGATTTTCTTGCAAGTCCTTCCACACAGTAATCAGAGTCACCCCCATCTTGGGCCCTTATATCAGGCATCCCTCCTCTTTCTGACAAATACCAATTCACTCCATTGAGACTCTTTGTAGCATGATTAATCCAAAAGAACATTATCATGAATGTTTTCCTTCCAAGCGGTGTGGCTTTTGATGACCCCCATATCAACATTAAGGGGGGGTATTGTGATGATTTACTATGATAATTTGTGGATGTAATGCATTCTTTGTGGCCACTCACTTGGCTTAAAAGGGGTGTTGAGATTATGTGACCAATCTTCACTTGAGGCCACGTGTCGACCCACTATTTGGGGGTATTGAGGGCATTAATGGGCCTACTTTTGGGTACCTAACCCATTTATTACACTTTATTGTATTTTATCTATGCTTGACTAGGTTAACCTAGTCACCTTCTTGGGGCTAGTGCCCTAAACCCTAATGGAGGTTTAGGAGTATAAATACAACCTCCTCATTTGTACATCAATCACTAAAGTTGTAATTTGATGAATCCTTGGGGGCAATCTTACCTATAGCACTCTTCTTTTGAGTACTTGTGTTTGGATAACAATCTTCTTTCATTGGTGTTGGATTTCTCTTTCAAGTAAATCGTATGGGTTCATCTCTATTGTGACATTATTGAAGTGTTGTTTTATTTTTTTTTATTGTATTGGATTAGGGTTTGTTGAAGATTTCACCGTAGATCCACGACCTTGTGATCTCAACAACGAGACCCCAATCACTCTTGTTACCAAAGTGATGAACACAACCTTGGGGTTTGAACTATCGAAACAATAATTCACCAACACAGATTCCTATACAAAGAACTATGAAACAATTAGGTTAAGCAATTTAATTGACAAAATATTTGGCACCATTTTAGAATAAAAATGAGTGGGTGGATAAATAGAGATAAAATAAGATAATTTTACTATTGTCCAACAAATGACCACAATAAGTAGGTCAATGGCACTAAAATGTACTTCCAATGTTTGTACAATGTGGGGGTGTGAAAGAAACTCCTAAAGCAACTCTAACAAAGACAAATAGAAATCTAAGAAGCTAGCTAAAACCAAATGAGTCTATGTTCATTGTAAAAGAGAGGATAACAAGCCTTGTTGGTGATAGAAATTGAAACCGAGTGAGGTGGTCAAAAAGCAAGCTCCTTATTGGACTCATCAATCACTATGAGAGGTTGATGCACTACCAAATGAGGTCATCTAGAGAGTGTGTAGGACCAAGGGAGGTTGGTCATTTGATCCTTGCAAGGGGACACGAGACCGAGGAAGCTCATCTCTCAAAACATCCAAGGTCGTGCGGAAGAAACCCATGATCGAAAACTAGCGACTCAACATAATCTCGTGGGTAGTACTTTGTGAAGGGGAAACTTGACTATGTGATCTCCTAGAGCTTTCATTTGTTGGACTAGTGGTGGTTGTTGAGATCTGGAACGACAACTCTGAAGGTGTCTATAAGAGGGGTCAAGATGAAACCCGAGGTCTAACAGATCTGGAAGCCAAAATATGTGTGGATCTTTATCTGCCACTTGCTCCCCCAAGCTAACACGACCAACGAAAATAAAGAGGTGATCCTCCTGGTAGTCTTTGGTGTTGATATTATGGTAGTTGCGGAAGGTATTTACTTCCACGTGTAACCCTGACGAGAATAGAACATTCCAGGAAGCAAGAAGAAACCCTAAAGCATTGAACATAACCCTAGAAGACAAGTCAGCTCAAGAAAATATTTAATATTAAGTATTTAGCCTCTAAAATGAGAAGTCGACCCAGACAACTCAAGAAAAACAGTGTAAATACAGGTAGCGAGATCTCATTTGGCACACAGCTCGAAATTTCAGCAGTGAAGAAGTGCGCACTACAAAAACTGGGTAAGTGTGCAAGTCTGGGGAGTAGTTGCAGCTGCAGCGACTGCAATCTGTGTTCTCAATTTAGGCCTGGACTTTCTATTGATTATGGCTTGGACTTTCTGCCTTGTATGCTAGCTCTGGAGAGAGAGAAAGGTACACTACATTGATTGGCTATTAGGCCTAGGGTTTGCTTCCAGAATCATTCTCTATCAAGGTTAAGGTGCTCGGGGGTGGCTTCGACCTATGGTTGGGTGACAATATTGTTATGTTGTCTATGGTTAAACGAGCACATCTATTATTTCTAACATTTGGTTAGGTTGGACCATGAAGAGACTGCGATATATGTCTAAAAATCTCTCGCGTGAAGAGAGTGAGGCACTTATAGTATGGATAGCAAAAGAAAGCAGAGAGAGAACTCACTCAATCTCGATAAAAGTAGTGACACCTATCTCTAATATAATAGTAGATGAGACAAAGGAATGAGATGCTCCTCTATCTTGGTCTCCTGTAAGTGGCATACTAAGGAAAATTTGATCTGACCGTGGGGTGTGGTGATCCATCTCAACCCAGAGCCTATGAGAACCTACTTGAAACTGACCAAGGGAGATCCTAATAGAATGCATCCAGTGTCTTTGCATATGTCATTTTGATAATAAGCCATTGTTTAGCTACAAAAAACAATCAAAATAAAATACCATCTTAGGGCCAAGGCCTTCAAAGGGTGCACTCCACATGACATGGATGAACATCTGTAGATGCCCTCTTTAGTAATCCAATTCAAATCATGTTTAGACAATAGGAGGTGGCCTAGAGCATTTAAATCCTATTTAGACAATAGAAGGTGGCCAATAACCAAAAGGTAGAAATCGATCTGACGAAATGGTTGCTCACGAAAGTAATTGGGATGCCTTTCAAAACCAACAACAAACGTGACCTAAAGGCCTTGCCGAGGCAATGGCCTCAAACAAACATAGTGCAAGATAAAGGATATCGATCACTACTAAAAGTCGAGTCCCTAAAAATCCAAGGTATACGGAGGAAAGAGACAAACCAACTTGACAATCAACTATCAAATATCACAAAAGTTGGATAAGAGGTCAATTTGTCTTTGTGGTTCCTTGAGGGAGGAGGCAAAGAGGTTCGCTTAATCAACGAAAAGTAGAGAGTTGAATACATGATGTAGAAAACAACCATTCCCCTCCTGGATATGCTCCCTAGGGAAGGACTCCAACTCATCAACGTGAATCATGAAGAGTATTGATGAGAGATGGCACCCATGATTAACCCCAATGGTACTCTTGATGAAGTCACAAAGACCGTGACTGGAGCAAAGACGACCAAGAACTAACTCATATAGTCTCATGATGGTGGCCAAGACAATATCTAAAATGCCACTGTCATGAAATCTCTAGATCAAGGCCTCTCTCGACATTGTGTCAAATGCCTTTCAAAAGTCCAAAAAACAACAAAAGACTTTAAAGAGCAATGACAACCCTCCTCAGTAATGGCTCAGAGCATGGAGATATGATCAATAGTGAAACATTATAGATGGATCTTCTTGCTCTCTAGCCCTAAGGTGCCTCCTCTCAAGCTCATATGAAAGCCACAAATGTAACATGGTAGCATAAATCTTGGAGGTGTGTCCAATCATGATAGCCATTTAGTTGTTCTGATCTGAACTAGCCCCTAATTTGAGAATCAAGTGGATGATATGGTAAGACCATGCATGAGGTAAACCAAAACAAACAACCTAGTTAAACAAATTGGCGATGCCAACATTGAGGGAGTGAATACTATGTTTAAGGGACTTTGCCTGAAAGCCTTCCTCATCTGTAGCTTTGCTAGTGTTACCTCTTGAACTCTCACTTATATGTGTCACTTATATGCATCAGTGTCACCCTCTAAGCATTAAAATAAGATAGAAAAAGCTTAACATGTCTAATAAGTGATTTTACTTGAGTGAAGGGTACATTTTTACTAGGGTCATGACAAAAGAGTTCAACAATCAATGTCACCAACATCGAGGTACATAGAGGGCTTGGTGCTCTTGATTAAATGCCAGTTTCATATCCTCATACATGATAGAATCCAATGGAAACGTTGCAATCCTGCCAATCTTGAAATCCTGAAAATTGTTTAAGTCTACTGAATTTTGAATGGGACATAAAATTCTACTTTCTCCATATGAAGTCCAATGAGATTGGAACCACTCTCAAACATCCTAAAACAATTAATGGTAATGTTAAAAAATTAAGTAAAAGGATGAAAATGAAAGATAAAGGAGAAAGGAGAATGCCACTTTTTCTTTAAGAATTTAACATTACCATTACCCTAGGGTTAGGTAATAGATCCCCCTTCTATTAAACAATTTTTTTTTTCTAAAAAAATTGAAATTCGTGGGCCTAGATGCGTCGTACAGATGCCTTACAGAACCGGCTGGTTTCGTACAGAACCAGCCGGTCCGGTGAAAATAAGTGGTTCTGTCTCACCGGTTGGACCATTTTTCCCTCCAAACCAGTTCAACCGGCCGATTTTGCTGGACTGGTCCGGTTTTAATAACACTGGCTAAAATTGCAAATTCAAAACTTAGTCAATACCCTCCCTTCCTAGCAGGGCAGTCAAGACAGAGCAGCTTGCATGCATATATTATGACTTTCATTCAGATCATTGATATTGTAATAAAGAGGTATGTTCCTTTGTAGCAGAGATTGCATCATTGAAAAGGGATGCTGACTGTGTGGAAGCAATTATACTGTCTTGCCAAAAACCATCAATTGCTCCTGGTTCCAACAGCTGGCATGCTCGGTTCTATACCTTTGATCCTTCACGCCTTTTCAGATATGAAAGACTAATTAATTGAAAGTACCATGTCATTTGCCTTATCACCAATTTCCCAGATAGACACTTGGATTCCTAACTTGCCAGATTCAGTAACAGTGCCCAAAAGCAAATCTGGGGCTACCACATGAAGTTCATCACCTGCATAAGGCTGAATACCGGACTGCACACCCTTTACTTTGTCAAATGCTAATCTTCAAACCCTTCAAATCTGACTTGGTCATCTTTAAAAATGCTAGCACCAACAATACTGTCCCCAGTCCAGCAGCTTGTAAAGGCAATAGGCTTGGGTCCCAACTGTAACTAAATTGTCAAAGAAGATCCACTTGCTTTATTTTCCGACCTTTCAAATTTGCAAGAGAAACAAGGCCAATAAAAGGTGAAGCTGACTGTAACTAAAAAACAACATAGTCTTCTGCCTGTTGTAGATAACCCTTGAAACATTCACCTTCATGCTTTTCAAAAATTGTTGATTTGGGCTTCACAAAGTCAGAAAAACTGATCTAGAAATGCAGGCTTCCATGCACACTTACTAGGATGTTCCAAGAACAATATGATGCCATGTAGAACTACCTTGCATCACTATTATCCCTTAGGGGCTAGAGCCATCATATGTGAACAAAGGTGTAGCACTCCAAAGCAACACCATGATGAGGTAGCATGCTCCATAACCATCAAAATATAAACCAAGAGCGTGATCCATCAATCAAACACATGCAACATGAAGAAAATCAATAGATGAACCATGACCATGACAACCAACCAAGGAGAAAATGAGTCTCCTCCACCAAGACACCATCCAATCAAATAATATAAAGGTGTACACCCCCAATCCATCAAAATTCGGTATGTACCATCTTGCAAACCCATCCATTGTGATGAAAATCACAACTGAAACTTCATGCCATGTGAGGTGTAACACCCAAGAACATCATAAAGGGGGGTAGTGAGGGAGAACATACCATGAGGATCCAAATCATCAGGGAGGGCAGTTTGCCAAGGGAAAAGGGGTGCACCAAAATGCTTTAAGAGAATGGCAGAGGGATTCACAAAGCTCGCATCTTTCCTTGAAGAGAGAAATGTCCATTTTTTACAACAAAGAAAACAACAAAAAGTTCTTGAGTGGGGATAAGAGGGGGGATC
This sequence comes from Picea engelmannii, assembly GCA_009831015.1. Lineage (NCBI taxonomy): Eukaryota > Viridiplantae > Streptophyta > Pinopsida > Pinales > Pinaceae > Picea > Picea engelmannii. The sequence goes on from ML797882.1 coordinate 87,133, forward strand.
GTGCAAAAGAGAAAAACTGAGGTGTTTATGGTGGAGTTTTCACTCATCATCAAATCAACGGTTCACGGGGCAAAAGTAGTGTTTAGGGGTTCGAGAGAGATGTCGGATGGAATTGGGGTAAGAGTCAAGGAAAGCCTTCCAAATGGACTTGGAAAGAAGTTCATATTTGGTTGGAGATGTTTTGAGGGATGAGAAATGAGAAAGAGGAGGAATCGATTGATGAATGTGGAAGATATAAGAGTCGACATACTCCTCGTCGAAGTGCATAGTAGTACGTCAAGTGCTAGGGGGTGGGGGGGTAAACACTGATGGAAAAGGTAAGAAAGGAGTAGTCCCCAAAGGGGACGGGGGTGGTTGAGAAATGTCAAATGTGAGGGAGCAACTCTTGGCCAACTAGGACATGATCAACCACACTAGCTCCACCGCTATGGGAGAAACACGTGACACTGCTAGAGTTAGGGTAACATGAAAGACCATTCAAGAGTAGTAAGTTGTGAGATTTCGCAAGCTATAGAAGGTGCCGTCCATGGGTTGTAAGGGCCCCAATGTTGTCATCTAAAACCCTAGTAAGGCACACAATGTTTGAATCAATCTCTAGAAGGCAAAGGGCATCCTCAAATTTGTCGTGAAGTCGTACCTATAAAGACTAGGTACGAGTGTTTAAATCCCCCAAGAGGATAATCTCACCAAAAGTGGATTAATGAGAGATATCAAGGTATAGATCAAGAAACAAATCCCCACCAGAATCGTGATGAAATGCAAATTGTGAGGAAGTTAGGGTAAAGTAGCAAACTACAAATACTATATCCCAAGAGAGAGGGGCACTCCTACGAATTCTAATCCACATGAACCTAGCATGCTCATCAAAGATGACCATAGAAACATTGTCCCAAAGGGAGTTACATATAAGGTATGCTACCCCTAACTGGTACTTCCCATCCTTTCCACGCGTAAAGAGAAGCTTTGCTCTCCACTATGTAAGGTGTAAGTAAGATAGGTGAGTCAATGTGCTCACAAAAGATGGTTAAATGTTATGGTTGATTTGGGAGAAGAAATATAGGTATAACATTATCTTCTAGCTAGATCCTCTAACACTATCGAAATAGCAAGTCTTCTATTTGTAGGCCAAAGCCCATCGATAACTTTCGATGGTAAGTAGTTGTTTCTCGATACTTGCCATGGGTTTTAATAAAAGCAAAAGGAGGTCTCAAGACCCAATCATGTCATAAACCATTATAGTTCCAACAAGCAATGAAGATATTGGGCAACACAACCCCCCGCCTAACAAGGGTGTCATTTAGATGGCCAAGGACAGGACCAACTTGGAGGGGGGGAATCTCAAATCACTGCTCTGAGGTCACAAATAACTATCCATTTACTCTCTTTCCTAGCTGCCACAACCTACTCTTTGGATCACTTGAGCTCAACCAACAAGGATCTCATGAGGTTTACATCTAGAAAAATCATGTGTGGAAGAGAGGATAGTCGTCTCCTGGATCGAAGGGCTCTAAGACTATAATCTGAACTTCAGAGTCTTAAAACGAATGAAAGCATTGAATTGGCAAGAACCCAAGTATGTTCAACGATGATGTTATTCAGATCTAGGGTATCATGAGGGAAAGTAGTGACCTACATAGGGTTCAAAGAAAGAGGGAGCTCCATGCACTCTAAGATTAAGAAGAAAATGAGATTAGGGCTCCTTAAGTTTGTTTTTGACCTACACAATCAATAATTGATCATTTGACAACCCTTAGAGCAACTGCGAAGAAAGCACAAGGGAAAGGTAACGTTAAATAACTATCTTCATTATATGGATTTTTATAAAGCATTTGATACAACAGAGGATCCTACAACATATGAGATAAGGAAAGTAAGGAGGAATATAGAAATGAGGCATGTGTAGCTTAACCATCTTGCTCACCCAAACATTACAGTATTTGAGGACAACAGTTTGCATATTCAAGCAGGCATAAGCCTTGCCATAGTAGGTGCAAGTTTATGTTGATGAATGTAGCGATGTGACACATTCTCCAGCTTACAAACTAGTGAGGTGTGGATCATCGCAGCTATATGAAGCCTTTCTCTCAGCTTACAAACCTAAGAGAAAGCCCCTAAGAAGGGTTCATGGTTCCTGTCTGGGATAGAGCTAGGAACGTAGAGATGACCTCCTCCATGACGTGAGTGAGAAGAACTCCAGATGATTATCCAGTAGGAAAAGTGATCTGATAAGTTGGACGTGCTTGTAGCTAAGCACAAGGTGAACGTGTGAAATCCCAAAAGTGTTGGGCACATTGTCATGTGAACAAAAATGAAGATGATGTGATGGCCTCCTCTGAGCCGCAGAGTTGACGAAAAAACTCCAGATGATTCTCCTGTGTGAAAAGGTGGGAATAGAGATCTGTAGAGTGGACGTGCCTGTAGATGAGCACAGGTGAACGTATGTAGATCTAGCTCTTCTGTGTAATGCAGTGAGCCAGAGCTATGACATCCCATGGATGTGCCCCTATTGGGTGTATCAAATCCTTTGCTATATATTGTTCAAGAGTCTGACCTGCCTGTAACCCTAATTGTTATGTAAAAGGTATAGGTCGACCCCACCTTAATGTAATTAATAATAAATGTAAAAGATAATTAATATTGCTAATATTAATAATAATAATAAATAATAAAGTGTCTTAGAGAGGTCGGCCATGTTTAGCCAATAGACGCCTTTGTTGATTGGTCAAGTCTAATATAAGTAAGGAATGATTCCCCATTGTGGAATCATATCGTCCTGGTGAGTTTGGAAATTTCTGCAAGTACATCTACTTGGCAAAAGGTGCACACCTCTCTTGGGCGCTAGAGTTCTAGGATTTGAAGCACCCTCTTGTGTGCTAGGGTTTATATTGGTGGAGGTCTTTCTCTTGAAGAATATAGCAAAGGATTTGGCTGGGTTTTCTTCCCTTGTTGAGAAGGRTTTCCCAGGATACTTCTTGTGTTCTTGTGCATGGTGTTTCTTCTTGTGATCTTGGTTGCTGCAACATTATTGTTTATGGTTAAGTGAAATGCAAAAAAGGAATGAACTTCATGCTTAACCTAGCTTATGAAAAATTCAACATGGTATCAGAGCATAGGTCTTGAAGAACCCATTGCACAGGCTACAAGCTTTTATCAACCATCTCTCCTCTTTTGCAGATCTGTACGACCTCCTTCTCAATGGTGATTCAACCCTTGGTACTTGGATGTTGGGGCTACTTTTTCAATAGAAGAGTACGGCCTCTTCCAACGCATCTCCAGAGACTCTCAGAGTGACATTTCGAGCATTTTGAATTTTTGGCCCTAGGGTTTCACTAATTTCTATAGAAATTTCAAAATTAGGGTTTCTGCAAACTCATTGAAGGAGCTCTTCAGCGCACCAGTGTTCTCCTATCTTTCAAAGGTTTATTGTTGGCAGTCATAAGTCCAATAAAACCTAAAAGTGCTAGCCTAGCCCAGCCATTAGGTTTTCTAGCCTAGTTGACAAAGGGTTGTGAAGAATCTAAAATTATGATGAACAAAAACAATGAATGGAATGAAGATGACGACAAGGAAGCCAATCACCTACTCAAGACTCCTACATTAAGGGCCAACTTCAAAATTACAAAGATGACAAAAGGTGACACCGTGACTATCTTCTTCATAAAGATCTCAGAGGATAAAGATCGGCCAAGAGCCATTGGAGAAATCATATCAGCATCCTCAGGTATGCACTTGTATATATTATTTGTATCAATGTCATGAGGGAAATTGTAGGAGGAAGGAACCCTTTGTTGAAGTCAAGGATCCAGAGGGATCTCAGTGCATTCAGAGGAACGACACACTTGAAGAGAAGACTCCAGGTTTGATTGTTGTAATTATCATTCCTCTAAACTATATTTCTAAAAGTTGCTACATTACAAGTGGGTATTGTAGCTGTGACATATTCCTTAAATTGTTTTGATACTAGAGATGTACTCATTATTCCCCTTTAGGATATATTCTTGTGTTGGCTCTTTTTGTTTTCTTGTTCCAGATAGGTTAAAAGATGCTTATTCTTCAGAGGGAATCACTTGACTCAGAAGAAGCCAAAACCATTTGAGAAAGAAGAAGAATATAACCATCATTGAGACAACCAATGCTACAAAGCATGGACAGAATCTTTCTAGGATTCCATGGGAAGAAGCATGCATGACACAGTATATGTGCAGAACAAGAGTCTTCACCAGACTTTGAAAAACATAACTCCCGAAGAAGTCTTCACAGGAATGAAGCCTAAGATTGAACACTTTCGGTTATTTGGGTGCCCAATATATTTTCATGTACCCAAAGAGAAGAAGTCCAAGCTAGATCCTTTAAGAAGAAAGGATACAGTGAATCTTCAAAGACATCCCTAGTCAGAGACGGATTGAGACAAGCAGAGACGTTGACCTTGAAGAAGAGACAGTTTTAAAAGACCCAGAGAATCTCAAATGGAGATTGACTGTGAGACAATACCTTCTCCCCCTTCAGAAATTCAAAGGGAGACAAACATTACTCCAGGTTATCCAGTTTCTCCAGTTGATATGTTCAAAGATATTGCAGTAGGGCATAAAATGCCTACCTAGACTCACTCTACAAGAGGCAGAGAAACATACAAGCCTCTCAAGGCACATTCCGAGAAAGCAAAAGAGATTTTCGAGCTATCCTTCAGTCATGAGCCACTGCATTGATGTTGAGACTCCTTGTCTTAGAGAAGCAACAAGAGAACCAATATGGCAAGATGCCATAACAGAAGAATACCAGTATATCATAAATAATGATGAATAAGATATTATTCAGGGACCAGAAAGGTAAGTATGTGGTAACTTCCAAGTGGATCTATAAGATCAAGCATGCAGCTGATGTAAGTGTCTAGAAATACAAAACAAGATCTATAGCCAGAGGTTTCTCATAAACAGAGGGAGTTGTCTATGATGAGACACTTGACCCAGTGAACCGATACACTTCCATCCATGAGTTGGAAACATATCAAATAGATAGATTCTTGATGAGTTTGGATTTCAGCAAGAGTGTTGTTGATCTAAACCTATACAGTGTTGGTGACGAGAACCTGATCTGGATGACTTATTCAGAAAGCGTTGTTGTAATCCTTAACTTTTGTATTCGATATGAAGAATCTAAGTATGATGCACTACTTCTTGGGAAAAGAAGTATGATGCACTACTTCTTGGGAAAAGAAGTATGACAAAGGACCGGTGGGATTTTCCCGAGTCAAGGAAAATATACATTGAAAATATTAAAGAAGTTCAGTATGACAGAATGCAAAATCCACTATGATGGATTTAAAGAAGAAGATTGATGATGATTCAGACGAGACTGATCCACAACTGACTGAATCACTAATGTATCTAGTTAACACCAGACTTGATTCATGCCATGCAGTGAATGTGCCTAGTCATTTCATGAGTCAACCAAGACAGACTTACTAGACAACAGCAAACATGTATTGAGATATATACAAGGCACAGTTGAATATGGCCTGAGATATGCCTCCAGTGTGAAACTGAGTTTGCAGGATATGTCGGATTCAGATTAAGCAGGAAGCATAGTGGACCGAAAGAACACATACAGTTGATATTCTACCGCGAAGTTTGCCATGGTTTCATGATGCAGCAGAAACGAAACTCTGTGGCTTTGAGTACCACAAAGGCAGAGTATATAAGCATCAAGTGTGTGAAGCAATGTGGCTTCACCGGCTTCTAACAGATTTACTTGACCATGAGATGGATCCTATGATGATGACCAAGAGTCGTGCGTAAAGCTCCTTGAAAACCCAGTGTTTCCTGATGGATCGAAATACGATGAGATGAAATACCCTTATTTCAGAGATATGATGCAGAGGAAAATCGTACACATGCAGTACCTTCCTACACGAGGAGATTGCAGATATCTTCACCAAATTAACTTCGTGAAGAATGGCTCCCTAATTGAGAGGGAGTGCCAATAACTCCAGCCAAGACAAAATTCAAAATACATTCGTGTGAGACTTGGCATGATAAAGAATGCCTCCCTAGCTGAGAGGGAGTGTTGATGAATGCAACTATGTGAGACATTCTCCAGATTACAAACTTGTGAGGTGTGGATCATTACAGCTGGATCATTGGATCTATGTGAAGCCTCTCTCAGCTTACAAACCTGAGAGAACGCCCCTAAGAAGGGTTTGTGGTTCCTCTCAAGGACAAAGCTAGGAACATAAAGATGACCTCCTCCATGACGTGAGTGAGAAGAACTCCAGATGATTATCCAATAGGAAAAGCGATCTGATGAGTTGGACGTGCCTATGGTTGAGCACAAGGTGAACGTGTGAAATCCCAAAAGTGTTGGGCACATCGTCATGTGAACAGAAATGAAGATGATGTGATGGCCTTCTCTGAGCAGCAGAGTTGACAGAGAAAACTCCAGATGATTCTCCTGTGTGAGACAGTGGGAATAGAGATCTGTAGAGTGGACATGCTTGTGGATGAGCACAGGTGAACGTATGTAGATTTGGCTCTTCTGTGTAATGCAGTGAGCCAGAGCTATTACATCCCCATGGATGTGCCCCTAGTGGGTGTATCAAATCCTTTGCTATATATTGTTCAAGAGTCAGACCTGCGTGTAACCCTAATTGTTATGTAAAGGGTACAAGTCAACCCCACCTTAATGTAATTAATAATAAATGTAAAAGATAAATAATATTGCTAATAATAATAATAATAATAATAAATTATAAAGTGTCTTAGAGAGATCAACACTATTGAGAAAATAGACGCCTTTGTTGATTGGTCAAGTCTAATATAAGTAAGGCATGATTCCCCATTGTGGAATCATATCTTCCTGGTGAGTTTGGAAATTTCAGCAAGTATATCTACTTGGCAAAAGGTGTGCACCTCTCTTGGGTGCTAGAGTTCTAGGATTTGAAGCACCCTCTTGTATGCTAGGGTTTATCTTGGTGGAGGTCTTTCTCTTGAAGAATATAGCAAAGGATTTGGCTGGCTTTTCTTCCCTTGTTGAGAAGGGTTTCCCAGGATACTTCTTGTGTTCTTGTGCATGGTGTTTCTTCTTGTGATCATGGTTGCTGCAACATTATTATTTATGGTTAAGTGAAATGCAAAAATGGAATGAACATCATGCTTAACCTAGCTTATGAAAAATTCAACAGTTTCTTAAGCAAGAGTTTAGTGGCAACACTTCTAATGAAGGTTATCTTGTCCAATATTGGGTCAAACTTTCAATGGAAAAGACATTAGAAAAGTGAATGTCGTGGTCGTTGAGACAACGTATTTCCCTAATGCAAAACAAGGGGCCTACTTTTTTTGCAACAACCATCTATGAAAACATTTGGAATGGGAAAGATGGGGCTTCTAAAGCTGAAATAGTGGAAGATGTAAAACCTACAAATGCACATTTCGTTAGTAATGCCCTGCTTGATAATCAGATAAATTTTGGTGTGAGACGGTTGCAACTCTCCAAAGGGCAGAAGCAAAGAGAGTGGCCATTTCTAGGGCAATCTTGACGCATCCAACGATTTTTTTGTTAGGCAAGGTTAATAGTGCATTGGATACTAAATATAAGACAGTAGTACAAGCTGCATTAGAACCACTAATGCGGTCTTGGACTAGTGTTTGTTGTAACACATTGTCTTTCAATTGTTAAAAATGTTGACATAATTGTTGTGTTGCACATAGGAAAGGTAGAGGAGCAAGGTGGTACCAACTGGGAGCTCATTACTAGATCTGGCACCAATGTTATCAGAACTAGTCCAGTGACCAAATTAGTCAACCCTAAAAATGTGAAACCAAATCAGACTCGAAAAAAAACGGTCGAGCAAAAACTACATAAAATATTCAAATTTTGAAAAAAAACATATATATTCATGTGCATCCCATATGAATCCAAACCATTTATACACAAATATGCAAAGTTTCTCATTTATATAGCCAGTAAGAGTGAATATAACCAAAATAGCACCGAGTGCAATCCATCTCTGAACCAAAACACATCAACAAAGAGGCTTTAAATGCCCTCTAGAGTCCAAAAAAAATCGTGCTACAACAAATAACTACATATCATCAAAATCATTACCTATATTAGGATCCTCATCATCAGTGTCACCACCTAAGCATAAAAATAAGATAGAAAAAGCTTAATATGCCTAATAAGTGATTTTACTTGAGTGAAGGGTACATTTTTACTAGGGTCATGATAGAAGAGTTCAACAATCAATGCCACCAACATCAAGGTGCATAGAGGGCTTGGTGCTCTTGGTTAAACGCCAGTTCCATACCCTTGTACATGATAGGATCCAGTGGAAATGTTGCAATCTTTCCAATCTTGAAATCCTCAAAACCGTTAAGTCTATTGAATTTTGAATGGGGCATGTTATCCCCTATCCTAGGGATAATAACTAAGGAGATCATGTCTCGAGGCCCACAGGTCCTAGACATGGAGTGCCAAGAGCCGGATGACTTGAGCATGGCCCCGGAGGGCCCATCTTTTCTTCAGTATAGCCCATCTATCAGCAACAGCAGCATCCATCCCACCAGCCCGATCCCGAAGTCACAGTAAGTCTTGCTCCACGAGGTAATGAGTCCAGGTATCATGGTATGTGTCACTATGATTATTGAAGCACTTAAGTATATGTTGCTTTGAATTCTCCTTCATTTCTTAACTTTTGCTTAGAAATTATGCTCTTTAACTTGTTCATAACTGGGAGGGTGACATGAAGCCCTAGTAAGTTGATCTCCCTTTAGGATGAGTTGCCACTGAGTGGGTTTAAGAAAGGTCATCCTCCATTCCCTCCATACTTACCACTTTTCATCGTTATTCCTCTCATCTTCCCCCACCTTGGTTTGGGCATTGGGTTTGCCACACTAGGAAGGGTTGTACCTTGCCTTGTGGGAAGAAGGGGCTAAAGGCCCAGAGGGTAAAAGTAGCTGGCAAGAGTTAAAAGCCAAAATAAAACCTTTGAGATGCTTTGCCCAGGGATTCCTATGAAAGCAATAAAAAGATTTACAGTAAGAGAAGGGAACCCATAAGATAAATCGAAACTCAAGGTACTAGTTGGTAGATGGGAGGTCTCATCATGAGCCGACCTATTAGGACCACAGGCATGTAATGGTATGACACTACCATCTATTTGGTCACCAAACCAAGGTAGTGGCTCTTGGTGGCATAACCAAGATAAAGAGGGTCTCATCACGAGCCAGCCTTCTCATCTCCGTGAAATTCTTATGGGTAACGTTGTCACCTCTGGTCACCAAGCCAGGACAGTGTCCCCCAGCTCTTCCCTTGAAGCATGAAAGAAAAAGAGCAAAAGCTAAGAATAAAAGGCATTGAATGGGCTAGGAAACAATGGCATCCATGAAAAGGTGCAACTCGCCGTCCACAAAGGCACCCACAGGTAAGATCTACATTTCCCTGTTATCACTACACCCTGTGCCCAAACACTTCCCCCACGCCACTTCACACACACTTACATGACCTAGATTGGTCCTCACCTGGGAAACACCCCAAACTTAAGGAGGATTACCCCAATAGGGCATCCTAAGACCTTCTCCAAAACTGACTTGTTAAACTGCATAATGTCTTTGAGCATTTATCTGGGTAAAGGGGGGCTTTGATGCACATGTTTGGGTAATTTGATTATATGTGATTGACATTGCTATTATGCATGTGACTTATGAACCCCTGGAGGGCGTACTTCTTATTGTTGCAGGACTTTGCCCAGTGGACAAGTACATATGGGGGAATGATTAGCTCTAACCTCCATGGGGCTGAAAGCCCATAGATGGATGATGTGACACCAACCAAGGGAAGAGAGACACTAGGAGCTTGCACCAGGAAGAAAGGACATTGCCCCGAAGACACTCTGGCAAACCTAGACCCAGGGGGTCTTTCCTTTCCACCTGGACGTTGACCCTTAAGAGCCCATGACATCATCATTTTGACCCTAGACATCATCCAATCAGGGTTTGCATTTATGAGGGCAGTTGTGTGCTAGTTGGCACATGTGGCACCATTCAAGGCCTTTGGAGGCCAAACGTTCTGCATTTGAGGCCTAATGTTCCACCCTAGGGGCCTAACGTCACCCTAGGGGCCTAACGTCACCCTAGACGGGCATGACGTCACCCTTGGAAATGATATTAGGGTTTAATTAATTTCATTCATGTAAAAAATGGATTTTTGATGTAATTTGGCCAAGTCGGCCTTTTTATGTCCTAAATTTAATTAAAGGTCATTGAAACTATATAAATAGAAAGAAAAGACTCATTTTTTCATCATCACTCGTCACACAAGTAGTGTGGTCTGAAATTTGCACCCTTTTTAGGGTTTATTGGCTAAAATTCTAGGCGCACTTTCTCTTGGAGGCTAAATTTTACAACTTGGATCATTTCTTGGTGAAGTTACTTGGCATTCTAGGGTTTTATGGCTTGATTATTCTTGGTGAAGTAAATCTGTAACTCTTCATTTTATTTGAATGGTTTATGGTAAATTTGCTTATTCATATTAAAGATTATGAAATTGCTTGCTTGACAAACCATAGGAGTAAAGGACTTAATTTGTTATTTCTTTACTCTTCATTTGCTAGACCTTGCTAAGAAGATTTTGACCTAGATAAACTTCTAGAGCCCTAAATACTAACACTTTAGAAGTCATTATCTAGTGAATTATTGCTTCAAGTATCTTTTAATAGTATAATGAGGGAAGTTTGTGAGAGCCTAAAATTGCTTACACTAGCAAATTCATCTTTAGGGTTTGGATGTTTGAGGCCTTGAGGAGCCAACATCTCTTCCATCCATCTCTTCTCCTTAGGAGAGTACAATCATTGTGTCATTTCTTCTAAAAGAAAACCATCATCTATAGACTCCATTACCCTATAAAGGCACTTGTTTACCCACCTATAGTGATTGATTGATCAAAACAACTCTCAAACTATATTCCTTGAAACATTTACTAACTTCTAATAATCTTAGACTAGACTAATCCATTAACTAACTTCTTGTTGTTGCAAAAGATTGTTACAGCCATCTAATAGCAGCAAATTTATCTTAAAAAGTGACATTAAAAGCTGATCAAACATTGCCAATTTTGCTTCTGACAAGTTGTTATCATTCTGTCAACTTAGAGCTATATTTTCTTGTCATTTTCAAGCATTTTTAAGACATAATTATTGTGGTTGTTACAAAACATCCATTGCTGTTGTAAATAATTACATTGATGCAGTTTTATATCAGCTTATTTTTCTGTTTTATATCGGGTTTGTGGTCTTATGAAGCACTAATATCATATGGTACTTGGAAATCGCACTCTTTTTCTATTTGTTGTCTTGTTCTGGGCAAGTACACCTTATTTACTTTTTTGCTTCATCTCAAACCCTCTGGTCACTGGGGATGTCTCCCCTGGGGTACCATGATAGGTCACTCTTTGTTACACCAATCTTGCATCTACTTGCCTTGTGCTTAGGGCAAGCACATAACAGGGCCTAAAATTCTAATTTCTCCATATGAAGTCCAGTGAGGATTGGAACCACTCTCAAACATCCTAAAACAATTAATGGTAATGTTAAAAATTTAAGTAAAATGATGAAAATGAAAGATAAAGGACAATGATGAAAATGAAAGATAAAAGAGAATGATGAAAATGAAAGATAAAGGAGAATGTGTTTCCTTTTACTTTAAGAATTTTATATTACCATTAATTACGAGGTTTGAGTAGGCCATGGGGTTAGGTAATAGGCCCTAGGGTTAGTTAGTAAGCCCCCCTCTATTAAACAATTCAAACTTGTTTCAAAAAAATTGAAATTCAAGGGTCCTAGATGTGCCGTATGAAACCAGCTGTAAAAAAGGTCGGTTCGGTGCGAAACTGGCCGGTTCAGTGCCGAACCGGCCAAAAACGGTTCGGTGCCGCCAGACTGACCAGTTTTGCCCCAAAACCGATCAGACCGGCCGGTCTTGACTGGTCTGGAATGGTTTTAATAACACTGCTAACACTGAAGGTTGGCCAAACAAATACACAAAGTCTGAAATGTGATAATTGTCCTATCAATACATAATAGCTCCATATTGTCCTACAATCCATTACATCACGGGGTACATTTAACCCAGCTTGAGTTTCATGAATAGGTATAGAAATCAATCCTTAGCATTGTAATGCAATCTCAAGTCATGCCCTTTTTCCCAACTTTGTTTTCCTTCAAAAGTAAGTAGTTATGTAATCTATTTGGAATTCCCCCCCTCCAATAATCATATTACATTATTTCTTCCTGTCAATTATGTGCGTAGATGATTTGTACTAGTATTCAAATTGGCCTTTATGGAGGGGTATTTTAACAGCCAGGTGTTGTTTGTTACATCTGGCCTTTTAAAGATTCTTTGGTGGCCTTTGGAGAACTTCCCTGCAAACCAGATGTGGCAGCTATTTTATGTTAAGACTGTTTTTATTAATATATGCTTTGTCATTCTTCTATGTTTACCTTTGTTTATAAGCAGCTACCATTCTAACCAATTGAATTTGTTGCTGGTGAATTAAGTTATAATTCATTGTTTCTGTACACAAACGTTACCAATGTTCTTGTCAATTGGGTGCTCATCGTGTGAAATGGAAAATAAAATATCAGTATGTTCTGTTTAAGTACATCATGCTCCTTTGACAGATAAAGTAAATCAATAGAGTTTTCATGAGTAGCTAAGTTTCAGATCTATACATCATTGAAATAATGCAAAGTTTACAAAGTTACTAAGAATCTATGGATACAGATATGTAGGAAGAAAGGGATGCACCAGTGTTTTAAAAAAAAAAATTATCCAAGATGTCGCTGGACACAACAAATAAAAATAATCACATACAAAGTTATATATAACTGTGTGAAAGCCATCTATTGGGTCTAGCATGGGTGGTTAGGGAGGAAAAATGTTATCGTCCCCACCCGGGTTCAAATCCTGCTTGTGGCATGTTTCACTCTTAGTGAGTCAATTGTTACTGAGACTGTGACCCATGAGAAATATCTTACCCTTAGTTACGGGCTGGAGGGTGGGGTGCTTGGTTACGTGTATAAAACAACAAAAATAATTGTGTGAAGTACGAAGAAAAAATTAAGTCTAATTCCATCGAGAAGCAGAGTTAGTTGTCAAAATTAAAATAATCCTACATAACCCAAAAACAGATTTCCATGCCTGAAGCCTTATGCAATTTTATATGGCTGTGAATATTATTACTTGTAAAGCTCTAAAATGATTTTCAAAACTGTGTTCAAGTAGAAGACAATAAAACTTGACTATACCTTATTATTGCCATATCAAATGCTTTCAAGGCAGTAAGAACCAAAAATAATTATAGCTAGATTCCTCTAAAAATGAGGTTAACAATTGACATGTATGTACATGATATAAAATTCTTGAACAAGGGGAGAGTTCATTGACAGGTGGTTGTATAGCACGGATCAGGTCCAAAGTGATATGTAAACGAGGGACTTATAGCCCACTCATTTCACCAACATGGATCTTCTGAAGGAAAATTATATTTGGTCTCTGCAAGTACCATAATTACTCATCCACAGGGATGAATGAATGGCTCTGCTCTGTTTATTTAAAAGTGCCTACACAGCATTCCAGATAACAACACCTCTGCTGTTCCATACCCTTCAGTATTAGCATGAGAAAGAGCACTTTATTTTTTAATGAGCATTCAAACCACTTAAACCAGTGATAAATCTGGTTATACAAATCCCCTGTCGAGCACTCTCATTCCAATAGACAATAAAACAAATTCTGCCTCTGTTTGTTACGGTGTCAAACCCAGTGTTACCTCTCATTTTGCACGAGGGTAATTAATGTGATTTTCATCACAAGATTTGAGCTGCAGCATGGTTCTCATAGAACTTTTGATGGATTGTGGGTACCCTTACCCACCTTCCTTTCATTGGAGATGCTACTTCTTGGACGAGTTGGTGTTTTGATGGAGGAGACTCACTTCTACCCCTTGGATTGTCATGTTTTATGGCTCATCTAGTAGTACTCTCTTCATGTTGCATGATTTGATTGATGGATCGTCCTCTTGATCAAGGTTGCTAGAGTGTGGAGCGGAGCAGGAGCGGAGCAGGAGCGGGAGCGTCATTTTCCAAAAAACCTCAGGAGTGGACGAGTTGGTATTTTGATGGAGGAGACTCGCTTCTACCCCTTGGATTGTCATGTTTTATGGCTCATCTAGTAGTACTCTCTTCATGTTGCATGATTTGATTGATGGATCATCCTCTTGATCAAGGTTGCTAGAGTGTGGAGCGGAGCAGGAGCAGGAGCGACCTCAGGAATGGAACGTCTCGAGAGTGTCCTTTATATATATATATATATATATATATTGTATTGCATTTATATTCAAAAAAAAAATGATGCAGAATGCCAAATTATCTTGCTCCTATCATCTTCTAGAGTTGTTGCTTGCAATACTTCACTCTGTAGGCCACACCTCTTTGGCAATGTTATGAAGTGGCACCTTTGGGGTCCTCCTAGTCCACTCTCCACTTTCATTTTCAGTATGTTAGGGCTTCTTGCAGCATGCTTTGTTGGCCCTTGTTGTCCTATCCATTCATAAACTTGCCCTCTTGGATTGACTTCTTGACTCCATTTGCCCTTGTTTGTATAGTCACTAATCTCTTGATCTTTGCATCACCCCATTTATTTTCTATGCGAACAAAAAACAATGCTCTGCTAAGCTATCTCTTCACATCTCCTGGAGCTCCTTGTTATAGTCTTAACAATCCTACTTAGGATACCCCCCTTGTGTTGGAGAAGAGCCAACCTAAAGTGAGAGGGAGTTACTGAGGTGATAGTGGGTAGCCCCTCTAAGTTTCCCTTGAGTTTTCATTTTGTGCTTGGGACTTCTACATGTATAAGTGAGAGTTCGGGAGATAACACCCAACAATCAGCAATTACAAATCTCTTAAGACCATC
>ML797882.1:113222-131064 GCA_009831015.1 Picea engelmannii
GGTCTGCATAACCATGACGAGAGGATCATGGCATAGCAAGCAAGGCTATGAAGACCAGAAGAGAACATCACGATTAAATACCTCCCTAGCTAAGAGGAAGTGTTGATGTTTTGGTAGTTGCAGGAGGTATTAACCTCCATGGATAAACCTTTGACTAGAATAGAATATTCTGGAAGCAAGAGAACCCTAACGGATGTGTGAAAACCTTGTAAAGTCAAGTCGACTCTACAGGGCGACCATGTTTGAAGAGACACATGTTCACCTAGCCAAATTAGTATAAATAGGAGGCGCTCCAGCTCATTTGTACATACACTGACTCATCCAAGAAGCAAGGCACAAGTGCTGAGGAGGAGTTGCAGCAACTGCAAGTGTAAAGTAATTCCAGGTTCAATCTCTTGGTACTCTATCTTTTGCGCTACCTCTGGAGAAGGTGCGCTACCCTAGCTTATCTGTTGGTTCTAGTGAGGCTTCCCAAAATCATTCTTTTTTTCAAAGGTTAAAGTGCTCAGGAGTGGCTTTATGCCCATGGTTGGGTAGCAATGGTGTAGCATTGCTTATGGTTAAACGAGCACAATATTCTAACAATAACTTGATCTCATGTTGGATTGTGAAAGCCCCTCAATACTTAAATATTACAAGCATATTTATAAAAAACAAAAGGTTTGTTTCAAAATTTTGATTTAATTACTACTACAAAAGCTTCATTTGGATCACCTAATGATGGGTGGAGTGTCCAACTCTAAATGTTGGGAAATCAAAACTCTAACACGGTTCATATCCAAAATTTTCATTGTAATTACTACTAATGGTTCCATGCCCATAAGGTACTTGCTTTCAACATTGGCCTCTTAGCAAGTCCTTTCATTTTTTATTTTAATCATCAATACCTAGTTCCTCGAATGGAACTCAGATCTTGATAACAAAATCATGTATCAGTTGATACAAGGAGGAAATACATTCATTAAGATGTGATATAGTGATAAGTGGGGGCGCTTGCCCCTGAAACGACCTAGTATTAGCAGGCTTGCATCGCTTAATAAAAGGGTTGTATTAAAGTAGAAAAAAGAGACTGCGCTTACATGGTCTGTGTAGCAGTCGTAGATGATATGTAGTTTCATAGTTCCTCAATCTATAGAAAAGGGCGCTTCACTAGTAAAAAGGAGAAAAGAGAGACAACGGAAGATGAAAACAAAGGTACAAGTGTAGTAGGAAAAGTTGTACGTTTGCAAAATCTGCCTGTCATATTAGCCACGAGGATTTTAGTGGCCACAAACCCTAGACCAAGACTGTGTTAACGCTAAAGTTACCTTTAATGCAAATTTCAGATTCTATTAGGAAAACGTAACGATAAACCATATTGCTTGCGTAAAAATTTACAATAATATGAATATAACTGATAGAAGGCTAAAAGTGGAAAATAATAAAAAACCCTAGAGAATCAATATAAACAATGCACAACTGTTAGATTTGTAAACACGTAATATATTGTTCCATAGGATATAAAAAGGAAGAAAGCGGCAGAGAGAAAGGGAAAAGAGATTTTCTTACCTCGACACCGTAGAGGTACCGACGTTTCATACGCAGTCACAAAGGATGCGATTCAGAAAACGAGGAAAATGGTCATCCAATGATGAAGGATGGGAGTTGTTTTTGCATTGGAGTTTTCAGAAAATGGCTGGAGAATGAAATAGAGGATGTTGCCAGACAAATAACAATGAGCTGTAACTTTTACACTTACGGCCATTTGTTTGGCAATTCCTCCATTTTTTTTCGCAACCGATAAAAACCCTCTGTCAAACAACTCTCACCCTTCCTCTATGGCGGCCAACGCTAATCCTTTAGTCAACCCCTATGTTGGTTGCCTTGGCAATAACTCCCTCCGCCTTCATTGCAGTTGTTCACGTAGGGTTTGAAGCAGTCTCCACATTTCCCAATCTCTGATCCGCACAAGAAAAGCAGGAGGCAATGGCGAGTGCAAAAATTGTTTTGGCCCGAGTGGGATTGAAACTTGGCTCTCGTTGGTTCGACGAACCACTGGATAGATATTGCCCGCGTTCCATGTGTTTCATGAGACTCGCAGGCGTTCAGCATGTGTGTGAAGGTGGGAATGGAGAAAGAAAAGTAAATAACAATTAGGGTTAGGGTTAGGGTTTTGACCAAGTCCGTTCGCACCTAAATACGCCGTAGTCTAATCGTATAACCTAAATACGCCGTATTCTAAACGTTATACGAAATGACTATTTTTTCATGATATTTTATGGGGACATTTGTCTGAAATTTCGTGAGAAAATTGTTATTTCTATTTAATCTTAATGTCCTAGGGTTTTTTAGTATGCTAAATCCATTTCTCTATTTATAAATGGATTTTAAACAACAACAAAATAATGATTTCATACAAATTTATATAGTCGAATTTTGACAAAACAACCATTTAAAATAGTGAGACAAAACCCCTAAATAACATTGGTTTTACTAATTCGTGTATTTTAAACATGCACTCCTTAAATTGAAATTTGAAGTTGGGATATTTATGGCACTCCACGTAATGTAATATGTGTATTTGGAATTATATTGTGGATTTTCCCATGGTTTTCTTGGCCTTCACAACATCCTTGAGTGTGGGATCTTTAGTGTACCACTTGTTTGCAACTTTTTTGGCTCTTCTAAAATTTAGAACATTTTGATTATTTCGACAATGCTTGTATTGGCTTAAATAAAATAAGAATTTCTCAGGAATCATAATGTAATTCAACTCGGTAAGGCAAAATGCAGAAATAAAATTTTATTGATACTTCTTAGACAATATTACAAAGATATCAGCCCAATATACCCCTTGGCTCTACTAAAGTTGATATTTGTGCTCAAACTACTCACTCTTAGAGATATTTTGGTCTCGGTGTAGTTTGATAACCAGGGAGGGCAAATTAGCAACATTGAGTTGAACACAAGCCGACTTGAATAGAAAGACTAGAAACTTTAGATAGGAGCGAAGCTCAAGTGACAAACACTTATGAGTATTTTGCAAACTTTATGAACACCAAAGGTGTGTTGCAACATACTCAACTCCAAGACTTCTTCCCATACCCAGACTCTCAAGACTCCTCTTCTGAATGCCCGAAATTAGGAGGCTCAAGCTTTGTTTATAGCTTTTACATCAAGTATTTGTTTACCATGGATTGACATTTGCCCATCTAAGAATCTAAGGACAATATATGGCACATGGGTCGTTTAACAAATGGTAGGCACATAAGGCCCGCCAAATTCAAGTTAGAAAGTGGGGCTAACCACTTGTTATCTCGTCCACTGAAGGATATTCCTTACGAATATGCCATAAGGGGACCATTCAACATGACTTACATGTACAACTAGAATAATTAGAGATATTATCATTATTTGCGGGCCTAGTGTGCTTCCTTTTCAATTTTCCATATGATTCTCGAGATTGAGAATCCCTTAATTGATTAGAATTGTCAAGGTAATCTTGGTATTTCATATGCCAAATGCAAATCACGATCAACATAATAATTTGAAATGTCATATGCTTTAATCATGTTTGCATCCTCGATCAGTATCGGTGCGTTGTATGGATCGTTGGGTGTGAATCCATGTTGGAAAGAAGATCCATAAAGTTTTGGTCGTCCCACTAAATTTAGAAAATGACTCACAAAATATGTTTGCATGACATGTATGGGAGCTTCTTCATAGTCTTTAGTCTCTAGCAGAACGTCAACAATTGTTTCAACATAATCCAACTGGAACTTAAACCATAAGTTTTGTTGTGATGTTGTACCAACATCCATTGTAAAATGTACAAAGAATACATATTGACTCGGAATATTTGGTTCGACTCTTGTGGTCCCTTGTCGCACAAACAAGGGGGTCTCATACACTAATTTGGTGTCTGGCTTGGTCGTGATCTTAAAAATAGATTATTATTATTATTATTCTAAGAATACTTTAAAACACGAGGTCTAGGGAATGTAGTTTGCAAAGACATGGGTATCAAATACTATCCACATACTCTTATACTTTACAAGGTTATAATCTACAATAAAATCTATAAAGGTCATTTTAGGTCAAGATAATTTTAATACTCACTCTCGTACATAAGGTTCAAAATATATAACATAGATTTATATATGGACATCTATCAAAACACTAGTAATTATTTACAAGATTATAAGAATTTTCCCACTTTTCAAGGATACAAGTCATTGCAAAGCTTTCTTTGATAGTGTGGATGAAGCAGTTATAGCACATGTTTTTTGCTTCTTCTGATGAAAGGTCTATTAATGATTGTTTTCCTTTTTATCTAGTTAAAACTCTAAGATACTTTACTTTTGTTACTACGGGGCTGCCTTCACAAGTCAACAGATCTGGCAAATAGTTTTCTTTCTTAGGCTTATATTGAAATTCAAAATCAAATCCATCAAGCCACAATTTCCACCCAAGAATTTTATTACTGCCTTTCTCCAATTGTTTGTCATGCTTAAGCATACCAAGCATATGTTTTAGACCTGTCTTTGCAATGAATTTTATTGGCTTTGAATATACTTTGAATCTTGCAATGTTAAGTTTAAAAGCTATTATTTCCTTGTGACTGGAGGGATAATGTAATTTTGTTGCTTTGAATGTACCATATGTGTACATGCAATTTTTCTCAACATCTCCAATCTTTTCTATCAAAGCTCCCCCCCAACACTAATCAAATGCATCAATTTCAAGAATAAATTGGTGAGTGCTAGTGCAGGAAGAGTATCAAGTTTGGATTTGATATTTCTTACTACCTATGTCATCTTCGAAGTCCATTCCACTATGTTATTCTTCAATCTTTGGTACAAGACTATTCTATCCTTAGCCTAAACTAGATAAAATTTTCTAATATAATTGAGGGAGCCAAGAAATATTTGCAAGTGAGTTTTATTAAGGATAACATCAGGAAAACATTTCAACTTCTATAAAACGTGTTGCTAAAGTACAATTTGTCCTTCTTTAACATGAAATCCCAAAAACTCTACTTTTGTGCAAACAATCTACATCTTAAATTCACATAATACTAACACATGCTCATAGACTCTGTGATAAAATTGTTTCGAATGTTTCTTATGTTCTTTTGAATCCTTGGAATGGACAAATAAATAAATATATATATATATATATATATATATATATATATATATATCATTGGTTTTACACATGTCTTTTGGGTTGATCCCAATCTGTGAAAAAACCTACCTCAAGTCAAATTTGGAGAAGACAGTGCATCCTTTTATTTTTGAAAGAACACTCTCCTTGTTGGGTAGTGGATACCATATAGGTAGGAGTGTTTTATTCAACTTCTTGTAGTTAAACACTAATCTAGATTTGCCTATTTTCTACTCTAAGTGTTTATTGACATAAAATGTAGGACTTGCCCAAGGCTTCTACTTTTTTCAATCAAACCCTTGTCAAGTAGATCTTAAAATTTTTTTGGAACAAATCTCGTTCAACAAGTGACATAGGTTTAGAAGATGATTTTTTAGTTGCTTCCTTGTATATCTGAACATAGCGAAAATCTACAAAATATTGTTTTATGTTCCATAAAGCATCAAGATGATCACTGCGACAATTTTTTATTTTCTTTTATGATCTATGCAAGATAACTATCATTTTTCAATTCTGCTTATTTACATATCCTTTTTTATTTTTAACAATTTATCTATGGCAATGGATAGATTCTCGTCCTTTTGGGGAACACTAGATCCTTATTTCATAGTCATCTAGACAAGGCACTTGAATTAAATGGTATTGAATCTTCAACTTGATGTTGCCCCTATCAAAGTGATAAGCATGTGGCTTCTTAAGAAATCTTGTCCTAAGAATATGTTAGAACCATAATCAAATTCATACAGATTGGCATAAGCAGTGATTTCCCATATCACAATAGGAAAGTATTTTGTCATTCTATTAATTTAGCATCTTGATTCATTTATGGCTCTAACATTTACAATACAAGGTCTCCAAAAACATTTGGGTATGGCTAAAGTTTTGCAGCAAGACAACACTGCACTCGAATCAATAAAAGCATCAAGATTGCATTGCTAATAGCCTCCCAATTGAATGCAAATCGTAATATTATAACTTTCAAGTGTTGGACCAACACTAATAATGAAATTTCTTATCTATTATGTTCTTCAATCTGTTGAGGTTTTACCTCTTATGTTGTTTCAACCCTTTCCCCTTTAACAAGATCCACATCATGTATTTTATTATATAGTCTACTCAAGTCTTCATCAAAAGGCTCGATTAATTGCAATTATAGATCAAACAATTGTTGTTTAACATGGTACAACTCTTTAGAAGCATTCATGATTACTTCTTCAAGTTCATGACCCTTAGCCTTTAAGTTTTGTTTGGTTTCTTTTCTTGTAGACTGACTTTTATGATGAGAGGAATTACATTCAGAGTATTGTGAGGAGATTTGTGTATCCTCTAAGTGTTCAAAAATCTTCTAGCATTCTTTTTTCATAATTGGTGGAAGAAAATAAAAGAGGTTTTTGTAATGGATAATCCACTATGGTTTTCTTGGGAAAATGGTCTTGAAGAAGAGAGAGACAGGTTTGCAAAGATTGGTGGGATTTGAAGTCCCACGAGGGAACAACTTGGCACTATTGTTGGAGGTCTAGGATAAGATGGTCATGAGAAGAACACATCATAGCAAGACAAAGGAAGTTTTTCAAAGGGATTGAAGAAACTAAGTCATTGTTAGATTGACTAGTATCAGAGGAAGAACAAGAAGCTAGGTCAATTCCTTAATAGGAAAACCAGAATTTACATAAAAATCATGGTCAGTAAAAGAATTATCAGTATCATGATCATAATCCCAAAATTTGGGATCTATACAATTAGCTTGAGTCATAGCATTAATATATTGGACAACAAGATTCACGACCTTCTTGTATTGTTTCCATTGTGGAGACTTGTTTGCCCAATGTCCAAATTTTTTGTAGATAAAGCATCTGCTCTTTTTATGTGGAGAAGATCTTTGCTCGAACTTGCCAATTTTTTTCTTTTTGAAAGATCTTCTATTTTGTCTAAACTGTCTTTTGCAAGATCAATCCTGAAATGATTTCTTGGATTTACCTTTAGACTTTGTATGACAACCAAAATCATATGTCCCTGTTGAAATTACTAAGACAACTGAGAGGGGGGTGTGAATCAGCTATTACTATGCTTAAACAATTTATGACTATTCAAACAATTTTTAATCTCTTCCAAGTGACCATCAATATTATACAAGATATGAACAACATAAATAATGAACATCAGTCTCACATAAGATATACATAGAGACATATTTTCATGAGGAAACCCATAAAGGGAAGAAACCTCTTCTTCTTCGATTGACAGGCAGTCTTTTAAGTTATGTACATCATCTATCTTTGAGCACCAACTCAATGTGAGGCCACTACCTCTGTTTTACAAGCTTCAACTTGTTGAGAGCACCAACCCTTTGATTTCTCTAGCACCCACTAGAAGGAAGCACCAACTCCCAGATTTCTCTAGCACCCACTAGAAGGAAGCACCAACTCCTTGAGTGTTCCTGCACCAACTAGATGGAAGTACCTACTTCCACTTATACAAGCACCAACTTGCATACAGAAAACTTTGTGTTTTCCCAAGCACCACCCTGCCACCCTTTTCTCTAGCCACAACTAGATGAAAGCTTCAACTTCCAGTATTCAAGCACCAACTTGAATAACAGAGGACTACAGTCCCCCCTAGCACCTCCCTACCTCCCTGATTATAAACAAATGATTGAATAACCAACAATAAAGATATATCAATTCTTACCACTTCTTCTCTGTTCTTCAATTCTTCTTTGCTTCACTATTCTTCTGCTTTGTTCATACTTGGTTTGACTTGTTGTCTCTTTCTATCTGTTTTTTTTATGTTCCTCTCAAGCTCTTTGGTATGTGTTCATTCTACTCTCTTCACTTTTTATGTTCTGTTCAACTTATGTTTCTCATCTCTGAGTTTGATCTCACACTGTGCATACTGTGATTTTCCTTTCTCCCAATTCAACTCATTTTTCAGTGAGAACAACCAACCTCACACAGTCACGGCTATTCACTTTTATGCTCTCCACCAATTCAGTTACACCTTGAATCTCCAAAGAAACGCATCAGCAACTGGATCGCCAAACGTCCAAGAACTATGATTCAGTTCTGTTAACTGAATCATAACTGAACAATTAACCGTGAAGTGAAACGGAAGCCCTTCAATCAAATTCCTGATTAATCAACATCGTTGGATTACACCCGCAGGGACTCGCGTTTATCCTATATGCCCACTGACTGTGACCGAACGCTAAACAGAACGTGATTTCGTGATTTGGTGTTTCGGAAATCTTGTGATGAGACATCTCGACTCTCCCATGTCGCGATCTCCGAAATGGAGCTTAGCTGCTAGCTCCTTCCCTTCTTGTGACCACTGGCGGTGACCAAATGCTTATCCAGAAGGCGCTTTGTGACTCACGATTTTGTGGATCTTGGTATGAGGTGTCTCGACTCTCCCAAGTTGCAATCTATGAAATGGAACTTAGTTGGACTAGCTCCTTCCTCCAGCCTTTGACGATGTGACCTTGGCTATGACCACAGGCCAAACATTCAAACGCTTCGCTTGCCAAATCAACGGTCCAGAACTTTGGTGATCCGACGATCCAGATCATTTCACGACTTCGAATATCGCAACTTCTTGTGTCATATCCCTTTGACTCCTCCAATGTGCAAGTCATCGAAATTCCAATCGCTCGCCATGTGTCCTCTGGCTCCAATGGTCAGGATTGTTTCGCGACTCCGCGTCTCGTCTCCCTGGACAATCAACTGTCCAGATCTCTCCTCGATCCGATGGCTCAGATCATGTTGTGTTTCGCGACTTTGGAGGTTAGAGCACCTCCTTCATTTGACCCTTAAGTAAGTGAAATGTTGATCTCTCGCCACGTGTCCTTCTTGGATCGACAATCCAGATCATTTCGTGACTTCGTATTTCGCGGAGTTAGAGGATGGCTCAGTCTTATCCTCTTCGTAGTTATACAGGATCCGACAACTGTTGGTCCTCGACGCTCAGATCCAACATATGAGATTTGTTCTCCTCTTCTACATGCTCCTCCTGTCTGAATTCAGATCTGACGACAATCAGGAATTTGGGATGGATGATCCAACGATCATTGTAGCTTACACTTATGTTCTTGCCATGCCATTATCATTGCATTGTTGATCTTGCTATCATTGGAAAACAAGTATACTCTCGTCATGTTGATCTTGCCATCAATGACAAACAAGCATACTATGCCTTCTGTCTGTAAATATGCCAACAATCTCCCCCTTTGGCATTGATGGCAACCTTGAAGAACCTGAAGAACTGCACTATTCTGGCAACCTTGAAGAACTTGAAGAATTGCACTATTCTGGCAACCTTGAAGAACTGCACTATTATGCCTGGACATCCAACCATACCACTGTAGCATCCTTACCATTACCACACTTTTTCTCCCCCTTTGACATCAATGTCAAAGAAGAAACACACTCCCCTGAGTTGTTGTAGTACATCTCAAAGGTATCAGATATGTGACAAACACATACTCCCCTTGACAAGGTGAACAGATTAGATGAAAGACGATATAACCCCCAACTTCTGACGAAGATATCCAAAAGGTATCGTTGCTAACGGCTTAGTAAAGATGTCAGTTATCTGTTCCGTGGAAGGAATATAATTCAGTTGAACAACTCTATTTGTAACTTGTTCTCTGAGAAAATGGCATTTTATTGGTATATGCTTAGTCTTTGAATGAAGTACAGGATTCTTGGAGACACTAATGGCACTGGTGTTATCACAATGAAGTGAGATAGGATCAGTATAAGTTACCTTCAAATCTGTAAGAGTTTGTATCATCCATAAAATCTGAGTGTAGGAAGTAGCAACAACAGTGTACTCTACCTTTGTAGTTGATAAGGAAATAGATCCTTGTTTCTTACTAATCCATGCTACTAACGAGTCACCCATGAAGAATGCACCTCCACTAGTGCTCTTTCTCTCATCCACACAATTTGCCCAATCAACATCTGAATAAGCAACAAACTGGAAATTCTGATTTATAGGATACCACAGACCATAAGTCATTGTGCCCTTTAAGTATTTGAATATCCTTGTTACAGCTACTAAATGACTCTATTTAGGAGCGGACTGATAACGACCTACCATTCCAACAGCTTGCATTATATCAGGACGGGATGTTGTGATGTACAGAAGACTGCCTATCATTGATCGATATGTCCTTTGATCAACATCAGGTGAAATATCATATTTACTGAGCTTGCAACCGACCACCATAGGTGTACTGACAGGAAAAGAATCTTCCATCTGAAATTTCTTCAACATCTCTTTCAAATATTTTTCTTAAGAGATAAATATTCCTGCAAAACTTTGATTTACTTGTAAGCCAAGAAAATATGACAATTCTCCTATCATGGACATCTCAAACTCTATTTGCATAGAATTAACAAACCACTGGACAAAGGAATCATTAGTACAGCCAAAAATAATGTCATCTGCATAAACCAAAACAACTAGTAATCACCTTCAGACTTAAGGTAGAGATTGTTGTCAACAATACCTTTCTTGAACCCTTTGTCTTGTAAAAATTTGTCCAGTCTATAATACCAAGCTCGTGATGCTTGTTTCAGTCCATATAAAGCCTTCTTTAGTTTGAAGACATAGTCAGGATTATCTGTCAATGAGAATCTTTTAAGTTGCTCCATATATACTTCTTCCTCTAGATCCCCATTAAGAAATGTTGACTTAACATCCATCTGATACACTTTAAAGTTCTTATGACATGAATATGCAAGAAACATTCTGATGGCTTCCAATCTTGCCACTAGTGCAAAGGTTTCATCAAAATCCCGTCCTTCAACTTGTGCATACCCTTTACAGACCAATCTGGCTTTATTCCTAACAACTTGTCATTTTTCATTCATTTTAATCTTGAACACCCATTTGGAGCCTATTACATTCTTATCTTCAAGTCTAGGAACAAGCTCCCAAGTATTGTTCTTCTCAATCTGATCAAACTCTTCATTCATAGCTCTAATCCAATCATCATGCTTGTTAGCTTCATAAAAAAAATTAGGTTCAATCATATATAGAAAAGCAACCTGAGATTGTTCTGAGTCTTTAATCAATTTCCTTCTTGTCTAAACTCCTTTATTTATATCTCCAATTATCTGATTTTCAGGATGATTCTTTCTAACTATTATGAGAGGTGTTTTTGTTTCTTTTTGTTGATCTGTGTGAGCATGAGTATTTGTGTCTTCATCTGATTCAGATTCTTCTCTTTCTAATCCTTGGACCTGTTCATCTTCAACTTCAACTATATCTTTTGTGCTTGGTTCAACACTGCTTACATTACGTAATGAGATTTCTTCATCAACTTTTATGTCGATACAATCAACCAATTTATGTAGCTTCTTATTATAACATATGTATCATTTATTGTTTGTAGCATAACCTAAGAAGATACCTTCATCAGCCCTATCATCATATTTTGCAACAATGAGGCTTGTTTGAGACCAATTCCCACTTACAAAAATTTCCCTCCACTTTTCTATTTTCCCACTCTCTTTTATCCCCTTCTTTTCCCGCTTCTATACTTAACCAAATTCCCCTTTCTTTTTCCCCTCTACTTTCTCTTTCTAGTTACTTAGTTGTTTTTCCGAAAATGTCTAGTTGCGCGGGTTGGCGGACTCACGGGTTCACATTTCTACCCATGCTTTTATATCACGGCTCCGACCGACTGCTTCCCCATTCCATACGTAGCCACTTTTTCAATCACAGATTCCCGGGCAAGCGGGCTATAGATTGCACTTCCATTGTTTTGTGACCTAAAAACAACACCTGGACCTCCACGATATACAAATTGATTTTCGAACTCCCACATCATCCCCTCTTTCGTGTTACACATTTTGCACTCAAAGTTATGAGCCATACAATTTGACCGTCGGGGCCTCCCATCTCCTAGGGAACCCTTGTCACCCTATTTTGAAGCTCGTCTGACCGCTTTCCATAATTGGCCATTTCTTGGAATCTCTTTCGTGAATCCTCGGGTTTGCAGGTTCATGAAATCTTTAATTCATATTCACTGTTTCATGTGCCCTCCACCTTCGCACTTCTTTCCAAATATGAAACAACTAAGGTTTAATGCTAACAGTTCATCATGCAACAACTGTAAATATCGTCATTAATAAGAAAAAAGCTCAAGGAGACAGTCACACTGACTATCCCTACATAACTTGTCCATAAACATGCAAAAAGATCTTGCCAGGTAATGGGATATCTATTACAAATTTCAATATATTAGAGAAAACAAGTCTGACCTACAGTTTCCCTATTCCATACTTAGCCACTTTTTTGATTGTCGGTTCCCGAACAGGCAGGCTCAAGATCGCGCTTCCAATGTTCTGCAACTTGCAAACAGTACCCATATTTTTGCGATATACAAATTGACCGTTGGACTGCCCCATCATGCCCTCTTCTATGTTATGTGTTTTGCACTCAAAACATCTGAGACATACAATTTGATCATTGGGCCATCACCTTTGTTGGTTATACCTTGTAACCCTATTTTGAAGCTCGGTCGACCGCTTTCAATAATTATCCATTCCTTAATTGCTCTTTCCCGTCCCCGCCACCTTCGTACTTCTTTCTAAATATGCAATTAGTAAGATTTAATGCCAACAGGTCGTCATGCAGGAACCGTAAAGATTGTCATTAATGAGCGAAAGGCTCGAGGAGATCTCCTAGACTTCCGCAATATACAAATTGACTACCAGACTCCCACATCATCCCCTCTTCTGTGTTACACATTTTGCACTCAAAAGTTTCGAGACATACAATTTGACCGTCGGGGCATCACGTCTCCTGGGGAACCCTTTTCACTCTAGTTTGAAGCTCGTCCGACTGCTTTTCATACTTGGCCATTTCTTGGAATCTCTTTCATGGATCCTAGGGTTGGCGAGTTTACGAAATCTCCAATTCCTAGTCATTGTTTCATGTGTCTGCCACCTTCGCACTTCTTTCCAAGTATAAAACAACTAAGGTCTAATGCTAACAATTCATCATGCAACAACCATAAATATTGCCATTAATAAGAAAAAGGCTTGAGGAGACAGTCACATTGACTATCGCTACACAACTTGTCCAGAAACATGCAGAAAAGATCTTGCCAGGTAATGGGATATCTATTACAAATTTCAATATATTAGCGAAAATGAGTCCTACCTACCATTTCCCTATTCCATACTTAGCCACTTTTTTCGATTCTAGGTTCCCGGACGGGCGGGCTCACGATTGTGCTTCCAATGTTTCTTGACCTGCAAACAGTACCCAGAGTTCCGCGATATACAAAATTGACCACTGGACTGCCCCATCATGCACTCTTTCGTGTTATGCGTTTTGCACTCAAAACTTCTAAGACACACAATTTGACCGTTGGGCCCTCACCTCTACTGGTTATACCTTGTAACCCTATTTTGAAGCCTGACCAATCACTTTCGATAATTAGCCATTCCTTAATTGCTCTTCCCCGTCCCCGACACCTTCGTACTTCTTTCTAACAATTAGTAAGCTTTAATGCTAACATCTCGTCATGCAGGAACCATAAAGATTGTCATTAATGAGTGAAACGCTCGAGGATATCTCCCATTAATACACATTAAACCAAGATTTGCAAAGGGTTTTATTATCCCTTTCGATTGTTCATTTCAAATAACATGGAATGTCTTTCGCAAGTCGTCAGGTTGGCGAGTTCACTAAATCTCCAATCCTTAATTGCTCTTCATTGTACCCGCCACCTATGCACTTCTAAGTATGCAATTACTCGTCTTTAATGCTAACAGCTCATCATGCAATAGTCGTAGAGATTGTCATTAATGAGAGAAAGGCTGGAGGAGATCTCCCATTCACACGCATTGGACCAAGATTTGTGGAGGGTCATATTATCCCTTCCAACTATTCATTTCAAACATCGTCTGGAGCAAACGGACGTTCTCGTAAACTTATGGTAGCATCTCGACAGTAGTTCTGTGGAGATACAGTGAACATCTTCGGGCATGAGGACCAAAAATTCCAGTGGTCTAGGGCATACTCTTACTATTCATCTCGTTTCGCCCAGAATGAAGTAATTTGGACCTCTGGAATTGCTCGTGTAGGCTGTGTCCCAGAAGTTTTTTACTGTAAGGAGGTGGTGGTGCACCGAAAAATATATTTCAAGCCAAATAATTATTCCACTACGGGACCACTCTCTTGTTTCTTTGTCACCTCAAGCCTTCCGCAAGATTTTAAGATTTTCAAAGCCAACATTGACCTTCAGAGGACAAGACTGCAAGCAGTTCCTAAAAAAGCATGATAACTGGTTGGACCTCTTACCCAAGTTCCTGGAAGACCCGGCAACAATTCCTGAAGATATCACAAAGTTGTAGGTTAGTTCTTTTAGAAATCCATTCCGAGAAATTGCTTGGTTGTTTACAAGAATAACGAGACAGGAATCCACATCAAGCATTTCCCACATGGTTCTTTATATTTTGTAATTCACAGTCAAAGAACAATCCATTTTTTATTGGGGGAAGCTAATTTCCATTGAAATTTGTTCCCAATTGTCACGATTCAAAGAAGAGAAGAAATTTTATATGTCATCGTACTTGGTTTTCATGATAGCGCATTGTTGTTTGTTTTCAACATTGTTGTTTGTTTTCAACTATGAATTCGACCCAGTAGCCTTCTTGTACCAGGCCTTGTGGAGGCACAAGGCCTCCCATTGTTTTTATGATGTTTTTAATGACTTTGTCTCAGTTTTCAAAGATTTATTGTTAGGAAAGGATGCTCCTCAGATGTTTGACCAGGAAACCAAATTTTTGGACAGGAAGGGGACACTTGAACAAATGGAAAATTACAGTGTAATAATGATTTTTGGCTCCAAGGAAAATCCTGCTTTCCTTCCATGTCACATCACGGACAAGATGTTTGTCACAGAAATAGAAAGGCAATACAACTACTGGTTGCATTTTTTCCATGAGAAGAGAAAAAATCAGTTCATTCCTCTGACTTGGAAAGTCAGGGACTTCATATTCAAGAACGTCAACAAGATTGACGAATTCGCAGGACATTTCAACAACTTGAACCTAAGATATGCTGAAAGGATAAGAGGCTTCGAACCTAATGGGATTTTTCTAGAACATTTACTAACAGTTGGCTTTAGCAACTCTTTTATCCATACATGCCCGAAAGAAGACAGAGACAATGATGACAACACTCTTTCTCCTCACGATGGAGACATAGAGACATTGCAAAGCACAACTGAATTAAACAAACAATAGGGAAAAGGCCCTGGTGAAAAGAGTGTCCAATCCCCATCTAGCACTCCCAAGAGTACAACATCACGAAGCATCGCTCCAATGGCCCACCCCAATAAGAAAGAAACCCATAATTCTTCAAACGGAGGAGGATATAAGAACCCTCCTAGCATTAAAATTGATAGTTCTCACAATCTTCCCATGAGGAAGAAGACAAAAAACATTGTAGGGCAAGCGGAAGAGCCCGAAACTAAAAGTGAGCACATGGAACTTGAGACTGATCTGGATAACGTATTCCGCAACATTGATCAACCCGTGGAAGCGATCCACCATAGTTCCATGATGGAAATAGCTGAGACCGAGATTTTTGACGAAGATGAATCCTTCGTATTCCAGAGCGTTGTTTTTTACAACCAATCTAAAAAATTAATTATTGAAAAGAGAGATGTAAGAAATAAGAAAGGGAAATCTCATTCAGAGATTAACCTTAGGGACATGTAGCTGTCCCAAATCTCCTGACTTCACTGAGCAACCGGAGATGCTCTTGATGATTCCATTGGAGGCATTGAAGTGGAGAATGCCAGACTGAAGGATCGAATCAAGGAATTGGAGGAAGCTTTGATTGCTATCCCATTGCTTTCCAGTCCTTTAGCAATAATTATTTCCGACACCCCTGCAGCCAAGTTAAAAGGATCCTCCAACCTCCTCACTGCATCGTGTAGAGGCTATGTGGAGAAGAATATCAAGAAAAGAATGGAGCTAATTACTCAATCCTGGGAAACATCACAAAATATAGCTTCCCTTGGAACGAAGGCACATGATTTGCATGAACATTTGCAAGTGGATTTAAAAAATGAAGAGCGTTTCTATCTAGATACGATCATCCCTTTTGGCAACCATGTCGCCAACATGTTAGATCTGAGAATAAAACAAGAAGATATCCCCTCCCCAAACCGGATCAAACAATTAAAAGAATGTTGGAAAGAGAAAGTTAAGAACCTACATCTCATTCTCGAATCATGTGAACAAGCTATATCAGAGAAAGAAGAATTATTCAGAAAGCTGACCGAAATAGACTTAGCCAGAAATACCAACGAGGTCCAAGACCCCAACTTAATCCTCAAGCCCTTGTCCTTAACCAGGCAAGCCTTCGATGAACAAGTTGATATTTTAAAGGGGTTGCCTTTAGAAAAGTTTTACAGCATCCTTGAATATGGTCAAGATGACGTGGACAACTGGCTAGTGGACTATTCAGAATAGAATGAAGAAATTGAACAGTCTCTGCGTAATTTTTCTATCGATCTAAGGGAATTAGAAAGCGAGTTTTTCAACATAAAAATTTGGGATGAGATCAACATGGCCCCCATGAGAAGCTACATTGAAGAATGTTTCCAAAGGGCAATCGACAAGCTCACCAACGAAGGGCAACAAGCGGTTGGCACGATTCCAGTGGTCATCGACGAGAGCAATAAAAAGGCATCAGCAAGCAAATAGAAAAGGAAGAAACAAATACCATCATAGTAAGTCTATATTGATCAAATCTTTCTTTCTTTATCAATTCAGTTATTCCACCTCTTTAAATAGAAATGTCTAACCAAAGACCGATAACTTCCAATTTCTTATTTTCA
Source organism: Picea engelmannii (assembly GCA_009831015.1). NCBI lineage: Eukaryota > Viridiplantae > Streptophyta > Pinopsida > Pinales > Pinaceae > Picea > Picea engelmannii. The sequence goes on from ML797882.1 coordinate 130,237, forward strand.
GGTCTTGCTCTCTATCGTCGCCCTCTTCTTCTTTCTACAATCTTATTTCTTGTACTTATTTCTTTTATAGTCTACAACAGCCCCAATGCTAGTCTATATGATAAACACATTTAAATTTCCAGAAATATGTAACATACATTATTATTTTTTGATAAATTTCAAAGAAAACTACTTTGGGAACAATCTCGATGGTGCCTTGTAACCTTGTTTTCGGAATGCTAAATTAGTTCTCTTTATGCATATCGGTCATCTTATTTTATTTTTATGTGCTCATAAATTTTTATCTTCAACTATGTTGGATGTCAGGAAATTGTGTTTATTTAATTTGAATCTTTAATGTGAGTGATTCCTAGTCCTATTTTCCAGGAACCTTTATTTCAAAAAACAAAAAAAAAAACGTTTTCTATCCTTTTGTATTGCTTGAAGTCATTACGATGGAAATTTTCTAAGTCCCACATTTGAACTATACACACCCCAGAAAAAAAACTTAAATAGTATCACATCTATAAAAAACGCAGTAGGATTGACATCCTCGTTAGGTTTTCGTTTTGGTGCTAACAGATTAATCTACAAGAATTTCTGCATAAATAGAAACCTTCAAATTTTTTTATCTTTACCAAATAAAAACAATCAACTGGATAGACATGTTGCAAATATACCAGTTGGTACTATACTAAAATGCCCAGTTGGTGTTATACAAAGATGCCCTCTTCCTGAAGAGAAATTGCAGATCAACCTCTGTAAATGTATAGGAAAAACTAGCAAACACAGAGGTCACACAAGAGGACCAAAGAATCTTCAACACTGGACACATTTTCAAAAAATATA